>CM046879.1:582946575-583367706 GCA_025667525.1 Glebionis coronaria
AAATTTCATTTGCTAAGTTCAATAGAATCACAGAGATACGATTGAACCCTTGAATCTTATGATTTTTTGTTAGCAACCAGTATTTTAACCATCTAAACCACAATTTTTAATTAAACTAAAAATATTTAGCATATTGTTGTTTCAGATATAGGAAACACAAATGGTATATTAGTCACTTAAAAGGGTAATATAGTCATTTCAGGCTTATATTAGTGCAGTCAGAACAAATTTGAAAGTACAATGGTAAAGTCACGAGATTAATTAGTAAGTGTTTAAAGTCGGCACATTTTAATAAGTACGATGGTATTGTATAGCTTTTAAAAAAAAGGGAAATCAGACGTGGCCATATTAAACGTAATAAAATAATGACGTGGAAATTACCGTGCCACGCTGTCGGTAACAAGTTACCAAATTGGTAAATTCAAAACAATTTTGAAAGTAGAATGGTAAAGTCACGAGATTAAATAGTAAGTGTTTAAAGTCGGCACAAATCAATAAGTAAGATGGTATTTTATAACTTTTACCCTTTTAGAAACTTATTTATTTCAGGCAGCTAATCTATTTATGGAAGTTTATTTAATTAAGGCAGCTGATTTATTTATGGAAACTTTCTATTTTTAGAAACTTATCTTTTTTAAGTAGTAAATTCTATTTTTGGAAACTTTCTATTTTTGTAAACTTTTTTATTTTTTGAAACTTTCTCATTTTGGAAACTTTCTATTTTTGGTAACTTTCTATTTTTGGAAACTTTCTATTTTTGGAAACTTTCTATTTTAGGAAACCTGCTATTTTTGGAAAGTTACTTATTATTACACAGTAAGTATAATAATACATGAAATACCAGAAATACTTTATCAGAGTAAACAGAATATAAGATAAACACGGTTTAAGGCTTAAAAACAGTAAAACATGGTAAGAATACATAAATTAAGCTAAGACATGACATAAAACCGGCTACGTATTTAGTAAGCAGATACTTATTCATGTATGTATTTATGTAGCACTAGTGATTCGGAAGTAGGATTCCTCTCAGTTCGTCTTCTTCGTTCACTGGACATAAGGTACGGATTCCCGTCCTTTCAGTATGGACATTCTTTCCTTATTAGGATTCCCGTATGCAGCCAACTTTTTTCCCGTAGTATAAGTTACGTGTTGATTGCTTATGTTTAATTAAGATTACCTATAGCCATATACATGCATGACCAGTTTCACCTAGTTATGGAGGTACCATAACCATAACATTAGAGGCACTGATGTTATGACTTCACCACGGCGGAGTGATTGCTCGTGGCGTCCCTTCAGCGTTTGGCCATTTATATTATATTTATCACGTGGGGCTTATGGGTGCATCCTAGTTACATGTTTTATTCAGGATTTCATGGTGAATGTGGTGTGTGCCTTGCATCCCTCACAAGGAGCTGATCCCTCCTACCCAAAAACCAGTATATTAAATTAGAGGCAGCCCCTCTAATTTACATGATGAGGTCACCCCTCCAAGTATTCATGCACGGTGGATTTTCATGACCTATATTGGCTAATGGTAAAATATGTTAAACAGTTTTCATAAGATAAACATAAGGCATTTCAAACTATAAAACCTGTTTTATGAACATGTTCCAGGTTTTCTAGGACTTATACATTTCCGCTGCTATTAAGTCTTTATTATGTTTTAGTCATTTATACTATGTCTATATCCGTGCACTGAGCGTTTTGCTCAGCCGTTACTTTCCTTTCCATGTCCCAAAACGGCAGGTACTCAAGGACTGACTGGAGCATTTGGAGGACACGCATAGGATGGGAGCTACCTTAGATTCCTTCTCCTCTTGCCTTCATATTTATGCTTTTCTAGTCTTCCTTTTTGTTCATTTACTTTATTTATTTTTTGGGCTTATGTTTGGGAACCGATGTTTGATTCCGGTTTTCCCTATGGTCATGTAATGTTTAGGCATTTATCCTTGTATGCTTTGATGACACGCCATAATTACGCGTGACATTCCATTTATCAAAATGGGGTGTTACATATGTATTGACCCGGTTTCTGCCTAAGGTTGTAAGGAAGGCTTCTTTCTTTAGACCCTTTATCTTTACAATTCTTTTTCATTCTTCAAACCCTTCAATGCTTACCAATACGTCATAACTAGCACCTTGTTGTGATTGTTCCAGTGCTAACTTAAGTACTTGGTCGGCATTCAACTACGTTCACAATCTTTCTCCATCTTTCCTAAGGACTACTATTTCTAGCTATGGAATGTCCTTGGGAAGATTCCTCTGGTTCTAGAGGAATCATTGGACTTTAACCTATCCTACCATCCTTATGTCACCATAATCTTCACCGTCGTGAATAGAGATGTTTTGGGTAAGTGTATGTCACCATGAAATCCATTTTGAAGTGCAAATCCATTTTGCTCCCCCATAACATATGCCACGATATTCAAAAACATTTTGCACATGTCGGGATGAGCTATCACGTTAAGTAAAACCATTTGTGATTAACCATTTCCCGTATTAAATCACATTTTCTCCCCCATATTAAAAATATTAACATAATCGATGTTTTTAATATCAATTGATTTAATAGCATTTTGAGAAAATTTGGGAAGAAAAATGCAAAGCCAATTATGTTCATGAATTACACAAGCTCCCCCTCAAATTAATGAGGGTGTACTTGATACGTAAGTTAAATACCTTATAAACACAAGTGTAAGGTATTTATCACGTGCAAAGATCATATATGATAATGTATTCACAAGATTAGCAATTTACAAGGTTGGACCTGAATGATGGAAAACATCATATGATAGAATCACATGGTTCTTGTTCACGAATGTTGGTCGCCTCGTCACGTCTGAAGTTATCTCTTGACTCCATGTGTATGATTGATATCGTTGTCTTGACACCAATATGTGAACTTGGCACTCTCGGCATCAAGGATTCTGAATGCTGGACAATTGCTCCCCCTCAATGTTTGACCCGTGTTCTATTGAAAGAGTTGTAGTCGTCGATTGAGTAGTCGCATGGTCGAGTATGTAGATATCAATTGTAAATTGCTACGGTTGGTGGAGATGATAACTTCATAAAAACAAGATTTCTCTTGTTTTAACAAATAAATGCACTGACACGTACATAATTCGTGTTAGATTGTGTTATTACGTAAACACAATCCCTTACATGGTTATAAAGTAAACCATTCCCGATAAAATTAATTCCCGTTGTTGAGTCAAAGCTTTCTGGTGAAATGCTTGACTTGAGTATTAAAAACGGGTTACTATCTGAAATAATAGCAAACCATTTTGAGCATGTTTTAAAAATTTGAACTTCTGCTCGAACTTTATTTACAACCCCGTGTCATTATTGAATGACATTTCTAGTATTATAAATATTATCGATTTCAGAAGACATGCTCTTTTTATCAAAACATTTTTGAACACACAATTTTGAAAGATTTAGAAAAACCTTTTGAGAAATTCTCGAAAAATTGTGTTCAAAGTTT
Source organism: Glebionis coronaria (assembly GCA_025667525.1). Classification (NCBI taxonomy): domain Eukaryota; kingdom Viridiplantae; phylum Streptophyta; class Magnoliopsida; order Asterales; family Asteraceae; genus Glebionis; species Glebionis coronaria. The sequence continues at coordinate 582,950,066 of CM046879.1, forward strand.
TGAAAACCAATTACTTGAGCTTAAGATGTTAAGTATCTTACAAAACGAGCTCAAGTCCGAGAAGTTGACATTTAATTAGAAGTTGTGTTCATTAGCTTGAAAACTTTTGAATGTATTAACGTAAAGCTCATGACCGATAAAGATGAATTTCTCGTTAAGAAGAAAAGTTCTTTTATTTAAAAGATACACTTTTCTTTATGAGCTTAAAACCTGGAATGTTTTAGTACAAGCTCGTGACCGAGAAAAATTAATTTCTCGTTACAAGGATAAGCTATCTTTAAAGATAAGCTTTCCTAAAATTGAAGTCCAGGGCATAATCTGAAATATAATTATACGCCATTGTGCATGAGCTTAAAAACTTCGAATGTTTTTAATATAAGCTCATGCCCGAGAAAAATTAATTTCTCGTTGTAAGGATAAGTTTATCATCGGCGATAAACTTTCCTTTATTTGAAGATCGGGTCATCATCTGATATTTAATGAAGAGCCTTATACACGAGCTTAAAACCTTTGAATAGTTTTAGGATAAGCTTGTGTCCAAGAAAACTTAATTTCTCGTTAAGAGGGTAAGTTATCGTTACGTAGATAAACTTCCCTGTCTCTGAAGTACGGATCACCGTCTGTCATTTAGCGAGGAGCCATTTACACGAGCTTAAAACCTTTGAATAGTTTAAATGTAAGCTCATGTCCGAGAAAATTTAATTTCTCGTTTTGAGGGTAAATTATCGTTGACGAGATAAACTTCCCTGTCTCTGAAGTCCGGGTCATCGTCTGACATTTAACGAGGTTCAATGTACACGAGCTTAAAAGCTTTGAATGGTTTTAAGATAAGCTCGTGTCCGAGAAAACTTAATTTCTCATTTTGAGGGTAAGTTATCGTTGCGTAGATAAACTTACCTTTCTTTAAAGTTCGGGTCACAGACTGTGATTTGAATGTGAGCCAATGTGCATGAGCTTAAAAACTTTGAATGTTTTTAATTTTAGCTCATGCCTGAGAAAACTTAATTTCTCGTTGTGAGGATAAGTTTATAATCGGCAATAAACTTTCCTTTCTTTGATGAGCGAGTTACAGTCTCTGATGTGACTATAAGTCCTTATACACGAGCTTAAAACCTTTGAATAGTTTTAACGGAAGCTCGTGTCCGAGAAATTTTAATTTCTCGTTTTGTGGGTAAGTTATCGTTGCGAGATAAACTTCCATTTCTTTGAAGAACGGGTTACAGACTGTGATTTACCTATAAGCCACCTACACGAGCTTAAAACCTTTGAATAGTTTTAACGGAAGCTCGTGTCCGAGAAAATTTAATTTCTCGTTTTGAGGATAAGTCATCATCGGGATGAACTTTCCTGTCTTTTGAGAGCGAGTTACAGTCTGTTATGTGACTGTAAGTCCTTTACACGAGCTTAAAACCCTTGAATAGTTTTAAATCTAAGCTCGTGTCCGAGAAAATTTAATTTCTCGTTTTGAGGATAAGTCATCATCGAGATGAACTTTCCTGTCTTTTGAGAGCGAGTTACAGTCTGTTATGTGACTGTAAGTCCTTATACAATGTTTAACTGTGAATCCCCTGAGACACTTGTTTCTTTGATATCAGCTTCTTCAGTAACCAAACTCTGAGAGTGTCCTTAGTTGAAAGATATGTAAAGATCGGACCGCTGTGTTCTTGTTAAACGTGGACTTTGGTACCTGCATTCTCATCAGGAGTTTGTATGCTTTTATGTGGGTTAGCGATATCTATCTTAGAAGCAAGTGGGGAGTCACAGTTGGTCTTACTTGTGCCAGAGGTGACCTGAGGAGATAATTCACTTGTCTTAGTTGGCAAACGTTTTATTTTATAGAAAACCTTAAGTTCAGGCTTAAGTGATGTATCATCCTTATCAATTTCCTCCCCAGTAGTATTAGTAGAATCAGAGACTATCCTAGTTAAAGGGTACTCGTTTCCTACAAGAGTGAATGTTCTACCAGTGGGGCGCCAAACTTTACCAATGGGTTTGATTTTAGCTATCCACTGGGATTTAAGTCTAGCACAGGAGTTCACCTCATTAAGTAATTTCTTGACACAAGATTCATGATTTGCCGTAAAGACACATTTTCTACATGTTTTACAAGTAGCATATTTAATGTCCGAGTAATTCCTAGATGACTGATTGATGCTCCTAGGAGATGACATGCTACGGTTAGTAGTGTTGGGTAATCTATAAGGCATCTGACTAGGTTTGACATTTCTGTCTCTTACATGTGTCTTTTGCTTAGCTTCCCCTAGACCAGATTTATGGCAAACGTCATTTGAACTAGTTCTAGACGTGGTCTTGGTATTTTTAGAGAAACTAGAGGCAATCATGTGATTAGGTCTTGCTAAAGCTGTTTTGGTCACATTGGGCCTAGTTGCTGGAGTGACTGGTGTAGAAGGATGAACCATATCAACTTGGGAGCAAACCACGGTCTCGAGGATTGTGATCGCTCGGATCTAAATGTAGTCGGTTGTCGAATAACCTTATTTGTAGGCGGTTTCCCCAAGATTGATGGTTTTTCAAGCTTAGTGTCCACGCTAGTTCCTTTAGTTTTCCTTAATTCATTTCTCAAAGCAGCTATAGCAAAGACCTTTTCCAGTACTTGAGCCCTTAAAGTCTCATTCTCTTTGAGAAATTCATCTTGAGATGCAAACTTAGATTCAAGCAACTTAATTTGTTTCAAAATATTATCATTTTCAGCTTTAGAATCTAGAACAGTTTGATCCAATTTTCGTTCAAGAACAACGTTTGACTTTTCAAGTTTTTCAAAATATGATTCAAATTTTTCCGTTTTCTTTGAAAATTCAATTTTGGCATCCTCAAGCTCTTTGGATTGCTGAGCTAATATCGTTTCAAGCTCTTTAATCCTAGAACCAGAATTATTTAAAGAAGCAGTCATAAGACACTTATCATGATGTTTAGCATTTTGAACACTTTCTCCCCCATTATGACTCACATCAGATGAATCAGAATTGGTATCGCTATCACTCTTTTCCATCCCATGTTTGGCATAATTAGGTTCAGAATGCTCAACATGCTGTATATTGTTGAAACTTGGCACATGAACAGTTGGTGCTTGTGACTTGCTGCTCGTTTCATGCGTTCCTCCTAATTCCTTACCATTGCTTACCTTGACGACCAAACTGGCACCTATTTCTTTCACCAGGCAAATCTGATCATCTTTTGACGACAATTTTAAGCAGGTCTCTCTCTCATGTTCATGAGGTATTGCTGCATCTAATGATTTAGACGACTCCTTGATTCTTTGAATTTGATCCTTTTTCAACCGTATCTCGTTGTAATTAACTAACCTGACCTCGATACTCTTCTCAATTATATTGATGTGATTGAGTAAACCACTTCGAAAGGTTTCAGTCTGGCAACCCGTATGCTTGTTGAAAAACTGGTGTGGGATTGGAGTCGAATAATCAAAAGGAGGTACCATTGTTGAGGCAAAGAAATCCTTAAACTGAGTGAGAAGGATTTCTATACATATCTTCGCGTTATCCTTACGAAGATTCTCCCTTTCAAGTTGCAACCGTAACTCATCCAAATTATTGAAAATCTTCTCATTGAAATTATCCTCTTTGCCAAAGAAAATTTGAATCGTGAATGGAAGTTCGGTCATGTTGTGCGGATAGAGAAGTGCAAGGTGTGTCTTGAGCTCGTGAAAGATTTCCAAAGTTTTTTGACGTAATTTGAGCTCTTTGAGTTGCATGTGTTGCAGTTCTCTCTCGTGTAACGTCAAATTCGATGATTCCATTGAGATGAACAATGACATTAAGGATTACTGATTGATGAAAAGTCCGTCTTCACTTACAAATACCCGATCAAAAATCCGTCGGCAAAATAAACATTGTCACTTTATCACGTTGTCACGTCACAGTTGTCACATCATTTTGCCCCGACTATAACTTAATATCACCAAATTTATTCAAAATAAAAAATAAAATAAAATAAAATAAATTAAATTTTTTTGAATAAAATTGAAATGATGAAAAAATTTGGATATGAATTTTAAAAGTCACACGTCTCAAAATAAACTCTGGATATATCCTCCTTTTATTTCTTTCTTTATTCCAAACCCCAAAAAAACAATTTGATATAGTCAAAAACGTGTCCCAAACTTCTCGAAATATGCAACACGTGGCAGTCTAATAGAAGGAAAATAAGTGTGTAGGCAGTTGGGATTAATATATACTCCCTCCGTCCCAAAATTATAGTCCCGTATACCATTTTTGGACGTCCCAAAATTATAGTCCCCTTCCAAAAATAGATGTAAGTGGAGTTACAAGTTTACCATATTGCACCTACTGGTACTAGAATTTACAAGATATATATTAAGTTTTAATTAATTGCATAAGGGTAAGAATGTCATTTTACCAAAAAGTAAGAGAGAGAATGCAATGATAGTGATATTTTCTAAAAGAATGTATTTTTTTTCGGGGGACTATTAATTTGGGACGGATGGAGTAACTAATTTAACCCTAAAAATTAGGAAATTTCTACCCTACTTCCAATCTTTGTTTCCTCCGTCAATGGTTATACACTTAGCCCCTTTTATCTCTCTCTTAAGCACACAGATTAAAAAAAAACACTCAGCCACCAAACTCACTGAATCTCACAAACTCACCGAATCTCTAAACGAAATCAAAAAAAACAAAAAAAAAAATCTAACCCAATCAAAATAAATCAGCCATGTTTACTCGATTCACAGACACTCACAAAGCTACATGCACGAATGAATTGAGATTCATCTTCAAGGCCTTCGAAAACAAAGAAGGTCTCGGGTAGGTATTTTTGTATGTGTTATAGATCGATGATAGTGTTAGAGATAAACTGAGATCGAGTCGTTTTTAGATTCGAGTGTTGGTTGTCAGGTTTAGATTGGTATTAAAAAAATGTTGGTTTAAAGTTTTTGGTTTGGGATGTCAAAAGATCTTGTGTTTTTGGTGTAAAGATCTGTAGGGGATTTTGAGTTGGTTTGAGGTTGGTTTGAGTCTAGGAGTTTGAGTCTAGGAGTCTGAGTCTAGGAGTCTGAGTTATCGAGTCTGAGGGTGTGTATTTGTTGGTCTTTTGGTGTCAGTCGAGAGAGAAGTGAGTTGAGAGTCACGTCGAAGACAATAGGTCTAATTTGTTGAGAGTCGTTGGGTTTTTTTTGTGATCTTGTTGGACGAGAGATGTGAGTTACACGAGTCTTATTATGATTGACCGAGAGTCTTGGATAGTTTTAAGTCAAGAGTCCGATCGGAATACCACAAAGTCATAACTGTCGGAATGCAATCAGTCGGAATACAATCGGAAAGAACCTTGTCGGAATGGTGTCCGAATGAGATCGGAAAGACCCTTGTCGGAATACCAAAATCAAACCTGTCGGAATGCAATCGGAAAGACCGTTGTCGGAATGGTGTCAGAATGAGATCGGAAACAGCTGTCGGAAAGATGGTCGGAATGCAAATCCCTTTTCCGACAGAAACAATTATATAAAAAAGAAAAAGGTATCAGAATAATAAATCTTTCAATCGGAATAGGACAAAAACTTTATAAAAGGACAAAGAAACACAAAACAAAGACACAGGTTCAGATAAAAGTTGATAAGGAAGTGTAAGAAAGTATTAAAAGAAACTGAAAAGAAACTTTTAAATAACTTTTGAGACAATAAAAAAATTGATATTTTTCAAGAATGGCATCTGAATATGTAAAAAAAATGTGATCCGTGACAAAAATAAACTTTAAAAGAAAGAAAGAAAAAAAAATTAAACTTTACCAAAATAATAGATTAAAACGCGCCAATCCGAAGAATCAACCAAGCTTTTGATACCAATTGTACGATCGTGTTTTCTAAGGATTAGGCACGTTATGGTTTATCTATTGAGATGGATGGAAAAGTGGAAGAACTAGAGAGAGAAAGGTAGAGAGAGAGAGAGGAGAGAATGAGAGAAATGGTTGATTAATGAAATGTGCGTGTAAACACAAAGTGACCAACCCCTCCTAACATGCTAGGAGGGGGTATATATAGTCCACCCTACATGTGGCTATATGGTCTATATTGGATCACGAGTCTAATATCATTGGACTGACCGATCCTTTTTAAATACGTAAAAACGTATTTCCAACAATCTCCCCCAAAGGGAGGTCACTCCAAGTTACAATGTCCTAAATAGTCTATAGATCCTGATCTATGCTAACAATGATGTGACCAAGACTTTCCTTGGAAAAACGTATTTCGAACAGTAAGCTTAGCTTAAATGTTGATGATTACGTGATAGTTGACCAAGTATTGTTCTACTTTTATGATTTAGTAATGAAGCTATCAAGTAACATGGAAAATGGGTATTTTAGAACATATCAAAATGAACCAGGCGGGTAATGGACCGGGTAATGGACCGAGAGTTGCTGTTAGTGAGGACTTTGTTTCCATGACAACATGTCATCTCCATGCTAGAACTTTGGTCACTCAAGATGGAACGCAAGGTGCGAGGAAGATGAAACGCTTTTCTGTGCAACGCCCATAAATGTTGTACATTATGTTGGTAGCGCAAATGATAGTTTCAAGCAATTGTCTGCTGATACTTCAAAGCATGATTGAATTGCATCTTTTGCGATCAAAAGGCACATGGTTGAGGTACTATCTTATAATATATTTTGCCTTTATTTGTCTTCTTGATACATGGACGCTATAACTGATCTAGCTTGTAACAGAGGGAATTGTTTCTCCGTGCATGGAAGGAATTTCACATAGACTTTACCATGATGTATAGGATCCACTATTTTTCAAAACATCAAAGTTTATATATATAATCAATTATGGATTTACAATATCAAGTACCAGAGGGAATTTTTACTATCATCACTTACAATCGTGATTGGAAGGCTTGGAAATATTCATATAATTTAGTTCAGAGAAAATGAAATATCAAATACAATGATCATTGAAAACGTCTTCATTCTGTTTCAGTTTAGGTATATAGTTGTTTGTAATATTAGTAATCAAATGCACTGGTCATTTTAGTAAAAAATTTCATTACCAATACTCTATGTTTCATCATCTCACAGAAGCCCACTCATTGGTAATGTTGTATCTAGATTCTGAAATGTTACTTTTTAATGCAGGACGAAAAGCTACTAGGAAGTCTCGGGGGTGTGTTATCAAGGACCTGGAATCCTTCTTGCCAATGTTATTTTAAATGATTAAGCATGACCATACTTTATTATCACTATTAGAATAATGAAAGTTCAGTGTTTTATAATGTAGCAATGATGGTTTATGATTATGGTTTGTTTGCTTTGCAGCTATATATATGTCTTTTTTGAAGCTGCATGAACATATATGGAACTGATATTAAGGATGTGTTTGGATTAGCTTATTTTATGCGTTTATCAGCTTCTCTAAATTATGTTGTTATATTCAGATTATGGTAGTTGTCTGTTGGATGTTGTTTTGCCACAGGGGAGGAAGTTATGCAATGAAACAAAGATTTGCACAATGAGTAGCAAAAAGGCTAGGTGAAGGAAGGGCATCTCGGATTTTCAATCCACATCATCTCCAGACAATATCATTATGTATCCCCAGAAGTCACAGACAGAACTTCTGCATCATGTCTAAACTCAGCAGAGGATACACAAGCAGTCTCAATAGTAGTATCATTTTCAAACAGACTAAGATTTTCTGGATCTTCGTAAGCATTACTTGGATCATTTTCACAACTAACCATCGGTTCTTTTTATTATTCAGATGCATCCGAGGAGTTGTATCTTCCTAAACCTGTAGCAAAGTTGCTAATGTTAAAAAAATAATAGACCTTTTTGAAAGAATCAATCTCATGTTTTTCAGGATCATCCCGCCATTCAATCTGCACCTCTAAGATCTCAGCCAAACTTATTCCTCTTCCACTGGAGCCCCACTTTTGTTACTTATATTTTCTTCGAAAAAAAATCCATTTTCACCTGATAAAAACATAAATATTCAGGCCAAAAGCATTTTAGTTATAGTGATGCAAATTAAAGTCTGGTTAGTATCGGGTCTAGACACTTTTAATATATATATTGAGACTTATAAACAATATGGGGTCACACTCTTCCATGTTCAAGGCTCTGGACCAGAAAACATGCGGGCAATCTAAGTCGAACATGTAAGTCTGTCAATAGTTTTGAAGATTAGTTGCATTTTCAAGTTTAACTTTTACGCTATCTTCAATATATTTACTATACCTCTTCTTTAATTTTTATCATCAATCAAGACATCTATTTTTTCAACAAAAACCAGTTCTCAAGCATCTATTTTAGCATTGACCTCTGATAATAGTTTTTCTCTATTAATGTAGCTAAAACCGATATCCAATACAAGCTGGTCCAAAGCACAAATAACACCAACATGCCTGTTGCAAAGTAATAGTAAGTTTTACTGCCTAATTATTGTATATATGGTTTATCATTATCGTTCTACCATAAAGGTGTTGGTTTTGTTCATAGTGGCCTTAAACGCAACTGAAACCTTGAGCAAAATCATAGCTATTATATCTTATCAATAGTGGAGCGGTGGCATCCACTTAGGACAACAACTGGTGTCTTTGGATATTCATACAACCTCTTCAATTATTCTTTTTAATTTGGTTCCATTTGTTTAAACTGATGAACCCTTCTACCACAGTCCGAAGGTCCTGTCAGCATTGCACAAAATCACATAAAATCCCTGTCATATCAGAAGTTTGTTGGCTGAATCCAACCAAAAGCTTCTATTGCTATCGTAACTGGTCCTTCTGCTAATAATCTTTGAACTGGAATGGGTTTCAACATCTTTTGAAATCTAAGTTGCTTGAAAACTGTGGTACTACAAAAGCTGGTATGATTGCAATGTCAAAGTGATGACGCAAACTCTTATACCAACTACCATAACAGAAGTAAGACATAATACAACTGCTCTTTGATTCAACTAAAACTACTGTTTCAGAATACTTATCAGCGATGGAACAACATCATCGTTCACTGTTTCAGCCCAAAAGCCCATACTTTCGTACGTGATTGCAATGAGGTGGTCAATGAAACCAACGACAAAGATCATTACCATTTCCCACATGCCTTAAAATAACTCGAAGGGACAACACACATATTTCAATTAAACTTTGGAAAATCATCTAAACCAAGGGAACACGACCTCAAATTAGATACGGCTTTCAAACCCAAAACATTTTCATTCATGCCTCCAACGACAATGGACTTTGCTGCAACATAATCTACCTCACACGACACGAAGATGTTACACTAATCACCACAATCAAGGACAAAACTGACATATCAACACCACCCACCCGAAATACTTCATAAGCTACAAAAAAAACCTTTCTGACAACACAACCACAAAGACATTGTTAAGGAGGGAACTCTCCAAAGAAACATCAGATTCTGAAAACAAGGGAACTACAAAATACAAAAGTACGAAGGCTAGAAAAACGGTGTACGCTACTATCTTGTGCATATTGTAATTAACATGTGATGTAAGTATCTAGAAACAAATTAAGTATAATGTGTCCATGAACTTAAGTGCACCACATCCGTGGAAATTGCACCATATTTACAATCATTGCCGGCCTTTAGGAAATAATCTTGCTATTTTTAAAGAGTTTCCACTATTGAGTTTCAAAAGCAGTAGTTTCTTAGTTTATAGTAGGGCCCTTTATAGTATTTGTTGTAGTTAGAATTATTAAAATTATGAGATTGATATAAATAAGCTAATATTCTAGGAGTCGTTGTAGCTATATAGTTATTTACATGTATGAAACATATTGAACAAATACAACTGTAAAGAATTTGTTATCTCTCTTCGAACATAGAAGCACATATTGTTATCACATCAAACGTAGGAGCATTATATCATATGTAGGGGTGAAAATCTCGCTTATTTTTATAAATATAAGCACTTATTAATATTTTTTAAAATGGCTAATTCTTGAAATGCCCCAAAATGTTACCTTGTTTCTTTTTTTCACCTACCAAATGAAAATTTCCCAAAATGTCTTATGCAACTTATGCAACTTATGCGACTTTTTCAAAAATAGAAAAAAAAATTCAAAAATTTTCCAAAATTTTCCCAAAATTTTACCATTTTTGGAAAAGTTGCATAAGGTATTTTGGGAAATTTTCATTTGGTGGGTGCAAAAAAGGAAACAAGGTAACACTTTGTGGCATTTCAAGAATTAGCCCTTTTAAGAAAAGGATAGGACGTTTTTTGCTTTTTTTTTATTATTAAGGGGTTATACGGGCATACATGTAAGAAACTAAATGAGCTTAATGGGCGCATATGTAAAATACTAATTAGGCTACTCGGTGGATATTTTATATTTAATTTTTATCCCTGGCTTTCAAACAAGTATTTTTTTTTAAATCTACGTTTTTATATGTTTTTTTTTTCGTATTATCTTGCGCCCGTTACGCCCCCATTTAGCCCGCCTGTTTTGCCCGTGCCCATTTATCTCGCACCCGTTTAGCCTGCCGCCCGTTTAACCCGTCGCCCGTGGAACCCGCCGTCCGTGCCCGTCTGTCCGCCCGTTTTACCACCTTTATATGGATCTTGCAGTACCAAACTATCAATGCTCCAGGCTGTTGAGTCTCATAAAACTATATGGGAAAAAAATGCTCACAGCATCGTGCGAACACATTACGGATTATTTTGTTACATTTGTAGATGTATACTCTATTTTTATTACGAATAATAATATTTTTTAAGCATACTTTGAGAATGTCATTAAACCGAAGCTAAAATGGGATTGTCCTTAAGATATAGTTTGCTTCTATATATGTGTGCCCTTTACCCTCAAAACAATTACTATATCAAGTTATATTTCTCGATAGCTAATAGATGTTTGTTCATGTTGTATCTTTATTGTGTTTGTTTTAAAGATAAAAGTATATATTTACCCATTTACTCGTGTCATTGTCACAAAATATCAAAAGTGTGATTTTGGACAAGAAGATTCTTCTATATTTCATAGGTGATTTGTTCTTGGTCTAATAGTAAACAAATAGCATAGCTTTGCTCTAATACTAAACAAATAGTGTTACATACAGAACATACGCTGTAAGAAGGCTAGGTATCGTAATGTCTCAATGGGCGTTGTTCGTCGTTGGTCGGCGTTACAATACCCCGACTGTAAAATCCTAACGCTTTTAGGGCAACGCGCGTTAGAGGTATCTTTTGTAAAAAAAAACTTTCCAAATCCTCCTTTGCAGATTAAAAAAGCTCAAAAACTGCTACTTACTTAGATTTTGTTACTTGGAATATGTTTTGATTGATGTCGATTATATTTGTGGAAACCTTGGTTTCCGGATCTTTGAAGCTACTAGGAATGCACCATGTTCATATGATTAGATAATCAAAGCGTAATTAGAACATGATACATTAACAAGGTGTTTAGGGCACAAGACACATGAATTAAAACACAAGGATTGCTAATTATATTAATAATCAACAACCACTATACGTGTATACATTGAATCCCACGTCTAGTCAACACACGCTTTAGATTTACATTGTGAATGAAAGTTATGAATAAAACCTAAGACCCTTGGTTCCTTTTATAGTGTAAGGATTAGGGTTTACAAGAGATAAAATCAAATAAACAAGTAAATCTTCTATTTGGATAAACATATACAGAATATATCATGCATATATATCCAAATAGAAGCTTCTAAAGACTTCTTGTCTACGATTCTAACAATGCTTACATTGTACATGACAATGCTTGGATTGTACATGACAATGCTTGCTTTGTCAACCTTGTATTTGCTCTTGTCAACGCTTAGATTGCTCTTGACAATGCTTAGACAAAATCTTCATGTTTTCTTCATTTTTGAGTTTCTGCCACATCAACTTTTTGACCCAACAATCTTCCCCTAGTTGATGTCGGCAAAACTCTATGTGTATCTCTTGTAAGTTGTACATGATCATCAAATTGCTTCCCCTCAAGTGTAGCATGTATATCTTCCCCTTTTTGTCACATCAACAGGGAAGTAAACAATGTATGCAATCTTTGAAGATTCTCCAAATGTAGCTCTATGCAATGATCTTGAAGAAAAATAAATAAAGTATTCTTGATGTAGAAGTAGAATAACCCAACCTTGTGTTCCATGTCTTGTACTATCCATGTGATAAAGAACTTATACCCATAGCAAATTATAAGTAGACCTCGATCCCTTGTCAATATTCTCATCCTTTGTGAGACACTGAGCACGATAATGTAACTCCTTCAAGTGTTATGACAAGTCTTCATCACTAACCATGTAAAGAACGAACAAGTTACCTTAAAAGTCAGTGGCTGGAAGTGCATGACTTTAAGATATGATATAACATAAACTCGCGAAAATCTTCTTCAATCATCAAGCTTACCATAAGAATTCTTCCCCTTAAGCCAACACCTCTGCATGACAAGTCTTAATGAAACAATATCTTATGTAAAAGCTACTATATGGATAACTCTTTCACAAGGCTACCCCGATTACATAATCTACTATCCATCAAATTCCCATGAATAGTTGCTAACTCGCTTTAAGATCATTAATTCCTTAAAAATATCCGAGCCATAAATATCAACATGATATTCTAAATTAAAACGGAGATTCCATGTACCTTCGTGTGTAAATTCCTCCTTTTTGTGTGCTCAAAACATACTAATTTTCTCAAAAGCATCAATCCTTGTATTATCCGAGATCCTCCTTTATCCAATAAATCTAGAATGTGTATTGTCCAATATCGGACAATACATGTCAATGTTTAACCATTTCTCGGACAATACTGTCAACGCTGTCAGCGTTTGACTTATTCTGTCAGCGTCAAAAGTACACTCGTCAGCGTCTCCTTGTCAGCGTCGCAATCTGCTGACATCACCAAGTGGCTACAACCTTTTTGACAGCAACGAACAGTAATATAATAGCTTTCTTTCTTTTGTTCCATATTACCAGCTATCAAAATATATCTAAGGATAATGACAATCCCTAAAAATCAGGCATCCTTAATTCCCGTAGGAAAGTTTCCTAGATAAGCTCCTTTTGACTGATCACACGTCTGACTTTCTATGTCAACATCAAAGTAATTATCATCAATACCGCTGTTGACCAAAAGCCCATATCTGAATTTAAATTGTTTAGGATTTCTTCGTGTGAACAACCCAAATTGTAGCTTCGTGTGAACACACCATAAACCAATATATCATAGTCGTGTGAACACAAGTTTCTCCACCAATAAGAAAGCTTGCTTCGTGTGAACAGAATCAACTTTGTTAAGCAATACATGTATGTGAACGTATGCATCCATCCTTTGTCTTAGCAAATACAAAACGTTTGCATCCATCCATCCTTTGTCTTCTTATAGCTGATGTTTGATCAGTAACCATCACATATAATTTAATAATATTAAGGTTTAGCAAAACCCTAATATCAATCTTTTTTTGTCGTGTCTTCCAATCATATTAGCAACATTATGGACCACATCAAAAGTATATACGAACAATATACTCTTGAACAATAGCAATCATCAAACATACACGAATCTGCTTTCTTCTTTTCTGTTTATAAACTCGATCTAGGGTTTAGAATTTGAACACCGAAACCCTAATTAGGGTTTGTAAATAAACCTTAGATCAAGTATTACCTTGAATCATAACAACCACAATCCTCCAGTTTTTCAACCTTAAGTCGATTGAGGTTTGTAAAAACCCTAATCATGATTTTATGTAAAAGCTGAAAATCTGAAAATCATCTCTACAGGCAACTTCGACGCTTAATAACTTTTGATTGAGGGCTAATCTGGACAATCCCTCCGGTGGATGTTTAGATATATGTATGAAGATCACACATAAGAAATTTCGTGACGATCCAACGGTTCAATCAGACATTATGACCTTCTGAATACTGCTGCGCACACAAAAACGTCCAGAAAAACCCTAGACGGATTTTTCTTCTTTTCACCATACACGAACACCTTGTTGGTCCTAGCATCACGAGCCACGAGGCTCTGATACCAATTGTGGAAACCTTGGTTCCGGATCTTTGAAGCTACTAGGAATGCACCATGTTCATATGATTAGATAATCAAAGCGGAATTAGAACATGATACATTAACAAGGTGTTTAGGGCACAAGACACATGAATTAAAACACAAGGATTGCTAATTATATTAATAATCAACAACCACTAGACGTGTATACATTGAATCCCACGTCTAGTCAACACACGCTTTAGATTTACATTGTGAATGAAAGTTATGAATAAAACCTAAGACCCTTGGTTCCTTTTATAGTGTAAGAATTAGGGTTTACAAGAGATAAAATCAAATAAACAAGTAAATCTTCTATTTGGATAAACATATACAGAATATATCATGCATATATATCTAAATAGAAGCTTCTAAAGACTTCTTGTCTACGATTTTAACAATGCTTACATTGTACATGACAATGCTTGGATTGTACATGACAATGCTTGCTTTGTCAACCTTGTATTTGCTCTTGTCAACGCTTAGATTGCTCTTGACAACGCTTAGACAAAATCTTCATGTTTTCTTCATTTTTGAGTTTCTGCCAAATCAACTTTTTGACCCAACAATATTTTTTTACAGGTAGTGGCGGCTGAGAGAGGAAGAAAAAGACACTGTTGGGTGAAGGGTTGAAACTAAATAAAGTAGTTTTAAGCCCAAATTTGTATAAATATAAAAGCAAAAAAAAACAAAGTATTTTTAATTTTTTTATTTTATATATGTCCTAATATTTTTTTATTTTATAATAATTTTTTAATTTCGGAATATATTTTTTTTTAAATTTAGTGTGTACTTTTAATGATGAATAAAATAGTTTGTTTGTTTAAAGAATAAAATATTGTTTAGGGGGTTTTATAAAAATAAATAGTTGAGTCATGTTGGTGTTATGATTAGAGGGGTTGGTGTTATTTGGGTGTTATAATGATGTGGCACTGATATGGCGGTTTGAGTAAAAAAAGTGATAAGCCGCGATAAAACGAGACGCCCAGAGGCTTTTTTTTAGTTGAATTTCAATAAAAATCTTATTTTTAAGTAAAAGTAAAAAAATATTACATTCAAAGGTAGCTTTTAACTTTATTTTTTATGTATAACACTTTTTATAACCTCAATATCTTTATAATATGATATAAATATATATATATATATATATATATATAGAGTTAGGTTATTGTAGTGTAGTAGCTTAAAGTTGTTAAAATGAAAAGTCATCTTAACCATTGATTTTATCAATTAACATGTGATTTATTTAATATTAAACATAAAACAATAAATCTTATACATAAAAATTGGTATAAAAACACTAAAAAAATTGATACGTAAAACATTATAGCTGATACATATGATACATAGTTTTACTTCAAAAAATATTATTAGCATAAATAATCATTTATTCGCAAATTCAGTGATACATTATCACATGTTGCATTCGATATAACAAAATAATTGATAAACTATGATACACAACTGATACACGAAAAACTAGTAATATTAAAAATTGTGAACTAGCTACTCGTACATGAACTAAAACTTCCAAGACACTCATACAAGAACTAAAAAATCATAAACGAACAAAAACTAATCAATAAATGTGATATTTGCCAATTTTCTATTACTTCTCATTTTAACAACTTTAAGCACCTAAACTATTTTATCTAAATTCTATATATATATATATATATATATATATATATATATATATATATATATATATATATATATATATATATATATATATATATTGTGACGCTTTAGTTTACGCCTTCAAAACGCTATGACTCACCATAGCACCCAAAAACGTGAAGCTTGAACATGCTATCATCCCACACTTCATGGTATATAGGACCTTAGTTGTAAGTAAACTATATATAAAATCCTTTAGTTGTCGTCACATTAGATCGATGCTCAAAAATTATAACCAAAAAATGATAAGCTATTGTAAACAAATGATGTATATTTCATTCCTCTTGGTAAACACATATAACTAAATAACATTTCATGTGATCATGTTAATTGTAAAACATAAATGTTCAAATTTACCATTATTTTCGCATGGCGAATTATATGTACGAGTTTCAAAGGTTAAAAGGATGAACGTCTTTAGAAAATAAAACACGTAAACAAGAATCGCAAGTCATACCCGCCCATCGGGCGGGTTTTGCAACTAGTATATATATATATATATATATATATATATATATATATAGAGAGAGAGAGAGAGAGAGAGAGAGAGAGAGAGAGAGAGAGAGAGAGAGAGAGAGAGAGAGAGAGAGAGAGAGTAGGGATCCAGTAAGAAGAAAAATTAAAATAAGAAGAATAAGAAGAAATCCTGACCACAAATTCCACAAAGGAAGGAGAATTTTAAGGGGAGATGCACCACTTTTTGTAGGTGCATCTGAAATGTGTGGCTGTGGTTTCTTCTCATTCTTCTTATTTTACTTAATCTTCATATTTGATCCTAACTCTCTATATATATATATATATATATATATATATATATATATATTGTAACTTTCTTTTCAGAACCATTTTAAGTGTCAGAACTATCAGAACCATCATTTGTACACTATATAATGCATGATATACATGTTTTAAAGCATAATGGCTTGACTGTAAATAGATGGTCAAAAGAATGGCCAGGAAATCAATAAATAGGGGCATAAAAGGAATTGCAAAAAATATTTTTCATAAAAACTGTCATTTTTTTAGAATATCAGTTAATTCCAATTATCCATCAATTTCTCTTTCAAAACATACGCCGACTACCACACAAACCCTTTCTGCCAGATCTGATAGCCACTCTATTTTTTTTTTCACAACAGTCGTCGGGAAAAAGTACATTGACCATAAAACTTGCCGTGCAAAATCATCCACAACCATTATTAAAATCAAGAACTCATATTAAAATGTAAAAAGGGCGTCCCAAGTTTGTTTCGAGTTAAGTGACGGAGTAATATCACTTTGATGATGAAGGTTTGTTTCTTCACTTTATTGGTCAACAATGTAAGGCTAATGGAGACCTTTTTTTATAAACAATATGGATAGTAGATTAATTTTTTTTTCCAAGATTGGTGAAAAAGTTAGTGAAGACTTTTTTTTCTTAACAATATGTATTGATCTTTTCTTCTGAATAATTTTTTTTACAAACAAATCTAGAATTTTTTTAAGATCAATTCATCGATTCATTTGTGGTTGGATTTGTGTTTTGTGGTTTTATTTTATTCTTATTTGCGTCTTAATTGTTGTTTAACTTTTATTTGAATCAGATCGTATGGTGTCGGAATAAAATATAGATTAGATTAACTTGATGCGGATACGGCTTCTTCGTCATCGAGTTTAGTTAGCAATCTTCTTTTATGGTATTGTTGCTTATTTAAATCAAATAAGGTCAATCATTTTTTTATTATAATGAGTTTGTGTGACATGTACATTTGCTAGCAGATGAATATAGTACAACTGAAATGGTTCATATAAATTTTAATAGTTACGTAGTACTATTTGTTATGATAGTGGTTTTTGATATTATGCCTTAAGGTATTGTATGTGTTTTTTAAAGTTAGTGTATGATTTTATTTAAGTAAAAGGCTTATAATGATAAAATAACATGTATGTTTTTAACAATACATGTATGTTTTTTTAACAATACATGTATGTTTTTTTAACAATACATGTATATTTTTCTAAAAACACGTGTATATTTTTTT
Organism: Glebionis coronaria; assembly: GCA_025667525.1. Taxonomy (NCBI): domain Eukaryota; kingdom Viridiplantae; phylum Streptophyta; class Magnoliopsida; order Asterales; family Asteraceae; genus Glebionis; species Glebionis coronaria. The sequence goes on from CM046879.1 coordinate 582,967,805, forward strand.
TAACAATACATGTATGTTTTTTTAACAATACATGTATGTTTTTTTAACAATACATGTATGTATTTATAACAATACATGTATGATTTTATTTAGGTAATCACATGTATGTTTGTAATATATTTTTAAGTTGTTGTAATATATTGTTAAGTTGCAATAATTGTGTTATTGTTTCATGTACACAGATAGACATCTTTTGTTGTAGCAAGGCGTTCATGTATGTTGTTAGGCGGACATGTATGTTTTCGATGCGGATGCGTATGTTTTCGAGGCGGACGTGTATGTTTTTTAGGCGGACATGTATGTTTTTTAGGCGGACATGTATGTTTTTGAGGCGGACATGTATGTTTTTTGAAGCGGACATATATGTTTTTTGAGGCGGACATGTATGTTTTTTGAGGCGGACATGTATGTTTTTTTAGGCGGACATGTATGCTTTGAAGACTTCAAATAAATATTAGTGCATGTGTACTTTTTGTATTATTAATAATTTCTATTTTAATGGATATCAAACGTGTATGTTTTTAGTTTGCTATAAATTTACATTATTCAAAAAATATATGTGCACATGTGACAACTCTAACGAAAAACATGTATGTTTATAGAAAAATTCAAAAAATTGTAAAGTACAAAAACATGCATGTTTATACATGTAAAGTTGTTTTTTTTTGCAATACACTAATGTTTTTGAATTTTGAAAAATAAAATAATTTAAAAAGCAAAAGAAAAAAAATATAAAAAAACTAATTTCGAAAAGATTTAAACAAAAAAAAATAATTCAAAAATTAAGAAAAAAACTTATTTTTAATTTCGGGAAAATAAAAAATTAAGAGATTAAATAAAAACTAATTACAAACAAAAGTAAACTATAGGTTTTCCTATTATGACCTTTTGATTTAAAAGAAATTCTTTAATAATACTAAAATCTTATTGGCTGATTATGGTTCTGATAGTTTTGTCACTTAAAATGGTTCTGAAAAGAAAGCCCCCATATATGACTTTCTTTTCAGAACCAAAATTAGTGTCAGAACTGTCAGAACCATATATTTTACTCTTAATAATACATTGTGTACAATATATTATTGCACAATGGCATTTCTGAAAATATTTACAACTTATATTACCTTACATAAAAAATATAAGGGTACTAGTGGAATTTCGCATATATTTCTGAATAAACTTATCTATTTTATTTAATCTTAAAAAAATATACAGATATCTCCATCATCTTCACCCTACATATCTCTCCATCATCTTCACCCACCTATGTATGTGTCACCTCCATCATCTTCTAACACCATGATGTTTATCCCTAATTACATCATCTATAACAATAAAGACCATCGCTGATCTACAAAAAATATTTTACCCATGATTTGCAAATAGAAACAAGTGACAAAAGAAAAAAGAAGAATCCAAAAAATTCTTGCATATATAATTATGTATCCTCCTCCCACGTTGGCAAGAAAAAAGGGACATAGAAAAAACCAACATGTAAGTTTTAAATTAAAACTTTTAATTATATTAATTTTTTAAATCTTTTTTTTCTTTTTGAATAGACACGTACGATGAATCACAATGAAACCATTTTTGATAAATAATTATTTGAATATTTTATATCGTTTAATTATATTGATTTTCTTAAATCTTTTAATTCGTTTTATTTTCTAATTTTTTTGATTCTGGACTCATTTTTGGCGAATGAATCACAATAAAATCATTTCTGACAAATAATTATTTGAAGGAAATGATTCTTATCATACTAGAGATTATTTTTGAAACTGGATATTTGTTTGTTTAATTGGTGGATTTTATTTGTTTAATCGGTTGTAAAAGATGGTGCCCATCATGGTAAACCAATTAGCATATTTAAATCGTTTTTTACCAGTTAGTACATATAGCTTTGATCATATTGATTTTTCCTTCTAAATAACAATGATTTAAGTTATTTGTCAAATGTCTCAGCGTATAACCAAATTTTTGTTAGATTATGTGCTTATTTTTCTTATGTTAAAACCTTGCATATACAAACATGGATGTTTTTTTACGAACATGGATGTTTTTTTTACAAGCATTGATCTTTTTTTTACAAACATGGATGTTTTTTTAACAAACATGGATGTTTTTTAACAAACATGGATGTTTTTTTTGACAAATATGTATGTTTTTTTACAAACATGTATGTTTTTTTTACAAACATGGATGTTTTTTACAAACATGTATGTTTTTATAATAATGCATACATGTTTTTGTAATAATACATATATGTTTTTTATTAATACATGTATGTTTTTTAATGTTATTATTATTCTTTACACTCAATTATCGTGTAATCTTAATTAGCTTTACATTTTAGGAAGCTCAAGTTACAAAGGTCCTTTGAAGACGTGCAAATAAATTCTTCAAAGGCGTTCATATATGCTCTAATGATATTAATGATAAACTAAAAATACACGTATGTTTTTCTGAAGGCGTGCACATATGTTTTTGGAAGGTGTCAATAATGTTCTTGAAAGACCTTACATATATGTTTTCTGGATGGCGTGCATCTTTTCGAAGACGTGTGTAACACCCCCAAATTTATACAACTCAATACAACGGAAGACTAGTTGGTGTTACGGGATAGCACATTACTCACATCATAGACAACGCATAAAAATCGCGTCGTTTATTAATAAAGCATTTCCATTCATAAAGATCAAAGTTACATAGGTCCCAAGTCATTATATTTCATACAAAGTTTTACAAAGTATTTGAATGGAAAAATATAGTTTAGGTGCGGGCCATGAATTCTTGTTGTCTTCCCGAGAAGTACCTTCAAGTACCTGAGATAAAACATGTTAAAAGAAAAGGTCAGCGATAACGCCGAGTGAATTCATAGAGTTTAATAAATTCCATCAATATAACTTTGGTATAAAATTAGTACCAAAAATCAATTCGTACAAATCATTATAATAGGCCGTAAAATAGCCAAAATCATTTTATACAAATCTTTGTAATAGGCCATAAAATAGCCAAAGTCATTTTATATAAATCCTTGTCGAAAATCATAATATAGGCATTTGCCTTAAAAATCATTATACGAGCCAATGTCGTAAAAAACATCATACAATACGTCTTATGACGTTGTATAAAATCAAATAAAAATCGTTATATGAATATGGTTATGAAAACCAAAATACAATCATAATATCAATAGTATGACCCAGTATTGCTAGTCAGGCAATACATCGTAATTCGAAGCGTCTAATAGTATTTCGTTAGTTTTGGATTATTACAAGCCGCATGACATTGTTACCTTACTAAACTAACAACGGGTAGCTAACCCGATACCAATTTTTCCCATCTAAAGTAGCGTGTCGTCACAAAGGTCACGCTATTGAAATCTTCTCATACATAAATTCGCTTACCAATCAATGTGGCACGACGGGGATCAACCGTCAAGGCGCGAACTGGGGTGATCGTCCCCAAATAGTACTATTAAATGTATAAGCGTCTACCAACTCCCGGTAGTTCACAATTCATGCTAATGGGACTTTTAGTGACATAACCTAACTTTAATAATCCATTTTTATTTCATCTATCGAGTCCTTTAATCATTCATAGGGTCATACAATCGGGTCATTCAATCATTCGGGTCCAAAATCAATAAACAAACAATCGGGACGAATGGTGTCCAAACTTTTATAAAAACTAACATGTTATCTCCCTCGCGGGTTTATAAAGCATTTATAAAACATTTAAAGGAGTGCGAGGCTATGAACTCACGTTGATATGGGAAGGCGGGTTATCGGCAATTCGGTCGTACGGTACGTGCTTCAATCACGGAAACCTAGACAAATAATACTCGGTCTTAGACGTTTGTCCAATGACTTTATAAAAATATCAATTATGTATACATATGATGATTATATATATATATATGATGATCAAGTGGGTTTACATATTCTCGTTTACTCATTTTAGAGTTATGCGTTGATAACTTTTATACTAGTTTTCTCGTTTTACCTAGTTACGTGTTTTAGGTCCAATAAACTTATTATAAGTTCTTTAACTCTTATTAATCCTTTTCACACTTATATTATCAGTAGTTAAACTTTACAAGTTGGGCCCAAATGGGTTAAGCCCAATAAGTTCTTTTTACAAGTTTTTATCTTATTAAGTCCAATTATTAGTCCAATATGTTTATTTAGCTCGTAAATGTCCGTATGCCCTATAGTTCGGGTTTTATCGGTTTTTACTTGTCATTCATGTCTATATATCAGTATATAAGTTTTATAAAGTTTACATTAGACGGGTCCAACCATCTAAGTTTTATTTAACAAAAACGTTAATTTTACGGCAATAGCCGAAAAAGTCGTAAAAATCATGTTTATAGTTTTTATTACTTATAAACATTATTTCCCTACTATTTATATAAGTTATTCATCCATTTACCCTTTTACATATTTATATAAATAAGTTTTATAAGTTAGTGGGTTTTACTTTTACATTTTATACATTATAATTTGAGTGCTTATATAATAGTATTATTCTTTAATTTCCAAAATCTGATTTTTAACTTCACTTTCACCAAAACTGCCATATCTTGAGTTCTATATGGAGATAGAAGCTCAAATTTTTATCACATAAACTACATGATATTTTATACATTTAACTCTTCTATAGCTACTGTTGAATCATCCTTTAAGTATTTTCTAAAAATCGTCCAAAACAGTAACTTCAGATTTATACCCTAAACTTGTTTTGATCATATCTCACTCATTACTTTGATTCCATTGCATGGCCAACTCTCACATGTGTACAAGACCCATAGCTTACTGTAAATCTATTCCACTTCATCATTTTATCAGTTTATGACTTACTTCTTTACTGTTTTACACAGCCAACATGTTTAGACAAGATTTTAGACTTGTTTCTTATAGTTTTTCATCTTTTTATCCATGATTATCAACAACAAATCCCCACATAACATTTTTATCATCATATAATCATCATAAATATATACAATAGGAAATAAAATACATGTTTACATAATCAAAATAACAAGAAGTTGAGGAGGACAATCTTTATACCACCAAGTTGATATAGGTTATGATTTTGACATGGTTTTTGATGGAGAAACTTGTAGACAACCATGACCATCTTCAAGACCACCATGCTCCATGAACTCCTTGTGGAAAATCAGCCTTAAGACATCATAAAAACTCCTCCATGGATGTTATAACTTGCACCAATCTTCATCTTTTTGAATGGAGATTAACATATGTTAATTATAGCATATGTTTATGGTTAAATTTTGTATGAATGTGGTGTTTTGGTTGAGCATATGGGACGGCAAAAATGGAGTCCAAGAGAGAGAGGAGTGGTTTTTGCATGGTGAAATGGTAGAATGAAGGAGCTAGTGGTTTGTGTTTGTGGTTTTGATGGAATAAGGCTTAACTTTTAAGCTAAATGAGACATGTGTAATGAAGTGTAACTTACACTTGACACCTCAAGTGTAGTGTAGCTAATGTTGGCTGGTTTTGGGAGTGGGGTGGGACAAGTGTCCCACTTGTCTCATCCCATTTATTTACGGGTACTCCTCGATTCTAGTTTCCTCGATTTGCGTGCCCTCGGGTCGTTTTACGAAAAACGTTTTTATAAATTATGAATCAACGTCACAAAACGAATCCAATAAAAATTGTTTCATCAAAAACGGAGTTCGAAAACGTAAATACGTAATCCTAAGGTTTCCGGTTTAGTCGTAAAGGACGTTAAAATAAAATCGTAAGTCCTAATCTCTTCTCGTATATTTGTGAGTTTATGAACCAACACAAATTTAAAACTCCAAAATAATATTCTCAGATAAATTTATTTTCTGAAATGTCGGACTGTCACCAAAGACGGTGTATGTAAACGTAAGCACGTAACGTTGAATCCTCCGGTTTAAACGTAGTCGACGCTACTTCAAGACGTAAATCCAAATTTCTTCCCAAAAATATGTGAGTTCATAAAATAATATTTTCAAATAAATATTGAGAATAAAATATTGACCATAAATTGACGGATTGTCACAACGTGCCTGTTTTTGATGACGAGTGATGAAGAGAAGAAATGCACTTTAGTTCTTGAAGACGTGCAGACATGTCTTTGACACATAGATGTTCTTATATAAAATTTGTCATTGGCATACTATGATTTTGGTTATTGATTTTTTATAACTTTTTATGTAAGATGTATCATGTCGTTAGTTTTAAACTTTGAAGTTAAAAGAATATGTATTAAACATACATGTTTTAAAACCTACATATAATCCTGAGTAAAAATAAGATTTTTTTAGATAGATGTTTTAAAACCTACGTATAATCTAGAGGAAAGACAATATAGGATTCCTTGATTTTAGATAAGATTTTTCTAAAACCTATGTATAATTCTGAGGAAAAATAAGAGATCGACATGTTTTAAAAAGAATCAGATCTAAATATTAAAAAGAAATAACATATCGAAATATTAAAAAACTGATCGAAATATTTAAAAATTATTGCAAATCGGCTGTTTTTTGGTCATGAAAACTTTCCATAAATTGAAAACAAGTCACTTTTACATTTATTCCCTTGTCCAGTTTAATCTAATAAATTAAATCAAATTAATTATCTAAATGTTGATTGGTCTATTATGGTTCTGATAGTTCTGACACTTAAAATGGTTCTGACAAGAAAGTCCCCCTATATATATAATTTCAAAAATTAAGAAAAAAACTTATTTTTAATTTCGGGAAAATAAAGAAATTAAGAGATTAAATAATACTAAATTCTTATTGGCTGATTATGGTTCTGATAGTTCTGTCACTTAAAATGGTTCTGAAAAGAAAGCCCCTATATATATATATATATATATATATATATATATATATATATATATATATAATATATATATATATATATATATATATATATATATATATATATATATATATATATATATATATATATATATATATACTAGCAGGGTACCCGCGCAATGCGGCGGCGGGTACCCAATAACTATATTTCGGGACAAACAAACTGATAACGCTTACACGGTAATACCTTCACGCCTGTTAATAAACCAAACAAAACAACCGAAAACATTACCAAATGTCTTAACGCTCAACGGGATCCGAGCGAAAATGAAAGAACATACTTAACGAACCAAGAACAAAACCACCTACTAAAACTACCCAGCCCACCCTAATAACCAACAGAATGGTTGGTTATGGTGTCGGCAGTTTCAGTGGTAGCAAAGGGTTCGTGTGTGTTTTTTGGAGAGAAAAAAAGAAAAACATAGAGAGAAGAAATGAGTGAATGACGTTTTCTTACGGGTTAAGCTTATATATGGTTTGAGGAGACGTTATTAAATGAGCTTTATAAATAGGCTATTATGATTAAGTTGTTACAAAATGCTTAACTGTTACATTTTAGATGAGTTAGACACGTTTTAAAAATTGCCATTAAATCTTCTTTAAAATCTTAAATGTGTGTATTAGTGTTGCTGTTTTTGCTGTTAGAATGTTACAAAATCGAAAGATATTTATGTATGCAATAATTTTTATTTATACTATAATCATGCATTGAAACTAATATATAAATTTCACATTTTAAAACTTTCTTTAATAGGAAATGTTTGAGGCTTAAAATTTTAAGACTTCTTTATTTAGAAAGGATGTAAATGTTTTATAAAGTAGTATAGATATATATATATATATATATATATATATATATATATATATATATATATATATATACTAGCGGCGTAACCCGCCTAACGGGCGGGTTTGTTTCATTATTATTTTTAAGTGTACGTTTGTGTTTTAGTCTTTTTTGTATTTGATGGTTGTTTTTTTCACGTTTTTTTATGCTCTGGCCACCCAGCAGACTTGTTTTGTTTCTTTTTTTATACACAATTTTTTTTTGTGTATTAATAATATAAAAAAACAATTTTAATACTTGATATATCTTTTTTACTAATATCTATATAATTAGAGACGTATTTTTCAAAGATCATGTTTATTTTTTTAATAAGTAATTTTTATACGGTTTGTTATTTTTATAATAAATAATTTTTATACAGTTTTTTTTAATAATTAATTTTTTAAACTACGTTTGATATTATTGGCTATATCAAAGAATGCTTAAATATCTCAATTAAGAGACACACGGATCACTTGCATAAAAAGTACTCTAAATGACCATTCTACCAAGATGATAATTTTTGACCATTTAAACCAATTTAAGCAATGTTTTAAAAAACCGATTTTTAAATCGACCCGGTAGAGTCACCGCTCCGAATCAACTCGGTTTCCTAAAAAAAATTATTTATTTTTTTTATTAATTAATACTCCCTACGTCCCAAAATTATAGTCCCATTTTGACTTTTTCGGTCTTTTTCTTCCAATTTTTACCTTAAATATTTTTGTTTGTGTTATATAATACTTAATGAAACATATATGAATTGATTCGTTTTTAAAGGTATTTTCATTGTTATAAATTTTTATGACTTATTATACAACACAAAAATAAATTTTTAAGGTCAAAGTTAGAAAAGAAAAGACCGAAAAAGTCAAAGTATTTTCATTGTTATAACTTTTTATCACTTATTATATAACATAAAAATAAATATTTAAGGTCAAATTTTGGGACGGATGGAGTAAGAATTATGTATAAAAACCATAAAAACTTCCGTATATTAAAAATATAAATTGTTTACCAACCAATATAATATGTAAAAATAAAAATCTGTCGCAAATACGTAAAATTCACATATTTTTTTTAAACCCCGAAAAAATCGAAACCCGGCCGGGTCTCGAAAACCGGGTTGACCCGAGCCATAGCAAACCTCGCGGGTCTAGCCGGGTTTCGAAAATATGAAACCCGGGTCAATATGATCCGTTTTTTTTGCCGAAACCCCGCAAGTCTAGTCGAGTTAACAGTAGGACATGGGGAAGCAGTTTTCTAATGTGTTTGTGGTATTGTTGGTAATGTATACACATCAACATCATATAATGCAACTTGTTTTTTTAAACGGATATAATGCAACTTGTTATTCTAACTATAAAACCATTTATACGATTTATCTTCAGTCTATGCACATCTTCCCTGATGGTAGGGCGATTCTTGTAAATATCCAAAGAAGAATTAAGTAATGGTTGACCAATTAGAAACATCATAACATATTTATTCAATGGATCATGAATGAAAATAAAAGAATGTTTAGTCAATAAGAAACTCTCAGAAAATCTCTACCCAATGCAAGCACAATCTAAAGAGAATAAAGGTAAATAACACAATTAAACTTTGTTAGATAAATTTATAAGACTGTTACCTCAAACAAAAGGTGGAGGTCCTGCACAAAGCTAGAAACGACCTGACAACATGACCGCCTAATACTTATATGTGTTCAAAAGGTGAATGAGAATAAGTAAATGCGTTTTTTATGTGCTTCAAGAAATAGTAAGCCTGAAGTATACTTTTTTCTTATAATAATATACAGCCGATAATTTTGAAATATCAACAATGAAGCGACAATGTGATTATCTCTCTGCGCAGAATGTTTCAATAAAAACGCCTGTACATTAATGTAAGCATTATAATCTGTGTAGCTCTCTTCTTGATTTGTTGTTGTGCACACCACGACATATATGTGTATGCCTCTTATGTGTTTCAGCTGAACTGAAGTACGACTCTTTGTTTGCAGCAGAAAGATCAGCTCATAGGCTGCTGCTGATGGTTGATATAACCTTTTGATTTATAAGTTGATGCATCCGCACCCCCATACATGACTCCATCCTGATTCTTTTGCCCACCGTATCCAAAATCACTACAAACATATCCTTGCTGCATAGTGGTTTCCATTACCACCCATTATCTGTTATAACAAAATAAGAAACAAACACATAGAAAAGCAGAAATACATGTTATATCAGTTGGCAAAGGTTCGAATAGGAGGAAGAATGGCAACTTGCTTCTGTCTAGACTCTAGATGAAGGAAGAAGTAATGTTGGTCTTCATAGAGCCAACTCTACTTCAGAATTCTATCAGCAACAACAAAGACCGCCTAATGAGGACATGATTCATATGGAACCGAATCTCTCGATGCACGAATAACTTCAGCGGGGCCTGTATGATCCTAACATGCTACCATAGGATAGGTCATTGCCAACGCCTGGTGGTGGTGGTCCAGGAATGAATAATGATGTTCTGAATCTTTAGCTTGACAAAGCATAGATATACAGGATCCGGCTGCTAGGTTACACCACGCTAATCAAGTAAGCTGATTTCCTTCAAGTGTCCTCATTCACCAACCTGACCTTTCCCTTATGGGCTTGTAACTGGGCTAGATGTTTCTGGTTTTTGACCCATACAAACAGAATGTCTGATCTTTCACTCGGCCCGTCAATTAATACACCTTTCCAGCGCTTTACGACCCCGCCACCACCTGCACCAGTTGCTTCTTGTGTTGGAATGCCTATATCAGTCTCAGAAACTTTAGAGCTACTAAGCTTAGTTGACCGGTCTATGGATTATGAGCTTAGTTGTGCTGCAAGTAAGTTCGTCCGTCAAACACAAAGAATTTCTACACGATGAAAGTTATTGTTTACCCATAATCACAAACATAATAACCCAGGCAAAAAAAAGAATAGAAACACATCTTATTAGTTGTTTGATTGTGAAGATGCAAGGGAGACTATTAAATTCTTAAGAACTTGTTAAAACTGACTAACTTTTACTGATATTGAGTAAAACTTAGTTGAATAGTTGTTGATCTCAGTCATTCAAGTTTGATTGAACTTGCAACTGATATAGTATCACAGCTGAATGAAACAACCAATAATGGACCATCTCTAGGAAAAAAAACATCAGCAGTTTTGATCCATACAAATAGCATTAAACATGATATCAATAACGATTATTTCATAAATGGATTTCAAGGAAGAAACCAATAAATGATAAGAAAACATTACAATCGCATTGGTGGCGATTATAACAGCACCAGCTTCTGGTATATTTGAATGATCTGCAGAACCATAAAAAGTTGGAAATCCAAATACAACTATCGTGAAGGAGCATAGAGAATCACTTCGGGAGTCATTCCAGAAAACCAATGCAATCTTGTACACACGAATTCATATTTAATCTGATTGATCTAGAAACAAACCTTTACATGTGTGTTTGAGGACCCGACAACCTCTTGTACAAAATTCTCGGCTACATACGCCAATAAATTACATGTCTGTTTGAGGAGCCGACAACCTCTTGCACACAATTCTTGGCTACATACGCCAATAAATGTTTCTTTAAGAACAAACTCGTCACAAAAACTACCATTCCAACTACTGCCTTCATAGTTCACTTAGCTAATTGTTATGTGCTGTTGATGATTTGCTTTCCGCTGACCGAATCTCCTAATAGCACGAAAATTGTTAAATTGTTAGTAGAATCGTAGTACTACACAAACATAAGAGATAAGCTTCTTAGTGTGTAGTGAGACACGACTACTGTATTGAATAAAGCCAATTATGTTATGTTTTTGCCCACTTTTCTAGCAGCCAATGCAAGTATAATTAACTGTAACTATAATCCAACAGAACAAACGGCCAAATTGTCCCAAGGCATTGTGATTTGCACCTAAACTATGTTGCTTGTAGAATGTAAGATTACCTGAAGCTCTGAACTGATGAAACCATTAAGATTCCATGAAGTAAGCACATTTACGTGTCGAGGCGCCAACACTGAATATTGTTTCCATGAATTTCTAAAGCTAAACCGAAAGTGTAAATCGCATGCATAACAACCTGCAAAAAAACACATGAATACAGTAAAAATTAACACAATTTATTAGTGTTTTAAAAACATATATCTCCAAAACAAAGAAGATAAACAAATCTTTAGGAAAAAAAATCTGTTTTTTCAATTCGTAGATTTTTACAAAAGAGAAAGGGGAGGCGTGGTTAGGGTTTAGGCGTAGAGTTTTACAAAAGTGAGAAAAGGGAGTCGATTTTTTTTGTGTGGGAAGATAGACGAATGAATTAGGGTTAAGATATGCTTAAAATCGATGGATTGAAACCAAGAGGAGTCGTATGTTTTGTAAAAGGAATAAATCTTGGCATATTTGTTTCCTTAACTTTTCATCCAATTTTTCATGAATAATTAAGGAATAGATTTTTATTCTCTTGTAGCCAATGATATGCTTTCAAAACGACACGTCACCGTCCTATGCGGCGCCTTTTTCATTAGATGACATCATAGTTAGCCCCATATATATATTATAGATATATATATATATATATATATATATATATATATATATATATATATATATATATATATATATATATATATATATATATATTATATAGTGTAACTTTATTTATAGAACCCATCTTAATGACAGAACTTGTATAACTCTTGTTTTTGAAGGAAAACATGTATGTCTGAAGGAGTACATGTATGTTTTTAAAGAATATTTGTATTCGCGAAGTATATTTGAAGTTCTTTTTATCAAAATTAAATTAAATTAAAAAAGATATAAAAAACATACATGTTTGAGGGCGTGCATGCATGTATATGCACGCATACAAAAACATACATAGCGTGCATGCATGTATGTGCACCGATCTAAAAACATACATGTCCGCTTTCGAAAACATACATGTACTCCTTCAGACATACATGTTTGCCTTCAAAAACAAGAGTTCTGCAAGTTCTGTCACTAAGATGGGTTCTGTAAATAAAGTCCCCCTATATATATATATATATATATATATATATATATATATATATATATATATATATATATATATATATATATATATATATATATATATATATATATATATATATATATATATATATATATATATATATATATATATATATATATATATATATATATATATATATATATATATATATATATATATATATATATATATATATATATATATATATATATATATATATAGTGTGAGGTTCTTTTCAGAACCAAATAAATGTACAGAACTGCGAGAACCACATTTTAATCTTAACAATGCATATGTATTTCCATCGTTATGTTTAAATTACACGTTTAATAATTGTTTTATTGAATATAAATTCGAGTATGATGAGCGATATGAAGAGTGCACATGTGTTTTCATACTATCCATCGCGAAGATAGTTATGATTCAGACGGAACAAAATACATGTGCATGGTTCTAAAATACATGTACCTAGCAACCTAAAATGATGAAAATCCATGCATGTCTACTTGGTGAACTAATACGATGAAAATACATGTGCATATTAAGAGAAAAAAGTGGTTCTCGCAGTTCTGTACATTTATTTGGTTCTGAAAAGAACCTCACCCTATATATATATATATATATATATATATATATATATATATATATATATATACATATATATATATATATATATAATATATATATATATATATATATATATATATATATATATATATATATATATATATATATATATATATATATATATATATATATCAAATCAAATCAAATCAAAAACCCTTATATAGGAAGGATGGTGAAATAATTCCTTAAATACAAAATTCTATAAAAATGACACATGTAATTCATTAAAAGGTTTCCATAAAATGCTTCAAAAAGAAAATAGTAATTCCAAATGATGCCTTAAATACAAAATTCAATAAAAATATATGTATGTATTAGAAATGATCCCTTAAATACAATATTCTATAAAAATATATAAGGAAGGATGGTGAAACAATACCTTAAATACAAAATTCTATAAAAATAATTCCATAAAATGCTTCAAAATAAATAAGAATTCCAAATGATGCCTTAAATGCAAAATTCTATAAAAAATATATATAGGAATTACAAATAATGCCTTAAATACAAAATTCTATAAAAATATATAAGGAATGATGGTGAAACAATGACTTAAATACAAAATTTTATAAAAATGATTCCACAAAATGCTTCAAAAATAAAATAGGAATTACAAATGATGCCTTAAATATAAAGATCTATAAAAATATATATAGGAATTACAAATGATGCCTTAAATACAAAATTCTTTAAAAATATATATGGAATGATGGTGAAATAATGCATTAAATACAAAATTCTATAAAAATGATTCCATAAAATGCTTCAAAAATAAAATAGGAATTACAAATGATGCCTTAAATACAAAATTCTATTAAAATATATATAGGAATTAATAATGATGCCTTAAATACAAAATTCTATAAAAATATATAAGGAAGGATGGTGAAAAAATGCCTTAAATACAAAATTCTATAAAAATGATTCCATAAAATACTTCAAAAATAAAATAGGAATTACAAATGATGCCTTAAATTAAAAATTCTATTAAAATATATATAGGAATTACAAATGATGCCTTAAATACAAAATTCTATAAAAATATATAAGGAAGGATGGTGAAATAATGCCTTAAATACAAAATTCTATAAAAAAGATTCAATAATATATAGGAAGGATGGTGAAACAATTCCTTAAATACAAAATTTTATAAAAATGACACATGTAATTCATTTAAGAGTTTCCATAAAATGCTTCAAAAAGAAAATAGGAATTCCAAATAATGCCTTAAATACAAAATTCAATAAAAATATATATAGGAATTACAAATGATCCCTTAAATACAATATTCTATGAAAATATATTAGGAAGGATGGTGAAACAATACCTTAAATATAAAATTCTATAAAAATGATTCCATAGAATTCTTCAAAAATAAAATAGGAATTGCAAATGATGCTTTAAATACAAAATTCTATAAAAAATATATATAGGAATTACAAATGATGCCTTAAATACAAATTTCTATAAAATATATAAGGAATGATGGTGAAACAATGCCTTAAATACAAAATTCTATAAAAATGATTCCATAAAATGCTTCAAAAATAAAATAAGAATTACAAATGATGCATTAAATATAAAATTCTATAAAAATATATATAGGATTTACAAATGATGCCTTAAATACAAAAGTCTTTAAAAATATATATGGAATGATGGTGAAACAATGCTTTAAATAAAAAATTCTATAAAAATGATTCCATAAAATGCTTCAAAAATAAAATAGGAATTACAAATGATGCCTTAAATACAAAATTCTATTAAAATATATATAAGAATTAAAAATGATGCCTTAAATACAAAATTCTATAAAAATATATAAGGAAGGATGGTGAAACAATGCCTTAAATACAAAATTTTATAATAATGATTCCATAAAATACTTCAAAAATAAAATAGGAATTACAAATGATGCCTTAAATTAAAAATTCTATCAAAATATATATAGGAATTACAAATGATGCCTTAAATACAAAATTCTATAAAAATATATAAGGTAGGACGGTTAAATAATGCCTTAAATACAAAATTCTATAAAAATGATTCCATAAAATGCTTCAAAAATAAAATAGGAATTACAAATGATGACTTAAATACAAAATTCTATAAAAATTTATATAGGAATTATAAATGATGCCTTAAATACAAAATTCTATAAAAAAATTCATATGGAAGGACGGTAAAACAATGCCTAAAATACAAAATTCTATAAAAATGATTCCATAAAATGCTTCAAAATAAAATAAGAATTACAAATGATGCCTTAAATACAAAATTCTATAAAAATATATATAGGAATTACAAATGATGTCTTAAATACAAAATTCTATAAAAATGTATACGGAAGGATGGTGAAACAATGCCTTAAATAAATTTTTTTATAAAAATGATTCAATAAAATGCTTCAAAAATAAAATAGGAATTACAAATGATGCCTTAAATACAAATTTCTATAAAAATATATATAGGATTTACAAATGATGTCTTAAATACAAAATTCTATAAAAATATATAAGGAAGGATGGTGAAACAATGTCTTAAATACAAAATTCTATAGAAATGATTCCATAAAATGCTTCAAAAATAAAATAGGAATTACAAATGATGCCTTAAATTCAAAATTCTATATAAATATATATAGGAATTACAAATGATGCCATAAATACAAAATTTTATAAAAATATATAAGGAAGGATGGTGAAACAATGCCTTAAATACAAAATTCTATAAAAATGCACAACAATAATATTAATTTAAAAAAATTAATGTAAAAACGTTATTCATAACATTAACACATACAAAATTTATTACCTCATAAAATTCAAAAATACATAAAATATTTATACAATATTATTAAAATTCTAAAAAATTTAATCTTACAAACTTATTCATACCGTTAACGTATGCAAATTCAATTAACTCATAATATACTTAAATAAATAAAATATCTTAAACTACGTTATTTTTGTCTATTCTATGCTACATTATTAAAATATCAATGTCATAACTAACACTACATAGCTAAACTTCTAATACAAAGACACATAAATTCAATTTTCATTAAAAATATATATACTTAAAGTTAGCCCGTCCAACGGACGGGTCTGAAGGCTAGTGTATATATATATATATATATATATATATATATATATATATATATATATATATATATATATATATATATATATATATATATATATATATATATATATGAGATCAAATAAAAAGACTTATTTTTGTGAGAAGCATAAGAAGGGTTTTTAGCCATTGATTTAAAATCAATGGATGAGATTAAACCACAATTTAACTAACTAACTAACTAACCATTTAAACATGATTTTTAAAATTTCTTCAAAAATTCAAAAAAAAATCCAGTAGATCGGGTATGTTAGTGTAAAAAACTTTTGTAAAAAGAGTTTTTTTAATTTGAAGTTTTATACGATTTTTTAATGCACAAACACCAAATTTTGATGCACAAAAACGATATTTTTTAGGCTTTTTACGTTTTTTGTGCATCAAGAATTCATTTTTATGCCCAACTTCTTTTGACTTTTTGCTTTAAAATTTGATGCCACATCAAACTAAAACAACTTGAAAACATTGTGCATGAAAAAAAATTTGTACACCAAATTTTACCTTTTTGTGCATCAAATTTTCGTTTTTTGTGCATTAAAAAAACGTAAAAAACTCTAAAAATTAAAAAAACTTCTTTCACAAATTTTTTATGCACCAACATATCCGACATTGTGAAATTTTTTTAGAATTTTTCGAAAACTTTTTTAAAATCATGTTTAGATGGTTAGTTAGTTAGTTACAAGTATAGATTGATCTCATCCATTGATTTTAAATCAATGGCTAAAAACTCTTCTTATCCTTCTCACAAAAAATGTCTTTTTATTTTAACTCTCCCTTATATATATATATATATATATATATATATATATATATATATATATATATATATATATATATATATATATATATAGATTCCGGTTCAAATGAGAACTTTTTAAAGTTGAAAAAATAAGAATCAGCTAAAATCTCACAAATTACACTCTACTTTAAATAATTTTTAAATGAGATTAACTAAAACTAAGTTTTTTAATAATTTGATGGGTTTTCTTTTGAAAATCGACGAATTCTAGGTGATACATCTTGATTTAAGGTGTGATTTGTATCATGTCTTGGTATCGTGTATCATGTTATTTAGTGGTGGTTGTGTATCAAATGTACCATTTTATGTATAAGATATTATCTTGTTGAGATTTTGATGTATGTGTATCACATTTTTAATTGTGTATCAGTAATACGTTACACTAAGTCGTCGTTTATTAGTCAATAGAATGTTAAGTTATATAAATAATGTATATTTTGGTGTATTATTGGTAATATGATTATGTATCAATGTTTTATTGGTGTTTTAGATTAGTTCTCATTTTTACAACTTTAAAAAACCTCTCACATTAACCTTCCTCTATATATATATATATATATATATATATATATATATATATATATATATATATATATATATATATATATATATATATATATATATATATATATATATATATATATATATATATATATATATATATATATATATATATATATATATATATATATATATATATATATATATATATATATATATATATATATATATATATATATATATATATATATATATATTCCTAATCCACCATCTGAAACTCCACCCTCTCAAACTCCACCAACTCAAACAACCGGTCCTCAACCAACCCAAACATCGGGTCCTAGTAACGAGTTTGAAGAGTTACTCGCTAGGTCTGCCCAAAAGTTGTACCCGGGTTATGATATGACCACATTGGAATTTACATCAGAGATTTGGCACATCAAGGTTTTACACAAAATAACTGATGCCGGGTTTAACAAAATTCTAGCTCTTCTCCAAAAGGCATGTTCCCCTAGTAAAGGATACAATTTCCCGTCTTCATACTATGAAATAAAAAAGACATACAAAAAGATCGGGTTAGGATACGAATCGATCCATGCTTGTATAAATGATTGTTTTTTATATTGGGGATCACTGGAAAACAAGGAGAGGTAAACTTGTCCAATCTGTAACGCGAGCAGATGGAAAAACCCAAAGAAGAAAAAGGGGACGCAATTAGTTGCCAACAAGGTGGTGCGTTACTTTCCGATAACACCTAGACTACAATGTATGTTCAACACAAAAGACATAGCAAAGTGGATTACTTGGCATGCGACCGGACAGTCTAAGGAAGACGGTAAAATGAATCACCCCTGTGACGGCAAAGCATGGAAATATTTTGACATGATGAAACCTGAGTTCTCTTGTGACCCTAGAAACGTTCGATTAGGGTTGGCTGCTGATGGTTTTAATCCTTATGGCATGATGAGCCAAACTTACAGCATGTGGCCGGTTATATTGACAACATACAACACACCACCGTGGATGTGTTTGAAAGAAACTTCTTTAATGTTGACGATGTTAATTCCCGGCCCTAAATCAGCTGCAAAGGACATTGATGTTTACTTGCAGCCTCTAATTAAAGAACTCAAAGATTTATGGGAGGGAGTCTGGACGAAAGACGCTGCTACGGGTACTCATTTCAAAATGAAAGCGGCGGTTTTATGGACCATCAATGATTTTCCAGCTCGAGGTAGTTTGTCTGGGTGGACTGGGCAAGGGTACCTCGCATGCCCTACTTGTAATGTTGACACTCCATCGATGCGTATCAACAGCAAAATCGTTTATGTTGGTTACAGAAGATGGTTAAGAACAAATCATCCAGATCGGAAAAAATCCAAGGAATTCTACGGTTTTCCCGAAAATAAGCCTAAACCAAGAATGTTTTTAGAACATGATATTCAATTGCAGATTAGTAAAGTCTTTAAACATAAACCGGGGAAACATAAACTAATTCTCAAAGAGAACCGCCCCAAAAATCGAGATGTTGAATTGAACTGGAGTAAGCGTTCTATCTTTTGGGATCTTGAGTATTGGCCCTTTCTTCTACTAAAACACTGTTACGATGTCATGCACATCGAAAAGAATTTCCTTGAGGCTTTACTGAATACCCTGTTACAGAACGACAAATCCAAAGACACGCCAAAGGCAAGGCTAGACTTAGAAAAACTGGGAGTTCGAAAGGAGTTGTGGTTAGTTAAAAAAGATAACGGGAAGTTCGATAAGCCTCATCCAAAGTTCTCTTTCACTCCAGAAAAAAGAAAACTTTTTTGTAAATTCATTAAAGGAGTCAGACTACCTGATGGCTTTGGATCCAACTTCAAGAAAAAAGTGACCGCTGATGATGACAATATAACGAACTTGAAATCTCATGACTGTCATATAATGATGCATCGGTTACTTCCTTATGGAGTGCAACAATACTTTCCCAAAGACGTTGCAAAACCTATAATCGACATTTGCTTATTCTTTAAGCAGCTTTGTGCTCGAAGTTTGACTGTGCAGGACATGAAAGAAGCTAAAAACAAATTGATCATTATGATGGTTAATTTAGAGCAAATCTTTCCTCCTGCTTTTTTCGACATAATGACTCATTTGGTTATACATCTACCCGATGAGGCTATTCTAGGTTCCGTTACTCGCGGCAGGTGGATGTATCGATTTGAAAGATACATGAAAAAGCTAAAGAATTATGTACGAAATAAAGCAAAGCCTGAAGTTTCTATTGTTGAGGGTTATGTTGCAGAAGAGGCATTAACTTTTTGTTCGCGTTACCTTAAGGATGTCGAGACGAGATTTAACCGCCTTGGCAGAAATGAAGACGATTTGCCTGGACAACCAGATAAATTTGAGGTGTTCCGGACAGTATGCACACCGACGGGTGGAATCAAACCAACTCGTATGACTAATGACGACATGCAGGCAGTTACGTGGTTTATACTTAACAACAGTCCTGAAGTCGAAGCCGACATCTCAGCTTACAACGAGTATGTTTCTTCCTATTTTTTATAATTTTGAAAATTCTTCTTTCTCGATGACTTCTGCTAATATCATGAACCTTTGTAGAGAGGTGCCTGATAATGTGGAAACGAGTTTTCCTGCGTGGTTTAATAACATGGTAAATACATTAGATATATTACCTTGGAGTTATTCCTCATCTAATAAACCTTTTTGTATCTCATTTTTGTAGACTCGTGAAAAAAAAGTGAGTGTGGGCTGTAGTGACGAGTTATTCTCTTTGGCATGTGGACCTATTAGTTCATGTACATACCCCTCTTGCATAGTGAACGGTGTGAAGTTTGTGGTACGTGAACGTGATATACTTCGTACCACTCAATGCAGCGGAGTTTCAACACCCGGGGTTGATGGAGAGATGTATTATGGTCAACTCGAAGAAATTCTGGAGCTCACTTATATCGGCAACCGCAAGGTTTTGTTGTTTCGATGTAAATGGTTTGACACAATTAACCCTACCAATTTCACCAAACGCAACAGACGTTCTTACACTGAGCAAGGCATACATCATATTTTGACCGATAGGCTATTTCACCAAAATAACCCATACATTTTCCCGACACAAGCAACACAAGTATTCTACCTTGAAGACCTTGCTAGACGACCGCTTCATTGGAAGGTCGTCGAACAGGTTTATCATCGAGATGTGGTAGAGTCCGATGAAGATGTTATACATGGTAGCAGTTCATCAGATGTTACACTGTCTGTTGCTTTGCCTAATTTGGGTATTACGGATTTGAGTGTAAATACTCAACCAACGGAAGTGGACGCCCCACCGGTTGATGATGATATTATTAATATTGAAGATGATGAAGTAGTTGCACACGTCATTGGTGATGTTGATGATGATGATTTAGTGTCGGATGATGATGAAGTGAACCCTAATAATGATGTTCAAGAAGTTTTATCTAGCGATGATTCTGAAGATGATGACAATTGATATTAAGTTGTATTTTGAATGAAACAGTTGTTATATGCTTTAATGTGTAATTTTTTATTTGTAAACGATTGTTATATGCTTAAGTTGTTGTTTGAATGAAACAATTGTTATACGTTTAAATGATGATGAGTTGTTTTTATTTGTTTAAATGTGTAATTTTGTATTTTAATGAAAACGTTTTTATATGTTAAAATGTGTATATTGATATGAATTTGTGTATTAGTATTAATTGGTTAATTAAATTGTGTAATTTTGTTTTTTTAATGAAAATGTTTTTATATGTTAAAATGTGTATATTGATAAAATGTGTATACTGATATGAACTTGTTATTTTACAGATGGCATGTGTAGCTCCTAGGTCACACGGTGGGGATGCTGGTGGTAGTCCACCCAGACGGCCCACACGTCCTGTACCGGCCGAGTGTCAGCGTAAGAAATCATTATATTTTTTTATAAGACTGATATTTATAATTTATGTCACTTGAGTTTTTACGAGTAAATAACATATCTTTTGTAGGTTCAAATCAACGCTTTGTGACCAACCTAGTAAAATTAAGGACGGCGTACAGAAATAATAACGAAAAACCTTTGACAATTGGCTTTGAATTTAAAGATCTGAAAACCTTCCATTTTCTGGGCAATTATGCATCATTGTTGACTCATCTTATGGGGGAATTAATCTGGTCACTTCCCCTGAACTGCGAATGGGACGAAATTCCAGAGTCTGATAAAGCTCATATTTATCCTACAATTGAGGTGAAAATTGTTTATTTTACTTATATTGTTATTGTTATCGACATTTAGATATGTGTGTTATGTTTAATTTGTTTGTTTATTTAAATTCATATGTTTTTATGCAGACATATTTCGACCTCGAGCCATGGTACAATGATCGTACTGAGGTGGTGTGTGGCAGTGGTGTGTATGAGGTGTGTACTCGGGTTAGGCTTGCGTTGGAACTCCATCTGAGGTTGCTGTATAGAAAATACAAGAACAGGATCAAGAAACATTTTTATTCGAAATATGAGACGCCCGCACTGGCACAAGAACATGTACCGCCGTCGAGTGTGTGGGACAGTAGAACCGAAGGTGATTGGGCTGAATTGGTTCAGTGGTGGTCAGACCCAAAGAGGGTGGCAAGAAGTCAGTTTAATACTGTTAATCGTTCCAAAAACACGGTACCGACCACTCAAGGCAAAAAACTATTCGCCCGAGGAAGGAATGAATACGTAAGACTCTTTATAATTTTTGTGATTTATTTAAAAGCGTTTATATTGTTTATTTATTATAGCTCGTTACTAATTTATTTGAGATTTTACAGAAAGTCAAGGAAGGGGTTTACGAGGACCTGGTTGAAACATGGAGGAAGGGGCACTCAAGTGGTGGCACGTTTAAAAGTAAAGAAAACGAGGAAAGATATGTAAGTAATATATAACTCTTTACATGCCTTAGTAACTAATTTCATTTGTTTTAAATCGGTTTTTTTTCCCAGCAAAAGATGAAAGCCCTCAGTGACCAAGTGAGAGCCGGTATAGTCCCGCACATGTCTGATAAAGAAATAGTGGCTCAAATCATGCCAAGTCAAAATAAGCAAAATGTGTCGGGACAAGGCAGAAAGTTACCGGGTGGTGCCAATAACACAACTCGCAGGTTATATATCCTCAATAAAACAAAATGTAAATCAATTGTTCATATTTATGTCTTGTTGTATATAATGAAACATTGTTGTTGTAACTTATCGCAGGCGGGGTGCTCCACGTCGACCAGATGTTCCCTCTCGTAGTGAATTTCAAGAATTGATAGAACGAAATGAGCGACAGATGGAGCTGCTGAGGAAAGAGAATCAGGAGGCGCAGCAACGGGCTTACTTGGCAGCGTTAAAGGCAGATGCGGCGCAACAATATAGTCAGACGTCGTACCAGCATATGGCGCAATATCAGAGTCAATTGGGTGAGTTTTTCCAGAACTACAACTCAAATACTGATCACCCAATTAGACCTCTACTTTTGTACCCCCGCCCCGACCCTTTGTTATGCCCACCCTAGCTCCTGATTGGGCTCATTTAGTCCAACCCCCTATCCTTCGGCACAACCAGTGCAACCTCCTTCCATCGAACCATACCGACCATCTTTGCCCGACAATCTCCAACCACTCCAACCTCCCTATACCGGCACTTATCCTATTTCTCCCGTCACCAACAATAACACATTTAACTATTGTTATCGTCCCACCACACACTCGGCTTATGAGATCGGCTCTACTTCACAATCCATACCCGGAGGTTCTCGTGTAATCACAAATCCCCATGAGCACGATTACCGGTCCGTTGACGAGTTGGGTCGAGATAGGAATGTACAAAACAGTGGTGACGACTTATCAGGCGATGACGAGGGGAATGACGAGGGGAGTGACGAGGGGGGTGACGAGGAGGGTGACGATGGGGAAGGTGACTTTTCACCTAACGAGGATGCGGAGTAGAGGTTGTGGTAGTATTTTTCTTATTATGCATGTTTAATAAAGTTTGAGACTTGTAGCGTTTGAAACATTTGATTTAGGATTGAATAAGTGTATTTGATGAATATTGTATCGTGACGTTGGATAATTTATCGTAATATGGTATTGTAACGTTTATTGATTTGTTATTATTCTGTATTTGTCGAATTCTGCCATTTTGAATTGTGGATTTTGTCCGGAAAAAGTTCCGGAAAAAATCTGGAAACTGCAAAATAGCCCAGTTTTTTTTAGCCCCCAGGTACACCTAGGGACGACTTAGTCGTCCCTAGGTTATTAAATATCATCCAGGTTATCACCCTAGGGACGACTTAGTCGTCCCTAGGTTTCAAAATGACCAGGTGTCAAAACCTGGACATTTTGAAACCTAGGGACGACTAAGTCGTCCCTAGGGTGATAAATAATTTTTTTATTTATTTTCTGAAAATGTTTTTCTTAATATTTATAAAAAAGATTTTATTAAAAATAATAAAAAAAAGAATTTTTAAGAAAAATTTTGAAAAAGATTATTTTTATTTATAACCTAGGGACGACTTTGTCGACCCTAGGTTTCAAAGGGAGTCGTCCCTAGGTTAGTCAATTTTTTCAACGTAGTGGGTTGCGGGACCCACTAAGTCGTCCCTAGGTTACAAAGAGGTGTTCGTCCCTAGGATCCTAGAGACGATTTTTTAGGCACTACCTCCTAGGGTCGACTTAGTCGTCCCTAGGAGTTTAGGGTCGAATATTGGCTTCCCTAGGGACGAATAAGTCGTCCCTAGGGTAGAAAGTTGTTGTAGTGCGAGTTTACAAGTAACAAATAGCATAATTATATGAAGATGTTTTATTTATCTTACAATTATCCTTGTCGTCTCATCGTATATATCAACAAGTACATTATACACTCAAACCTTTAAGTTAAGTAAGCTACTTCCTGGTGGTTTTGCTCATAATTTATCTGTATTCATACTTAGGCCAGGTATTGTCAGATAAAATAATATTTAACAGTAAATTGTTTGTATCTACCAAGTTGCCCATGAGTTCTTTACCACTCCAAGGGCAGGCATTTTAAAGAAGCCAACATATCCGCTTTCTAAACCAGCTAAGCTAACTCGTTGGTTACCAAAGGTAACTTTGGAGAGGTATTCTTGAAGAGGTCTCAAGTTTAACTCTCACTAAAAATCTACTAGGGCCTAAAATCAAATTTCTAACTACTAACTTGCCGTTAAAAAAACATATCCAATTTTTATTGTTCCTTATGTTATGATGATACTAGAAAAATGTAACTCATTCTATATGATTTTTAATCTATGTTTGTGCCTTGAATGTCTCCTCTTTTTGATTTGGATAATTAAAGGTGCCCGGAAATTAGTGATGAAGAATAGAGGGTGCTACTGCGTAAGTATATAATTAAGAGCATCGAGTGCAGTCGGTTGGCACCCTCGCCAAGTCGACGTGGCCCTTGCACCAACCTACGCGACTGAAACCGTGGCCACCCTCCCAAACCCGAATGCCAAGATATCATTTGATAGTATGAAGCGCATAAAAAATCAAAAAATTTATTTAAGAGATCATCCTCACAAATTTCTACTATATATAAATTGTGTAACTCCTTTTATTGAAAATAATTTTTCTAACTGTTATTTAAATAAAGTTTTTAAACAAGAAAACTTGTAAAGACTGTAAATCGAATTGCCCATCGAATTTCGGATTCGATCATCAGTCAACTCGGTCGAATCATCAGTCAACACCACCACGTCATCACCATCATCACAAATCCACGTCAGCATCAGCACGTCAAACTCTCCTTCTTAATAACCCAGTTTCAAAAAACCTTCTTCTTCTCGCCCTGTTTTAAAATTTAAACCCAACAAAAAAGTCAATAAAACTCGGTCTTAACAGGTTCATGTCAATTCAGTTGGTCACTCAGTTGGTGGAAGCATTTTTGATCGTAAAGCATCCAAAACAGAAAAGAACCAGACCGAACCGGTAACGAACCGGACTGAACGGGTTGGTAAAGGGTCCGACTCGGTTCATGTCAAGCGAGGTGGTTATTCAGTTGGCAGAAGCAGTTTTGATGGTAAAGCATCTGACGCGGAAAAAACCCGGTCTGACCCGGTTCGTATAGGGTCCGACCCGGTAACTAGCCGGGTCGAACTGGTTGGTGATGATAAGTTGGGGTTTAGTATTCGGCGTATAAGCGGTGGTTTTGATAATGCTGGTGTTGGATAGTGATAGTGTTGTTGTACCAGCTGTTGGTGGTGGATCATGTATTGCGAGATTTGCGTCGTTTGCCAATTTGCTTAAACCTCGCTTGAATTTCGAAACAAATGATGTAGGAAAAGTTGAGAGTACTCGTTTAGGTGGCAAAAATGTGATTGGAGCAAATTCGGGCGAAAGTGGAAATGAGATATTAGGTGGAGATGCTAGTCGTGTAAATTTAGGCGATAGTGAAAATGTAGGTGGTGAAAATTTGGGGAAAAGTGTTAAGAAGCATCTGAATTTGATAGGAGCGAATTTGCATGATTTTGGATGTGGAAACGAGATGTTAAGTAGTGATGTTAGTGTTAGGAGTTTAGGGAAAGTAGTGAGGAAGCCACAGAATTTGATAGGTGGAACGGTTTTTCCACCAAATGTGTCGGGGGTGAGTAAGCTGAAGGTGGTGGCAAGTGAAGGGAATTTCGTGAGATTGAATATAAACGGACACGGAGGACGGAAAAAAATTGGGAATAAAGTAAGGAAAAGGAATCCAAACGCGTATAACAGAAGTAAGAAGTCTTGCAAAAGGAGTAACGGAAGCTAAAAAGTGGCGGTGAAGGAGACGACGGAGAAAGGAGTTTATGTGAGGAAGAGAGTTTGCGTTTCGAGGAGAATGAAGTGAAAGAGAAAAGACGAGCAAATTTTGAAGTGGTCGAGCAGGCGGTGGTTTTGGATGTTAGAAATGATCCGTGTGATGAGAATTTTGTTAAGTTGTTGAAGTTGACGACACATGGGTACGAGTCATTTAGAGACGGGCAGTCGGAGGCGATTAAGTTGATACTTGATGGGAAGTCGAGTATGGTGATTTTGCCAACTGGGGTTGGGAAGTCGCTTTGTTATCAGTTGCCTGCTTTGGTTTTGCAGGGGATGACGCTTGTTATTAGTCTGTTGGCTACACTTATGTTTGATCAGCTTAAACAGTTGCCACCCATGATTCCGGGTGGCTTGTTATGTAGTAGTCAGGTATTATTTACACCCACGTTTGACTGTTTGTAGATTGTGATTATTATTCGTGTACGCATGGTTATTAATTGTGTTTGTTAATGTTTTAGACGTTAGAAGAGAGTTCAGAAACACTTAGGCGGGTTCAACAAGGATCCTTAAAGGTCAATATCCCTTAATAATTTTAATCTGGTTGCACATATAGTTTGCTATAACGTGTGACATAAATAGTTCATGTTTAGGTTCTCTTTGTGTCACCGGAGAGATTACTAAATGCGGAACTTACTTCCATATTCTCTGCAACTTCGCTCATTTTGGCTTGTTGTGATTGATGAAGCTCACTGCATATCCGAATGGTGAGTCGACATAGGTGTTAGTTTCATTGTTTGCGTTTATGCCATAATGCATCTATTATCGATATAATTTGCATTTGCTAACAGGTGAAATACTTTTACTATATGCACTGCGTTTGTACTTTGTACTATTAGATCATGTTCATGATCTTAATTTGTCATTGAATGTAGAATGAAGGATTTGATGACGTTGATCAAGGCTTCACCTTACACGGAAGTTAAGAGCATTATAATTTGCTGCAAATATCAGGTATGGATGATCTGCTATCATCTCGTACACAACGTGTTTATCACCTAAAAGTAAAAGATTCAGTTTAACGTCTGCTTACATTGTGCAGTCGGAAACAAAGATGATTAGCAAGTTTTTGTGTGACAACAATATCCGATCAAAGTTTGTACCAGATATATTTTCTTAAATCACTCGCATGATACATATTTCGTGATACTAATTTGATACAAACATCAAATATGGAATAGTGTTACCATGGTGGGATACCTGCTAAAGATGGAAGACGTACGCAAGAGCAGTTCTGTTCAAACAAAATACGCTTGGTATATAAATCTCTAATGTTTTTAATGCTTTTCTAGGCAGTTGTTTGTGTGATACTTTGGTAATGTTTTTCTTTTCCCATGAAGATTGTTGCAACTGTGGCATTCGGTATATGGGGCTTGATAAAAGTGACGTCGGAGCTGTAAGTACTAACCCTCAAGTATATACTTTTCCCATTAACTGAACCATATAAGTACGCTGAAACATGTTATTTGAATTTTTTTACAGGTAAATCACAACGGTTTACCTAGAAGCTTGGAATAATACGTTCAGGTTTCTGTAAATCTTGTAACATCTACTTCCACAGTTTCCATGTTAATGAGCAAACCATTTCGCAAAAAATGTTTGATTATATAGGAAATTGGACGCGCTGGGCATGATGGACGATTATCTTATTGCCATCTATTTATTGATGACACAACATACTTTAAGCTTCGAAGTCTTATGTATAGGTAGCTAGTTGCGATTCATATTTCAACAATCATTTCGTTTTATGTA
Source organism: Glebionis coronaria (assembly GCA_025667525.1). Taxonomy (NCBI): domain Eukaryota; kingdom Viridiplantae; phylum Streptophyta; class Magnoliopsida; order Asterales; family Asteraceae; genus Glebionis; species Glebionis coronaria. The sequence continues at coordinate 582,996,209 of CM046879.1, forward strand.
TTAAAGAGATCTGACCTTCACTATATATCTTTTGAAGTGATGGACTGGATCAATACACGGTAAATAAGTTTATGAAGTTTTCACCGGGAGTTCACATTCACAAGAAAAGATTTGCTCAATAGTTAAAGAATCCGCGTCACGGAAATTTGACATGAAAGAAGAGGTGCTAAAATATCACTATTATAACAATAGAATCACATTGCTTTCACCACCACATTTGAACTCGTTAATATGGAAGTTTTACAATTATTTCAGTTGATTCTGACCCTTTTAACGTGTTTGGAGTTAGCTGAAGAGCAGTCCTTGTGGTTACTTCCTCAAACTAGTGCATGTGTGTTATATTTTCATATGGTGGGTCACTATTTAACTCTATGTCCATGGACTTCAGTTGTAGTTTGACCCGGTATCTAACCCGTAATAATCTGATGAATGCATACCTCCCCAGCATTGCTTGCTGCTAAGGATGTTGTGATTGCAGCAATTTTGAAGAAGTGAGTCATCAATTTCGACCCATTTACTTAAGAGTCGGTCGATTTTGGTTATGTTTGTAAATCTAAAGGGGCAAAAGGATATAAAATACTAGTATTTAGTTAAAATGAGTGGGTCGAAAATGGCTCTTTTTGATCCGTTACCGACTACTTTCAGCCATGAAAAGTTGTTGTATGTACTCTAATACTTGAATGTGATGCCCAGGTCTGAACTAAAGGACGAAGAATATGTGTTTGACATACCAGCCGTTGCATACAGCATTGGATTACAAACTTCTACCATATCGCAACAGTTGCAGATTCTGAAGGTTTGCTTCTGCATAAGTATAATGGCATATTGCTCCGGTCATTCATTACCTATTAGTGTTTCCGCCTTACATCACTGCCTTCTTTAATAGTTGAAAGGAGAAATTACATACGAATCGAAGGATCCATCTTACTGTTACATGATTTTAAATTTCCTGAAAGATGTATGCTCTTTGGCATCTGATTTAGCTAAATGGTTATGAGAGGTTGAGATTTGTAAGGTAAATAGGTTTTTACGTGTACCAAACTATCTATCAACACAGGTGCAGAAACTAGATTTGATACGAACCAGATCAATAGAAGAGATAAAAGGATGAATAGTGGTCGGGTGAACAGTATTATTTTTAAACCCTATAATCGAAACAGCTCTGATATCAATTAATATGAACCAACCCCATAATAATAGGCTTGTGATCAGTTCATAAGTCCCAAGTGTAAAACTCACTCAAAAAGCTACCTTGTTTAAGGAGGGGACACCTAGACATTATAAACCATCAACTATTCCTATCCATGGCTGATGTGGGATCATAACATTACCCCACCCTTTAAAGAACAAACGTCCTCGTTGGTCACAGCTATGTTGGTCACGGTTGGCACCCCCTTTGAGTCCAAGCCACCACTCCATAGGCCACCACTCCGATCTCGTTGGTCACAGTTGGCACCCCCTTTGGGTCCAAGCCACCACTCCATAGGCCACCACTCTGAGTGTTAGAACCTCGTAAAGTAGGGCTAGCTCTGATACCAATTGATACGAACCAGATCGATAGAAGAGATAAAAGGATAGATAAATTATATTAATGGGATAACCTGACCCGCCAATGGCTTATATTAGTGTGATAAACTGACTCCCTAATTGATTAATAAAACCAATACTTCATTATCATAAAAATAACCCAATAACAGCCTAATATCCTTTATATATAATAGAAGGATAACTTGTTCAAGAAGAAAATATAATAAAAGGTAAGTAAATAAACTAATTACATAATTAATATGTTATGTATAATGTTGCGCTCTTTGTTGTGAAAACATGTGATAGAACAAACAGTTGCATCGATTCACAACATTCACCATGCTTTGCAGAAAAAGATCTTGGATTACTTAAAAGCTGATAATTACAGAGATATCCCAAATAAGATGGGCCAAACCAGGTTTACAAGATCATTATTTACTACTAATAACGAAATCTCTTTTCTCATGTTGTACTAATTGTACTGATTCCCTACATTAAGTACTGTTTATTGGCAGCCGGTTTTTGAGAGCGGATATCAAGGTAACATATTTTACGGGTTAGAGTCTTTCCTGTTACAGCAAAATTGTTGACGACTTTTTTTTACTTTCGTGTTTGATATTAGATGATTTAGGTATTCCTTCAGGGCAAATCCCATGCTAATTTTACTCCTCGAGCAATTGCTAGGATTATGTATGGTATAGCCAGTCCATCATTTCCTTCTTCAACTTGGTCTAAAACTCAATTCTGGTAAGCCTGCAGACTAGTTGGCTCGTTTTGTATAGAGAAAACTCAAATCGACCCATTTAGATATAAATGGGTCAAAGTTGCTACATTTAATAATCTTGACTACTTCTTTTGGTTTCTACACTAATTGAGGAGTCTTACAGGGGGAGGTATATAGAAACAAACTTTGACGTCATCATGGAAGCAGCACAAGCAGAGCTGATTGCTTCTACGGGGAAATCTGTAGTTTAAATGCTTTCTTTATGTAATCTTATCAAGGTGACGAGTATTGTAACACCCCACTTGGATAAGTGGACCTTTACGTGTATTTATGGCGTGTCATCAAAGTATAAGGTAAATGTCCTAAAACATTAACTGACCATAATGGAAATACCAGAATCAAACATCGGTAATCCAACCTAAGCTCAAAACATGAAAAAAATACTGAAGGAATGGACTAAACAATGTCCAAATAAGCATAATAATGTAAGAAGTGCATAAAGTAAGAAGTCTGGATAGCTTCCATTAAATGCACATGCTCTCAGAATCCTAAGAGCGTCCTGGTGTACCTGCCGTTAGAACATGAAAGAACTACGGCTGAGCATAACGCTCAGTGAACGGATATAAAGCATGATAAGGAACTACTGAAATGAAACAGATGATAAAATACTGGAGCTGTAAGACTGATAAGTAAAGTTGCAGCCGAAATCTGTGTATAATCTGTAAGGTCTGATTTATAAATAATAAAGCTGAATTGTTATCTGTTAAATTTGAAAACATGCATTTACTGTATTTTAATTGCCAGAGCTTATATAGGTCATGTGCTGTAACAACGGTGCATGAATAACTGGAGGGGTGACCTCGTCATGCTGTAGAGGGGTGACCTCTAAATAAATGTAGAGGGGTGACCTCTAAATACTGTGTTGGGTGGAGGGATCAGCTCCAATGTGAAGGATGCATAACACACACCACATTCATCCTTATAACTTGTAAACTGATAAGCCTAGGATGCATCCATACGCCCCACTAAAAATACTGATAAAATGGCCAAACTGAGCTGAGTGGGACGATGCAGGATATCACTATCATGCATGTGAGTCACGACACCGGTGCATCAAGTGTCATGGTTACGATACCTCCGTAACTAGTACTACTGACTGGTCATGCTTGTATATAAGGCTCAGGCAATTTAACTTAATTATAAAACTGATTTCTGATAATTCTTATAACATATAAATAGGGAAAACAATTGGCTGCAGACGGGAAATCCTAATCATGCATAGAAAGGAAGTCCTTACTGAAAGGACGGAAAATTTGTACCTTACGTCCAGTAACTGACTGAAGATGAAAAGACAGAAACCCTACTCCGACTTCACGTGAACTACATGATAAAGGGACATGTATAAGTTGCTTGTTCATTAACATGTTACTTGTTCATAATTTTTTTTTACTTGTTCATGACTTATTATGTCTTTTCTCAATCTTACATGTTTCATGAGTTCTTATATTTCATGTTTCATGTGTTATTATACTTGATATTTCTATAATTGGTAACTTTCTAAAAAAACAGCAGGTTTCTAAATATAATAACTTTCCGAAAATACCAAGTTTTCATAAATACTAACTTTCCAAAAATAGTCTGTTTCCATAAATAGTAACTCTTCCAAAATAGCTGATTTCACATCCTAACGAGGTCCAAACTTATTCATCCAAAAATAATCTACATATAATTTTGAACGCCTAATTAACACATACTAATAGATGACACTTCAAACCTCTTGATTAACTTTAAAGATCATAAATAAATATTACCAAATGTGTAACCATAAAATACTATAAGGTTTATATGTAACTAGCTTTATACATAATACAAGGCTTTTAGCCCGTATAAAAGTTATATGTGTTCGTTGATGTGTTGGTCTAATCGAATTGATCTTGGTTTTCTATGTGACTCAGTTTTATTTTGGTGAAAACAAATAATTTTGGTTGGTTTTAAATTTAAATGTGCAAGACTTAAAAGTAAATGTCGTTAAAGTAAAGGGCAAGTATTAAAAGAACGTGAAAATAAATCTAAGTCTAATTAAAAAGAAAGGTGCAATATTTAAAAACGTGACGAAAAGTAACTTAATTAAAATGACTAAAAATTAAAGGTGACGGAAATTAAAATTAGACAAGGATTAAAAACTTAAGCTAAAATTAAACAAGTCAAAATAAGAGAAAAATACCCTCCAATCGGAATATATTCCGATGGAACCAATCGGAATGTCTATAGAAACCCAATCGGAATGTTCAACTTACCTGATCGGAATATAACTGGATGCTGGTCGGAATGCTTATCGGAACTCCAATCGGAATATCTGTCACCTGTTACGATCGGAATAACCAAGTTGCACCTCAATCGGAATGAATCAAGGGAACCAATCGGAATGTTTGTCACCCACACACCAATCGGAATACTCAAAAACATTCACCAATCGGAATACCAAGACACCCTCACGATCGGAAAGTAAAACCCTTTTCCGATCGTCAAGATCGGAATACGGAGACTTGGATGGAAATTAAGCTAAGTAAATAAGCTATTGTTCTAATAAGCACTATACTAAATCCTTAAGGTAAATCGTGTAAAAATAAGCTATAAAACTGAAAGTTATCAGCTTTTAAAATATGAAAAAGATAAACTTTAAGAAAAACACTTTTTATATAAAAATAACTTTTGTAAAAACTATATAAACTTGAAAACAAATCAAATAAGCTATGAAAATAAGAGATTTAAAGCAATCAAAAGCATAAAGATCAAACCTTTAACAAATCAACAAGTTAAAAATGTGTAAATCAAAGAAAGGTAGAAGAAGATTAACAAGACAAAGTAAAGGTGCAAGAGATTAAAGAAAAACTTACTTGATTTAAAAGGTAATTAAAGTGCAAGACAAGGTAATTAAATGACAAGTATTTAAATGTGCATAAAATAAAGGTGGAAGAACTAGTTTGTCAATCTAGCCAACAAAGCTAAATGAAATGAAAATGAGAGTATTTATAGGTGATTAGGGGAGAGGTTAGAGGAAGCTTCCTCTCTCCTTCCTTTCTTGTTAATTGCACCATCAAGTCCTTCCTTCTTAATCTTTTTGTTAATCTTGGAATGTGATGACTTTTGGCTCGGGATTTCTTTGGACTCGTCTTTTAATTCTTCGATAAATAAGACTTGAGTTCCTCGGCTTTAAGTAAACTTTCGTCCTTTGACTTTTTCTTCGATAAATCTTCAGAATTGGTCTTGGACTTCCGTTCTTTATCCACTTTTGACTTCTTGACTTCGTCTTTCATCCTTTTCTTCAATAAAAGTCCGTAAATGCCCGTGAATTTCCGTGTTTTCTCCACTTTTCACCTTTTCGTCCTAAATCACAACAAAAATACAAACCACGCATAATTCCGACATAAAAGACATAAAATACACGTTTTGGTCCGGTTATTATTGTAGTTAAGTGGTAGAAAAGATGGGTGTTTACACACCTATCAAATCCCCTACACTTGACCATTGCAATGTCCTCATGCAATGCATTAGTTACAAAGCATGTTTACACTTTTCATCATAATCAATCCACATTGGCCTTTATTAAAGAGATAGAAAATTATAAAAATGCAAAGCAAAGAAATTAAAAGCATACCTTGGGTTTTGAAAATGTCATGAATAATCATCATCCTCAACTTTTCACTTTCTCCAAACCAAGCTTAAAAACGAGATCATTGTTATTATAAGTTAGTAAACTAACACGAACTCATGTGGGCCAATTATTTACTTAGACTCCCTTATTCCTATGGGTATCTCTTATATTTTATTATTTGTCTTGAATGATCACGAGAATGCATTGTTCGACTTATTTAGATAATTATTTAGTCTGAAAATAAAGTGCACGATTTAATCAATAGTTAGCTAAAGGACCAAATCTTTTAAAACTGCTTCTCGGGACCTCATAAAGTTCATATCTTGGCATAACTCGCTTCGCGATTTGAGACCTTTCTCGGACCGATATTTGGCAGCGACTTCATACTTCAAACCTTGAGAGACGTTCATGAAATTATGGTCTTCTCTTCATATAGGAATTTCTTCACTTGAAGTTTTGAGAGATTCATACTTGGACCACGACTTCTTCATTTTTCTCCAATCTTTATTTTGGACTTTGACATACACCGATCCGCCTCCTTTTATTGACTTGGATCTATTTATCCTCATACCTTGTTAGGGTCTTTTCGGATACACTTCTCCATGACTTTTGGGGAGTTTTTGCTTTACGTCGTGTGTCTCGATCCTTCATATTGATTTTCGATAAATGATTCTTCACATCACTTTTGGATCTTTAGCAATAAAACATAGCCCTCATGCCTTGTTAGGGCCTTTTCGGACTCGCCAATCTTCGCGTCCCGCTTCAATAAGTTACGCCTTGGCTATGAACTCTAATCCATACCGAGCAACTTTTAAACGATCTGGGGCTAGAAGCTAAGTAAGTTTTCAAATCGTACAACCTTATTTATTAGCAGATAAATTTATTAGCAAGCGATGGGAGAATAGGCTCATAATTAACTCACATAAATTCACGAAAGAATACCGGACTTATAATTGGCTCTATCATCTCTCGTTCTCCACAGTTTAAAATCTCAAGTAATGAGACTCGTGGATACTTAGCCAATTAAATCAAAGTTTTGGGTTTTCGAGTCGCCTATAGGATCTTGCAAATTCTTAGACTCTTTCAAGTTTAGAAATCGCATCTTAAAGTTCCCTTGATAAACGACTCTCTAGGATCAATTATAGGAACTTGCGAAAAGTTCTTGTTCTTAACCCGTGAGAGTTAAGACTTTCGCGTTTTATAGCTCCCTATATAAAAGCCTAGCAAAACTTGACTTAAACACGTTAAGGATACTAGCTAGAGTAAACTCGGGTTGAGTCAAAAGATTCACAACGCTTGAAAACTAAAACCACTTATTCAAAGATTTAATCTAGCAAAGGAAGAAAATAACTATACAAAGATAACAACTAATAGGCCAAAATAGATCAAAAATTTTGAAAAATGTCGAAAAATTGATTTTCCGGTTAAAATGAGGACAAATACAAGGAAAAGACCACTTAACTTCGATAGAAGTCCCCCCTACACTTAAGATAAACATTGTCCTCAATGTTTAAGCATGTGGGAGTAAGCTCCCCTACACTTAGGACATTGTGCACGTTGTTTAACTCTTGCTAAGGAAAAGACAATAAAGGGATTCCTATTTTAATATTGAGAAAATATAAAATAGTGAATCGAAAAGAGTTTAGGATAGAACCGGGAAGAAGTAGAACACGGAATCACGGGTCGTCAAGAATCATCAAGAGTGGATCATTGAAGCTCGAATCCCTGATTAAGAAGTGAGGAGAGGAAATAGCAATCCAAAGGGTCCCCCCTACACTTATGGTAAAGAAAGCGAAAAGATAGATGCATGGGTTGCCTCCCAAGAAGCGCTTGGTTTTTGTTAACCGAGTCGTGAGCCTGACTCGACCTTGATCATCAACAGAAGTAGCATGAAACAAATCCACCAGGATCAAAAACATAGTTTTCATCCATCAATAAACACGAGCTTAAGGCGAACAAGGCAAGCCAAAGAAGAAGTGGCAGGGTTCCCTTAAGCAGCGATGGAGCACAGTAGAAGCAAGGATGAAGTGGTGCAAGCATGTCTTCAAGATTTCCAAAGATTTTTCCTTTTATTTCATCAGGTGGATACTGAGATGGCTTAAAGACTTCAATACCTGGATCAAACACCTTTTCCTTTAAGGGAAAATAGCACTCAGGCTCAGCCGAGTGTGAAGAAGATCCGCAAAGAAGCACAACCTCGTCCTCAGACGTGGGACAAAGAGGTGTTAAATCATACGTGCAACGGATTTCGGTGTCGACCGGTTTCTTCTCCTTAGACAAAATGCTCTTCAAATCCAAAGTAGGATCAAGACGATAATCTTCAAAGTCCAAAGGAGGAGCATCACTCTCATGAGGGAAGTATGTGTTGAGAAATTCAGAGAAATCTTCCTCAAATGAATAATCGTCCAAAGTAGGATCGAGTGATGGCGGAGGATCTTCATCATGTGAAGAATCGCTCGAAAGAGTATCGGCCTCATCAAAATCATCGAAAGTGGGCAGCTCGGGATACTCAGAAGTATAATCAAAATCATCCGAATCTGAGCTAGAATCATCATCATCATAAGCATCAAAGACCGGTGACGAATCATAAATGGGAGAAGCGTCCAAAGTAGGGAGAGAATCATCCACATCATCATGAAAAAGTGGATTATCGATGCAAGAGTCGAATAGAGGATTTTCGTAGACGGTAAAGTCATCTAGCACATTAATCATATTCACTGATTCGCGGCCTCCAAAAGTTGTACTAGTAAGCTTCCCCATTTTGAAAACTTTTGCATCATCCCCGACTCTTAGGATTAACTCACCTTCGGCCACATCCACTAAAGCTCGTCCGGTTCTCAAGAATGGCCGACCAAGTATTAAAGGAATACGAGGGTCCATCTCATAATCAACTACGACAAAATCGACCGGGAAAGTAAATGTGCCCACTTTGATAAACACGTCTTCAGCTATACCAACGGGGTAAGCGAGAGTGCGATTTGCAAGTTCAAGAGTCATCTTTGTTGGAGTGAGGTCGGGAAATGATAGTGTTTTCCAAACACTCAAAGGCATCAAATTAATACTAGCCCCGAGATCAGCAAGGGCAGTAAATTCTTCAGTTTTGTTGAACACGCAAGGCAACACAAATCGACCGGGATCTCCAAGCTTTTCCGATAATTCTTTAAGAATAACTGCTGAGCAGTTTTCATTTAAGCGTGTGTTGGCGAGTTCAATAAGCTTCTCCTTCTTGCTAAGCAATTCCTTAAATGCTTTAACAAATTTAGGCATGTGGACAAGTGCTTCAAGAAAGCTAATGTTGAAGTTCATTTAAGAAATCATCTTGATGTAGCTAGTCACTTGAGCGTCCTCCTTGTTTAGCATTTTGTTCTTGCCCAAGCGAGAAGGATAAGGGATATTAGGTTTGGGTGTTGAGGGTGCAGGTGTAGTGGGTAAAGGTTGAGATGTTGAAGGATCATTCGTGGGAACTTCATCACGTCGAGGCGGAGACGGGAATGGTGCACTAATACTAGGTATAGGAGGAGTAGGGATACATGGTGGTGGAGGAGGTGTAGATGATGGTGGTGGGATTGGTGGTCCTACGATGGTGACTCCACTACGAGTAGTAATAGCACTCACATTGGCTCGCGGATTAGTGACGGTGTTTGAAGGTAGAGAACTCGAAGAAGAAGGTTGAGCGGCTGGCAAGAAACTAGCAAGCATATTCTTCAAATCATTGGTTTGACTGCTGAAGGAGGATTGAATATTATCTCGAAGCTCGGATCTTATCTCATTTCCTTGCTTGGTAATATCTCCTTTAAGATTGATAATTTGGCTCTGCAAGTTCTTGATTTGCTCACCTTGGGTTCTCATGATGGCCTCAACATCGGGATTAATGGGTAGGGTTTGTTGGGTGGGTGGGTGATAAGGATTAGAAGCTCTTGGTGGGATTTGGTTGCTTCTAGTGTAGTTGTTGGCGGGGTTTTGGTTTTGAGGAGAAAAACCGGGTGAAAGGTAGTTGTTGGATCGGTAGCTCAGCAGATTTCTATCCCCTTGTTGTCTAGCTTGGTAATTTTCCGGTGAATAATTACCGTAAGCTGCATACACATTTTCCGGATTTCCTTGTGTCGAAGGACAATCGGTGTATGAGTGAGGACCGCCACATGTTTCACAAGGATTAGCAACCGCTTTAACTTGTTGTTGTTGTTGGTTTGAAGCGAGAAGCGTAATACTTTTGCTCATTTCAGTCATCATGCGGGTGAGTTCGGTCATCTCAGGGTTTGCTGAGGTGGAGGAAACATTGACTCTCGGGTTGTTCCTAGAAGAAGCAGAGGAATCCCAGTTTTTGTGGTGAGTAGTCATGTTCTCAATAAGCTCTCTACACTCCTCGGGTCTCCTTTTCATGAATGTGCCACCGGCGGCTGCATTGATCGTATCACGATCTCGAAAAGTCAATCCGTTGTAGAAAGTATCGATCAAGGTGACCGGAAGCATGTTGTGGTTTGGACATCGATCGATCAAGACATTATATCTCTCCCAAGCATCAAAAAGAGATTCATCAGGGTCTTGCATGAAACCGCTGATTTGATTGCGAAGGCTTGTGACCATGGATGGTGGAAAGTAGCGCGACAAAAAGCGTTGAGTCATGTCATCCCAAGTGTGAATAGAATTCTTCGGGAGACGATCAAACCATTTCTCGGCATGATGTATTAGAGTATGTGGAAAGAGTTGTAGGCGAAGTTCATCCATTGTGGCACCAGCCAACTTCATGCTCTGGGTGATAGTAATGAACTTGTCGAGGTGTTTGTTGGCATCATCATCAGGCAGTCCACGGAATGGGTTTGTTTGCACTTGCTGAATCATATGGTGCTTCAACGAAAACTCAGGAGCGTTGATTTGCATTGGCGCAATCGGTCCTCCTCGTCCAAACATTGTTGGTTGACAAAGTTCCTCCATGGTCCGAAGATCGGGATGTGGAAGAGCATTGTTGTTATTATTATTATTTAGGTTCGGTGGAATGTTGTTGTTGACAACACCTGCCATATCTAAATCTTCTTGAGGCTCGGGCTCTTGATAATTAGAAGATCTAGTACGCATGCACCTGAAAATGCAAAAGAAAAAGAAACCAAACGCAAAGACAATATATATATACACAATAAAGATAAAATCTTTTTGTATTTTTTAAATTTTTAATTTTTTATGGATTTTTATCAATTTTTAATTTTTATGATTTTTTGAATTTTTTATGCAAGAAAATTAACGTTCACAAGTGAACGGATCCCAAAAAGCAACGTGTCTCTCAAAGAAAACTATTGATCTTAACGAAAAGAGCCGGCAGCGGCGCCATTTAATACAAGGCTTTTAGCCCGTATAAAAGTTATATGTGTTCGTTGATGTGTTGGTCTAATCGAATTGATCTTGGTTTTCTATGTGACTCAGTTTTATTTTGGTGAAAACAAATAATTTTGGTTGGTTTTAAATTTAAATGTGCAAGACTTAAAAGTAAATGTCGTTAAAGTAAAGGGCAAGTATTAAAAGAACGTGAAAATAAATCTAAGTCTAATTAAAAAGAAAGGTGCAATATTTAAAAACGTGACGAAAAGTAACTTAATTAAAATGACTAAAAATTAAAGGTGACGGAAATTAAAATTAGACAAGGATTAAAAACTTAAGCTAAAATTAAACAAGTCAAAATAAGAGAAAAATACCCTCCAATCGGAATATATTCCGATGGAACCAATCGGAATGTCTATAGAAACCCAATCGGAATGTTCAACTTACCTGATCGGAATATAACTGGATGCTGGTCGGAATGCTTATCGGAACTCCAATCGGAATATCTGTCACCTGTTACGATCGGAATAACCAAGTTGCACCTCAATCGGAATGAATCAAGGGAACCAATCGGAATGTTTGTCACCCACACACCAATCAGAATACTCAAAAACATTCACCAATCGGAATACCAAGACACCCTCACGATCGGAAAGTAAAACCCTTTTCCGATCGTCAAGATCGGAATACGGAGACTTGGATGGAAATTAAGCTAAGTAAATAAGCTATTGTTCTAATAAGCACTATACTAAATCCTTAAGGTAAATCGTGTAAAAATAAGCTATAAAACTGAAAGTTATCAGCTTTTAAAATATGAAAAAGATAAACTTTAAGAAAAACACTTTTTATATAAAAATAACTTTTGTAAAAACTATATAAACTTGAAAACAAATCAAATAAGCTATGAAAATAAGAGATTTAAAGCAATCAAAAGCATAAAGATCAAACCTTTAACAAATCAACAAGTTAAAAATGTGTAAATCAAAGAAAGGTAGAAGAAGATTAACAAGACAAAGTAAAGGTGCAAGAGATTAAAGAAAAACTTACTTGAATTAAAAGGTAATTAAAGTGCAAGACAAGTTAATTAAATGACAAGTATTTAAATGTGCATAAAATAAAGGTGGAAGAACTAGTTTGTCAATCTAGCCAACAAAGCTAAATGAAATGAAAATGAGAGTATTTATAGGTGATTAGGGGAGAGGTTAGAGGAAGCTTCCTCTCTCCTTCCTTTCTTGTTAATTGCACCATCAAGTCCTTCCTTCTTAATCTTTTTGTTAATCTTGGAATGTGATGACTTTTGGCTCGGGATTTCTTTGGACTCGTCTTTTAATTCTTCGATAAATAAGACTTGAGTTCCTCGGCTTTAAGTAAACTTTCGTCCTTTGACTTTTTCTTCGATAAATCTTCAGAATTGGTCTTGGACTTCCGTTCTTTATCCACTTTTGACTTCTTGACTTCGTCTTTCATCCTTTTCTTCAATAAAAGTCCGTAAATGCCCGTGAATTTCCGTGTTTTCTCCACTTTTCACCTTTTCGTCCTAAATCACAACAAAAACACAAACCACACATAATTCCGACATAAAAGACATAAAATACACGTTTTGGTCCGGTTATTATTGTAGTTAAGTGGTAGAAAAGATGGGTGTTTACACACCTATCAATACATTAGGGACAAAATATGTAAAGTTGCATTTGAAATCTAATCATGCCATGAAAATGACGTGAATCATCTTCTTCGTTTTCAGTTTTCATGCGAACATAAATTGCAAGTTTTTGGTCTCCTATTAAGTAAACTATTTTGGTTTATTATTAGATGTTTCATTTAAGTCAAATGTTACTTAATGGTTACCTCTAAGGAAACGAGATGAGTTCTATGATATATATATATATATATATATATATATATATATATATATATATATATATATATATATATATATATATATATATATATATATATATATATATATATATATATATATATATATATATATATATATATATATATATCCCGACACCGACTCGAACACCCGCGCCAAGATCGAACGTGACTGATCATAACCAGAACGAATAAACAAACGGTTGACGGTTGACGTGAAGTGGTGCGAACCATAAACAAGAACATGAACTTCGATGCCAAATCCTCTTTACCTAAACATGAACCCGTCATATGCATTCTGATCGACTAGCAAACACATAACCCGAACATGAAACTCCAAAGAGCGACCCAAAACTGCCGCGAACACCACGACTCGAATCTACTTGAACGGACTTTTAACTCAAATGACAAGAGCCGTACCCTTGTAAGCAGACTCTAATTTTGGGGATAGTTATCACACTATGTGTTTTCTTAAAGCATTGTTTTAGTTGTGCTAGTGACCAACAGCTTGTGGCTAAACATGGTGATGAAGTTTTATTAAAATAAGTCATGAATAAAAGAAGAATGAAAAGCCAATTATGGCGTTGATTTTGGCCGATAATATATACACGTAACTTACTTGACTTGTTCATATTGATAAATTTCAAAAGTTCAAATCCTTTCCTTTCTCATTTATCAATCTCATTACTATTATTATAGCTATATAATTAGCAATTAATTAACATACTAAATATGTAAAGTTATAGAAATGTTCAACAAATGATCAACATATATAGTGCTGTAAACAAACTGAACGTTCAGTGAACCGTTCGTCGATCGTTCGACAAAAAATTCGTTTATGTTCGTTTATTTAATAAATGAACGAACACGAACAAGATTTTTGGTCCCTTTAGTTAAATAAACGAACGTGAACAAAGGTTTAGTTCGTTCATTTACGTTCGTGAACGTTCGATTATGTTCGTTCGGTTACGTTCGTTTATTTCGTTCGTTTACATTCGACTAATATTCCAAATGTTACAAATAATATAAGCTATATAACAAATATTTTTAAATGTCTAACAATAATATATTAATAATATAGTACTTGGTTACAAAGTATTTATAATTTCTCTTAAATATTTTGGGATATGATGATTATACAAGTACATAAGATGATGATATGGATCGTTTAAAGTAACAACTTTAGTTACACGGTCGTTTAGCCCATTTACATTTGTATATCACCATTTACGTTCATTTATGTTTGTTCGATTACGTTCGTTTAAGTTATATGAACGAACATAAACGAACATGAACAAGTTCAAATCTAAATAAACGAACATGAACAACAATTTTGTCCGATTAAGCGTTCGCGTTTGTTTATTTGTTCGGCTAAAATTAAATAAACAAACATGAACATACCTCTGTTCACGTGCGTTCGGTTCGTTTATATCCCTAAACATATACATCGCGAAATTTTCGTACTATGATATCGACTCAGCCTTTTCAAGTTGTTTCCTCTGTATTTACATTTATTGGGTTTTATTATATACTTTTGTTATATATAAATATAAAAAAATGTTAAATGTATATTTGATTTTGCGTTTAAACAAACTTTCGAAACATTATAAATATAAGGCTTATGCTTAGTTAATATTATTTGGGCCAGGCCTTGGGCCATGGTCAAACTTATAAGGCTTATACTTATTTACTTGTCGTGAATTAATCTAATATTCAAAGTTTTAATTTAATGTAATTTTTATGCGGGCTTTACAACTCTTCCCCTCAAAAAAAAATTAATTCGTCCTCGAATTAGAAACATGAAAATGCTGCGGTTTTACAATTCTCCTCCTCTAAAAAAATCAGTCGTCCTCGAATTAAAGTTAAAATAAGCTGATGGAGTTATAAAAGCTGAAAGGGCACATAAGCTGAAAAGACATGTAAGCTGAAACGACATGAACGTGACATGACTTAAGAGAAAATGGGACGTGACATGGCTGAAGAGGAAATGGAACGTAACATGACTGAAAGAACATAACTGAATTATAGAAGGAAAAAGGATGAGAAGTCCGGATGGACTCCTCCATTCCAAGTGGCTTCCCGCTCAGAACGTTTCCTTCAAATATCTAAACACAATGAAATCTTGGTCCTGATGACCCTGTCCTGACAATGCTGAAAAGTTTCTGATTCCATACTTAAGATGGATTTTTTTGGATCTGATAGAATGAAATAGCTATAGCATGTAGGATACATGAAACGGTACGTACAAATATCCAGAAAAGATAACAATTATATCTCTGAGCAAGCTTCTAAAAACATATAGGGACGAACTACGTGAACAATTGTGAACGTTCTACGTGAGCAATTGTGAACGTGGTTTGTGATTACACGAGGAATGTTGGGCATGGAATATATCATGAATGTGATACATGAACATACTATGAACGTGATACTAGGACATATCATGAACGTATACTGACTGAGGGAGGAATGCCAAATGATACGACCTGAGATATGAAACGTCTTCCTGAGTATGGAAACACTATACAAAATTTGAGTCTGGTTTCTTAAGCTTTCTGTAACCGTATTCGGTAACAAGCTGTGAAACGTGTATCGCGAGATGGAACACGAACCTGAACGTGAACAATGTCATGAATGCGAGCGTTAAGTTAAATCATGAGATATCACAAACTATGGACTGAAACAACATCATAATGTGAACGTGAGACACAAACGTGAAGGTGAACGTACACGTGAACATGAACATAAATGTGAACGTGAAATTTTCTATCTGATATGATGGTTGATGGAATACCGTGAAATTTTATGATTTATTGTTGAATTTCCTACAAATCTGTTACTGTGAAATCCTTTCGGATGAAAGAAAACGTGTAGGCTGGTTAAAATGGTTGACAATGACTTAGATAGTATCATATTTTCTGAGTTTTGTGGTATAACTCAAAACAATCTCCATGGAGTCTTGTCTCCTTTCGGTCCAGAATTTCTACTGGTGGTAATAACTTGCTAGCATGACGGTGTTCTATCTTAAACCTGCTGGAATAGCAGGCATTAGATATGAACATAGCTACCTCAACGTGTTATACTATTTTTATCAAAATCATGCCTGGAAATTCGGTACATTCTGGTGGAAATCTGGTTAAGTAGTCATGGAAAAATTTTAGTGAGGACATTCAGCAATTTCTGCGGTAGTGGTTTTCTGAGTCCTAGAAATTTTGTATGTTCTTCACAGATGTCGGTCTTGACCATTTGGTGATGGTCTTCACCTTCGCAGCATTGTTTGAAATTTCTTTCTGCTGAAGTAGGAGGGCTCATAAATGTCACTTTGTTCATCTGGGATATACATCTGGAAACCTGTGTATATAATTTTCTCCTATCGGAGAATCTGTAGGATCAAGAAAAAGTGATTCCCATGTTTTCTCTAGAACTTAGTGGATAGGAATGTTAGTTATGATTTTACTGACGATGTAGAACAATGATAATCTTGTGAAACAAGGGGGTTGATGTTTTTCTAGAGAGAGAAAGTTAGAGAGAGAAGTGAAAGAAAACTCTTATATTGAAAATGAAAGAAATAAACAACCAACACCTCTTTCTATGGTGGAAAGAGGTTTAAATACCCCAAGTCCTTAATGGACTTGGGCTTCCGGCCCATGAACATGCTCATGGGTCGGGCTCTTTAATAAATGAGACTAAACTTAACTACGAGCCTATAACTACATTGTTGGAGTGACCGAGACTTTCTAAATGCGTAAAACGTATTTCCAACAATCTCCCCCAAAGGGAGGTCACTCCAAATTTACAAAGTCCTAATCTAGCATGTTAGATCTTGTTCTTGAGCTCGTAGTTTTTCTTTTCTTTCTTTTTCTTTTCTTTTGTGAATATGTGTTGAATGATATTAGCATTTTTTGCTTGGAACATGTTCTTTTGGCCTTTCACGTGCAGCCTTTACTTTTCTTGTGAGGTTCGCCTCTTTGTGACTTGATGTCCCACACACTTATCCTTTGTTGAATTCTTGAAAGTTTCAGAGTCGATACAGCGGAAGACTTTTAGGTCATACTTTCTTGAATTTTCAGGAGTATTTGATGCTAAAGGAATAAGCATGTGAGGACGTCTTCAACAGGTACACCGCAACGCCACCGTCTTCAACTGGTACACAGCAACGCCACCGTCTTCAACAGGTACACAGCAACGCCACCGTCTTTAACAGGTACACAACAACGACACGAATAAAATGGCTTTGACATTTTATTCTAATTCGGTAGCATTTTACCTCCGGTCGGTGAAGACCGTTGGACGATATTAGATATCGTACCCGTGACGGATAGTTTCAATTAAGTAACTTCCTGACAGGATTTCGCGGGTAAACCCGTTCTCTTTATTCGACCGTCCAAAGCTGACTGCGAACATAAAGAGTGAATCATTTGGATTAAAAAATCCTTATGATTGAAGCCGTCAATTCATGAAACCTGGAACAAGTGAATTTCAATTAAGATATTCACCATCGTTGCTTTCCAGTTGTCACAAACTTGATTCAAATTTAATCTTGCTTGTTACCTACCAAGTGTTGTTTGATGTTAACACTAGAAGGATTTCCACTCGTCACTGTGAACACTAAAGAGTGTCACTCTGAGTGTTCTGGCAAGATCATACGATAATGCGTAGAGGCCTGGAACGAGTTTAAGTTCAGTTAAGAATTAAACTACTGTTTCTTTCCAGTTGTCACAAGATTAGTTCGTAAAGAACCGCACGTGTCACCTACCATGAGCTTGTTTGATGTTGGCTCAAGCAGGATTTCCATCTTTACTGTAATACTTGCGTATCACTCGGATGTTCTGGCAATATTGCAAGAATACTGCGTAGGACTCATAAAAGATCTCTTACTTTTCACAGTGTGTGAAGAAGCAAGGAAAAAATGGAAAGTGTCCTAATGAGACTTTTGATGATCTCGTGGCTCTAGACTCGATAGTGCGTTTTGATTTAGTGATCGATGGCTGGAGAGGAGTAACACCTTTTCAATATCAGTCTATTCGGAGTGAATAAACCAATAGATAACGTGTTGAACTCCGTGTGATTAAAACAAATACCTTTTGAGAGATATTTGAGTTAGTTGGGGAGGGTTGTGCATTGCATCACTGGGTCAATGATGGCTTTCTTCAATATCGAGAATCATTAACTAATGATCTCAATAGCATATGTATTGACCCGGTTTCTGCCTAAAGTTGTAAGGAGTGCTTCTTTCTTTACACCCTTTATCTTTACAATTCTTTTTCATTCTTCAACCCCTTCAATTCTTACCAATACGTCATAACTAGCACCTTGTTGTGATTGTTCCAGTGCTAGCTTAAGTACTTGGTCGGCATTCAGCTATGTTCACATTCATTCTCCATCTTTCCTAGGACTTCTAGTTCTATCTAGGGAGTTGTCCTTGGGAAGATTGCATCGGTTCTGATGAATCATTGGACTAGTACCTATACCTACCACCCTTTTGTCACCACTTTCGTCGTGAGTTAAGAGTGTTCTGGGTTGATATAGTCATCATGAAAAATCCTTGAAAATCACTTAAGGCACTTGTGATATAAAAAATCAAAGATTTTGTACCTTAAGTGTTTTGATCATCAAAAACGCTCCCCCTTAACTTGTGCATTACACATGTTAAGTTGGTTTATCTTTTAAGTCTTTTTCATTGTTTTAGCCAAATATCATAAAGTCTCCTTAATCCCATTTTCTCCCCTTTCCAAAATGTTATCCATCAATATTTTGGATATTAATGGATTAACCAGTCTTTGGGTAATAAAATGAAATTAGATGTTGGCCAAAGAACATATGCATGCTCCCCCTCAACTTAATGAGGGTAAGTTGTAGTGCTTGAGTATGATTTGTTTGAAAGATTTAGAATCTCGAGAGAAATTCTTGAAAAATATCATACTTTTACACTACAACAAGCCACAAAAACTGATAAAGTAAAAAGATAACATATTCACAATAAGATACATATGGAGTTGACCTGTAATGAGACGAACCAAAATTAATTGGTTCGTTCCGTGAGCCGATGGTGAGCTCCATATGGTCGTCCATCGACGAATCGTTCTATGCTTCGTAGAAACCGACGCTTCCTTAGCACTTCCTCAATCTTCCTGATTGCGTACGAAGATCCCTTTCTGCACTGGGTTGTCCAGGTGTATGTGACTGCCGGAAGAGGTAAGTTGGCATTGAGAACCGACAAATCATCTCGAACATTCTTTAGCGTTCCATCACTGAATTTGTGCAGTTCTGAGAATTGCATATATTGCATGACGCCAGTCGCGTTCGGATAAAAAATTCTTGCTTCCGGCTTGGTAGTCCCCATGTAAACCTTCTTGTTCTTATGGAAATTACTGAGTGGAGTCGTATGGGGACGTTCCAGGTTTAGCTTCTTCTGATAGCTTTCTACTCTAAGTTGAAAGTCTTCCACCCGGTTTTGAATGACTATTTTCCTGGCATATTGACGAAAGTTTGAACTCAAGGCTATGATAATGTCGGGTGATAGATGGTCAACTTTTTCTTGAGCCAAGAGCAACAAAAGATCTTCTATGTCTTCAAGTTGAAGGTACTGGAGATCACTTTCGTCAATGCGGTATTCTTTCTCATCGGTACGTTTGAACAGGATTACATTTAAGTAATCATAACCGAAAACAGTCTGAGTGGTTGCTCCTAGGATGCTTTTGATTCTGTGAGATGAGACAATTGAAGCACCTCTCTTGGGACGATGGAAGTGATTATAGGCTAACTTCTTCTTTTTGTCCCAGTGAGATATGCCAAGTGAAGCATAGGTATCATAAAACTTTAGTGGCTTCTTTCTCCATATTGACTCAGGCACTTTGTCCTCTATCCATGGAACATTCTCCAAGTTGACGGCCTTGAGCATTGTTAGTGACGTGGCATACTTCTTTGCTCCATTTTCAAGGTATTCAAGATCGTGAGAGACAAAATGCTCTATTGGGATAGTGGCAGAACCGGTGATGACCGTTGGTGTAAGAGGTCGCAATACGGGAGTCTGAATTCCTGTAGTTGTCACTCTTATTGTTTTTGTAAGCTCATTCAGGTGATATTCTGCTTCATTATGGCTGATCTTTAACATGTCAAAGAAGTCCACATTTGCAGCTGCCATTTTGATCAGATCCGGGGTCATCGTCGGTTTCCCATGAGAATACCTTAGAAAAGCCGAGAAGTCGATAGGGTTGTTGAGGAATTGAGTCATCTCCATTTCAGTTGCAGTGTCAAATGGATGTTCTGGTGCTGCGTTTGTTAGCCAAAGTTGCTCTTGTACAGTATCATCAATGATAAGGGATTCAGCAAATGTCGGTTCTGGAACATTTAAGTCTTCAACTTCCATGTCATCGTCATGCTAAACTGTAGATGATGTTGAAGGTTGAGTTTGCATCACCGGTATATCATCGTGAGGTTCTTTTTCAAGCATTGTCTCTGTCGGTTCTTTTGCTTGCATGTATTCTACAGATTCAATGTGAGAATCAGTAGTGAATTCTGGTGTAGTAGATATACCTGAAGCAACCTGCTGAGTTTCTGATACTATTGTCTCCATTGGCTTTTCTGTGGTGTCAGTAACCTTTTCTGCAGTGTCCTCTAGACCTTTCTCGGTGGCCGTCTCATTGTCATCCTTGTTTGTCTCTTCGGCATTTGTACCGGTGTCGTCATTCTTATCACCCTTGTTGACTTCATTACCATTGTCATTATCGTCATCGTCATCCTGATCATCATCTGTATCCTCGTCCTCGTCCTCATCTTCATCTACATTCTTATCCTTTCCTTGTTCATCCTCTTGTTCCTCCTCATCTCCTTCCTTATCCTTATCCTCATTACCATCATCCTTTTCACCGTGTTCCTCGTCATCTTCCTCTTCTAACTCATTCTCATCATCAGACTCAGAGTCGGTAGTGTCTGCAGGATTCTCTTCATCAATTGCTTTGTTGAGATATTGCAGAACTTTGCGTTTGTATTTTGATTTATGAGCTCCCAAATCTAGCAGACGTGTCTGAAGCAATGTCATTAATTGAAGAGTAGATAGACCATTACCGACACGATGTGGTAGTTGTTGATCAACATAAGACTTGACTTCGCGTCGAATGATTGCGGTCATCTGCTCGTCAATTGACCCGAGAAAAGCAGCATTTTCTTTATCCCGAGTTTTCTTCTCTTTACGAAATGCTTTATGTTGTTCTTTGAGCTTTGACACTTTGTCTGTTAGTTTTTGAAGAGTGGGCTCATCGGGATGCGGTTCCTTGGGAGGAGTAGCAAACCTTTCAGTCAACGTAGCTATTTGTGTAGCTTGAGCCTCTAGCTGTTGTTGAAGAGACTGGATCAACGAATCATTGATTGTGAGAAAAGGATTTGATGTGGATGATACTTGTTGTTCTGTTGGTGGAGGTGTAACCAAAACCGTTAAGGTGGTCTTGGATGATACTGGTTGTACCGGGATAGGTGTTGATGTAGATACAGTTGTTAGGACGGTGGTTGATACAGGTTGTTCCGTTATGGATGACGGTGTAGATTCCGTGGTAATGGTGGTGGTTGATACTGGTTGTTCAACAGTTGCGGGTGTGATGGTGGTGGTTGGGACCTCACTGATGACTGGGGTTGATAGTAGGGAAGTGGTGGTCGAAGAAATAGTGGTTATATGGACATCCACCATTTGTTCATTTGTTGACGGATCAGTGTTGGTGACCTCAACACCCTCCCCTTCTAAATTGAGATATTTCAAAACATCATCAGAGTTTGAAGTAGACTTACTTTGAAGTTGCGTGTCTTGTATGAATGTTGCATGAGCATCTTCATTTAGTACCATGTGAGTCGGTTCAGGCAAAGATGTGGTGATATTTGCATCTCGATACATCATACTTGTATCAGTGTCAGCACTGCTCTCACGTTCTTCACTTGGTTCCCGACTTTCAAGGTGAAAGGTAGCAGCATCTTCATACTCATCTTCATAAGTATCTTCTTCGTCGAAAAATTCCGTATCACCATCAGGATTACCAAAATCTGCTAAGTCTTCAAATACCCTTGAGCCTGATCCGCCAAAGGCTTCCTTTCGGCTTTGTTGAAGAATAATACGAAGTCTTTTGGCTTCAGAAATTTGTTGTTGAGCAGGATCATTTGGAGCAACACTTGCCTCTTTGCCTTTAGCTTTCCTTGCTTTCTTAGGCCTGCGGAGTGATACTTCTTCCTGTTCTTCTTCAGTGTGGATCAACTCATCTTCATCATCTTCATCAATAATTTGCATTTTTCCTGAGCGTTTATCTTTAGAAGAAGCTGATTGACGCTGTGAAACTCGTTTCTTACGTTTACCTTTTTGCTTCTCTGAGGGTGGTAAATTTGCCCGCTTAAATTGTGCGTCAATATCTTTAAGCATCTCTTGGTATTTATCACTCTCCTTGATTCCATCATTAATCATTGTGTCGGGTACTAGTGCAGGAAGTAATGCATACTTTGTGGAATTAGTGTCTACATTCATTGAGAGAATCACATAATCATCATCTTTGGTGTGATAGAAGAAATTCTCGCGAGTGTCAATGGTTGGGTCATTCTTCATAAAATGGTGGATAATGAGCTTGGTGAATCTCGGGAATGGAAGATGCACGGATTTCTTCTTCGTTCCAGTAATCTGATAACAAAGTTCTTGCCAGAGAAGAAGTGCATAGTCGACTTTTGATGCAGTATACAATCCCCAAAATAAGTGAGCATGTGGTGGTCTCATTGCATCGGTGCCCCTAGTTTTACCAGTGAGACACTTGACGATGATGGTGATAATTGCTTTCCAGGGTTGCCCTATGTGTTAGGTGTTAAATTGTGATGGGTTGTTAATTTCACCCTCATAATTCATGGCACGAATGACTCGAAGCACTTCATCATTCTTTGGGTTAGCCACAAATTGTTCTCCTTGTGCCAACCTAGGAAGCTTAAACAATTTCCAAAAAATGCTCAAGTTGAGTACCCTTGGTGTTTTGTTCAGTTCGAAAGAGATAGTCTTGTTAGAGAAAGATGCAGTGTTCCAGAATTCATGCATGTAGACTTCGGGAACAGATGCGGTACGTCTGAGTGTGTCTCTGATGGGTCATATGTCTAGGATATCCGTGGCTATTTTGAAAGCTGGTAAAGCCGAGTCAAAATCATCTTGTAATCGAGAGTTGTTCTCAGCATATGGAAGCCTATTACTGAGCGAGACAGGTTCAAGATCACGAAGTCGTTGTTCTTCCTCGGTGATGGACATTTTCCTGCTTTGATGACATATTCACAAATGATATACACAACATATGTAGATATATTAAGTCTATGCCAAGTTTAAACGTAGGGAAGATGTCATTACAATTATTACCACAACATTCACATATACATCAGATGAACAAGGTCCTTACATTTAGCAATACACTTAGGATAACTGCCAGTGATATTTTTATTCTAAAGAGATACCGACCTAGCATTAGTTCTTAAAATATATGGATTTCTTGGAGGTCATGACCAAAACCTCAGTAGGTTTAGGTTTGATTTCTACTAACACCTCAGTAGGTCTTGGTTTGATTTCAACCAAAACTTCAGTGGGTTTTGATTTAGTTTCAACCACTACGTTAGGAATTGTAGGATTACCCTCAACCCAAAAGATAGTGGGCTTGAACAAAGATGAAGCTTTGTCTGCCATGGCCTAGAAACAAAACATAAGACATTGACTAAGTAATTTGTATCTCTTTTATTTACATAGGAATCAACTTATTAAATAAGATGAACTTCTGTAATAAGAAATCGTTCAAGTATTCTTATGAGATAAAAATTAACTTGTTTCAATAACACTTGGTTTCGTTTAAATGGCCCTAAAGTACTTAAACCTAAGGAGGAAGTAGTGCAAGCTAGGCCGAACTCATTAGATATTCTAAGGCAATTGCATAATCATAAGAGACCTAATTCCATCAAAATGTAGCAAACTATCGGAATCCTAACCAAACCATCGCAATGAATCGAACATCGGAATCCTAAAGAAATAGCATCCTATCGCAATATCTAAGGTCATCGCAATCAGTACATTTCCATCGGAATAAATGAGAAGTCATCGCAATATTACCCATCGCAATACATAGTGCGAATCCATCGCAATGACACATCGGAATGTGCCATCACAACACGCCATCGCAATGAGCCATCGTAATGGCCATCGCAATGAGCCATCGCAACGAGCCATCGGAATGACCCATCGCAACGACCCATCGCAATGAACCATCGCAATGACACATCGCAATGAGCCATAGCAATGAGCCATCGTAATGACTCATCGCAATAGCCCATCGCAATGAGTCATCGAAATGACCCATCGCAATGACAGGCATCGCAATGATGTATCGTAATGTGCATCAAGATCCGTGACAGGGATTCGATCTCAAACTTTGACTTCTTGATTTGGAACGTAGGCAATGTTTTAATGGATTCTGGGCAAAACCAATGTTTAACTATGCATCCTTAACAAATCCCACCACTTAAAAGACATATTCATAGCAAAAATCAAGAAGCCCTAAATCGAAATATGTGATCTATCGTTCCTGTGTTGATGTATGGATATGAGAAGGATTAAATGATAGCAGTTATAACAAAAATACCTAGATATAAAGCAGCAAAAGATAAGTTACGAATCACAGATCAAAATGGAGCTTGAGGTCGCAAAAATGGCGGAAAGGAGTGCGTTTGTGTGTTTTTTCAGTAAAGACGGGAAGGAGGGGGGGTATGGTTTTGACAAGGTCAAAGTTGATTCAAAACACCCACCACTTTTGCAAAAGTGCAAAACTGGTCCCCCTATTTTAAAATGTTAGTTAAAGTTAAAGTTAAAATTAACTTAACATACAATAAACCCGTTCCCAAACACTAACACAAATACTTAATGCCAAAATGTTAATGACCTATGCAAGAGATACGTAAATCACACTAGGCACACATAGCATAACTGAAGATGACGGGTAGCTAATATTTTATGACAATCCTTTTTAACGACCAAATTTGTTACCATAAAGAATTAATATTTGCTCCCCCTTAATCCCTGACCCGTTTTCTATTTAAAGAGTAGTAATCAAAGATATTAGGGACACAACTATTAATGAGGACATTTGCCGGTTAAGTGATTTTATAGAACGATTCTGGTGGAAATAAGATTTCTCTTATTTATACAAGATAAGTGCACTGAAACGTACACAAATTTGTGTTAGACCAAGTTATAAAGTAAACTTGGCCCCTTACAAGGTTTTAAAGTAAACCTTGCCCGAGAAACTTAATTCCCGTTGTGAGCCAACGTTTTCAAAAGAAATACGTGACTATAATGCAAAAAGCGGGTTGCAGTCAGAGATAACTACAAGCCATAATGGGCATGTTTTAAAACTTGTACAACTTTTATACGGACTCTATTTATGGCGTCGTGTCAATAGTAATCCACATTTATAAAGCCGTAAATATTACCGTACTAAAAGACATGCCCGATTTGAATTTTGGATTTTCTTGATTTTATATTTTTTATGGATTTTCTATGTTTTCTATTTTTGTATTTTGCTTTTGATGGTTTAAGTATGTACGATAATATACAAGATCACGATCAAAGGATACTCGAGAATAGTTTACCAGTACTATTCTTCAGACTCTTCTGCCAACTCCTTAAGTGTCGCTGGTGAAAATGATTTCATGCCTAGCTTTTCGATCAAAAACTCGATGCGTCCTCGATCTAAGGCCTTTGTGAATATATCTGCCAGCTGATACTCAGTGTTGACGAAGTATAGTTCGATCACTCCATTTTCCACTTGCTCCTTGATGAAGTGGTAGCGGATGTCAATGTGCTTTGCTCGAGAGTGTTGAACGTAGTTGCAGCATAGAGCGATTGCACTTTTGTTATCACAGTACATCGGGATTTTGTTGAATCCAAGACCGTAGTCAGTCAATTGTGACCTCATCCAAAGAACTTGAGCACAACAACCGGACATAGCACTGTATTCAGCCTCAGTAATTGATATCGCAGCGCTTTTCTGCCTTTTTGATGCCCAACTAACAAGTCTATCTCCAAGAAGTTGCACACTGCCAGAAGTGCTACGTCTGGTATCTTGACACCCAGCATAGTCTGCATCTGCATATGAAATTAGTGCAATAGAGGAATCCTTCGGATACCACAGACCACGATTAAGTGTTCCTTTTAGATACCGAAAGATCCTTTTCACAACATGTAAGTGCTTTTCGGTAGGCCGAGCCTGAAACCGGGCACACATGCCTATAGCAAATTGCAAATCAGGCCTGCTAGCAGTCAGATAGAGGAGGGTGCCGATCATTCCACGGTAATGTTTAGGATCGACAGCTATCCCTTCCTTATCTTCATCTAACTTGGATCTCTCCACCATTGGAGTATCCACGGGGTCACAGTTTTCAAAGTGATATTTCTTTAAGGATTCAAGAGCAAATTTGGATTGATTAATAAAGATGCCACTAGGATTCTGAGAAATTTTCAACCCTAAGAAAAATGAAATTTTTCCCATCATCGACATCTTAAAGCGTGTGGACATAATTTTCTCAAAACGGTCAGACAAACGTTGATTAGTAGCAGCAAATATTATATCATCAACATAAATTTGTACCAGTATCATGTCGTTGTCCTCCTTGAGAATGAATAATGTGGGGTCCACTTTGCCTTTGGAGAAGCCTTTGGAGATGAGATACGTCGATAAGAGATCATACCACGCGCGTGGAGCTTGTTTCAACCCGTAAAGAGCCTTCTTGAGCTTGTACACATGATTAGGATACTCTGAATTGACGAATCCATTCGGCTGGCTTACATAGACATCTTCCCTTAATTCACCATTGAGAAATGCCGTCTTAACATCCATTTGGTAGACGATCATATTCGTGTGAGCAGCATAAGCAAGGAATAGTCTAATTGCCTCCAATCGTGCAACAGGAGCAAAGGATTCTTCAAAATCGATACCCAAAGCTTGTTTGTAACCTCTAGCGACCAATCTAGCTTTGTTTTTCAGCACACTACCTAACTCATCGAGCTTAACCTTGTATACCCACAATAGTGTCAAGATTTCAACGTTGCTGGGTAACGGAACTAATTCCCACACTTCAAGACGTTGGAATTCATTAAGTTCCTCTTGCATGGCTTCAATCCATGATGATTTGGTCATAGCTTGTTGCCAGTTTTTAGGTTCAGTGTCTGAAAGAAATGCATCAAAATAGCAATATAATGCATGTTCTTGGAGTTGATGGCGTGTTAAGACTGGTCGATCGATGTCACCAATAATATTGCGGATTGGGTGATCCTTTGTCCATTTAGTGTTGTGAGTTTCAATCCGTGGTGGTCGGGAGTGAACGATTGCAGGAGCTTCCTCTGAGGTAGACGCACCGGTAGGGTCATCAGGTATATGTGAACCAAAGAAGGGAAGCTCTTGTAAGTGAGCATATTCCAGATCATGATCATATAGTTCCTCTTCAACATCATTAGGAACGAGTGGGGGTGATGATTCAGGTGTTGTTTGAGAGTTGGGGGGGGGGGGGGGGGGATGGGACATCATGTTCAAGAGTAACAGTAGATGACTCGGATAGATTTCCATTATCTTGAGCAACAACCACGAGAATCGGAGCTACTGCTACAGTTGCTGGAGAATCATTACTCTGTGGATCGAAGAATTCATCAAACATAGGTTGACATAATTTATCCCACTCGGACCTTGTTGGTGGTAAAAATGATGGAGAAGAAGGATTGTTGGGAGTTAATCCGAAACTGATTGTACCGGTTCCCATCTCGTGTAATACGGGTTCAGGGCTGTGTTGCTCAGAAGCCATCGCTGTCAGCTCATCAAAATCGACATCCAAAGTTTCTACAATCTTGCCAAGACGACGGTTATAAATCCGGTAAGCTTTCTTTGCAGGCGAGTATCCAATGAAAATTCCAATATCAGCCTTCGGTTGAAGTTTTCCCAGATTCTCACTATTTTTATTTGGATAGCAAAGTGCACCAAACACATGAAGATAGGAAATATCAGGTTTGTGTCCATGAAGAAGCTCATATGGAGTTTTACCATGACGTTTGCGAATGACGGAGCGGTTTTGGGTATAACATGCGGTTGCCACTGCTTCTGCCCATAAGAATAAAGGAGCATTCGCATAAATCAACATAGTTCGAGCAGCTTCCATCAGTGTACGGTTACGTCTTTCAACGACACCATTTTGTTGTGGAGTGCGAGCCACAGATGTTTCATGAGAAATACCAACCTTTTCATAATAATTTCGAAGAGTCTGATTAACGAACTCAGTGCCGTTATCAGTCCGAATGCGGCGAACAGTAGCATTACGACGTACTTGGATCATCTTTAAGAAAGTAATGATATACTCTGGTGCTTGATCCTTGGATGCTAAAAACTTTACCCATGTAAACCTTGAGAAATCATCCACGATAATGAGGATGTATTTTCTACCACTCACACTAGCTGTACGCATTGGCCCGCAAAGATCCATGTGCAAAAGATATAGTGGTTCTTGGTTGGTGTCTTCTGCTTTAGGTTTGTAAGATTTCTTGGTGCTTTTCCCCAATGAACACGCGGAACATAAATGATCCTTGTCGAACTTAAGTTTTGGAAGACCACGAACAAGTTCGTTTCTAGCCAAATGGTTAATAGCATCAAAGTTAAGATGAGATAACCGTCGATGCCACAACCATGCCTTGGTCTTAGATGCTTTGGAGAGTAGACAAACAGGAGAGGCGGCCATCATGTTTTGAATAGACAAAGTGTAGAGATTATCCCCTCGAGAACCCTTTAACAAATCATTTCCTGCAAGATCGCGAATGAAGCAAGTATGTTGTCGAAAGGCCACTTCAAGGTTAGAATCGCAGAATTGTCCTACTGAAAATAGATTGTGACCAAGTCCCTCCATATAATAAACCCTTGAAATCGTGACATTCCCAATTTGGTATTCACCATAACCCATAATCTTTGCAATATGGTCGTTGCTGAATTTTACCGTTCCTAGAAACTTGCTGACGAAATTTTTAAGCATCGAGCGGTCTCTAGTCATATGTTTGGAGCACCCCGAGTCCAAATACCAAAGAATAATTTGGACGACCTGAAGATTTTACCAAACACAGACGATGTATCGGATTCTAATTGTTCTTCTGATTTAGCAGGTACATATACAGTTATCTTAGATTTGCTATCAGACGAAACTTTAGGTTTCCAGATTTTCTTACTAGTGGTTGGCTTAGATTCTAGTTATCTAGTATTCTTAGGTACTTTTTGACTGGGGACATTACCACTGGTAGGCACATTAGTGGGGGCAGACCTAGTTAAAGGGCGCTTTTTCCATTTCTTAGTGCTAGTGTTCCTATTTAAAGGACGCTTAGACCTAACTTCCGTGGATGTGATCCTAGTTAAAGGGCACTTAGTTCCATTTGCAGTAAAGGTCCTACCAGTGGGTTTCCATTGCCACCCAACTTGGGTAAATTTCTTCCCTGTTGGAGTCCATTCAAGATTGTTCTTAATAGCATGCATTTCATTCACGTGATCAACAAGGCATAAATCATGACGCTGAGAAAACATGCATTCATTACAATTCCAACATTTTGCATTAGAATTCACATTTTGCTTAGGTTTCCACTCATAAAGATGACCTTTTGTCTTAGCTACATGATTCTTTTTATTTAAAACTAAAATAACGTTCCTAGGGTGCACTTCTACTTTCTTCTTCTCAGTCCTATTAGTGGAAGGCTTGATCCTATCTTTCTTTCCTCGAGATCCTTTAGCCTTAGTGGACACAGTTACTCCTGTAGAAGCCAAGGGAACATTAGTTACAGATTTTAAAGGTGCCTTACTTGATGGTGCCAATGATGGTTTTGCTCCTGGGGTCTTATTGAATAGAGTTACAGCAATGGGTCGATTAGTGAGTAGTGTAGAACCCGGTTTTCCTATGTATTGCAAATATGCTAAGCAATATTGAACACGCTTAATATATTCATGAGCTGAATAGTAGTAACTGCTTGAGGGATCTAACGCATACAAATCATCTAAAATATCCCTAACAAGATCTACATGCTTAGTTGCATTCCTCATATAATCATCATAGGTAACCGGGTTTTTCTTATGGAGCGGGTTCTTATAAAGCACTACTGACTTGGTTGTTGGAGCACTATAGGACAGTGCAGAGTTGGTAGCTAAGTTATTAAAAACTTCTTGTCGGTTGAGAAGAAGTGTCTCCTTTAACTCGGCCAAAACCATGTTTTTGTCTATGAGCTGAATTTTTAGGTCAGAGGTTTCCTCACATTTCTTGTTTAGTTTGTCAATTAAAGACTTTCGCTCTGTTGCATTAAACGCGAGGTGTTCTTCTATTGAACCAGAAATTTGTGAGTCTCCCTGCCTTACTTGTTCACGCTCTCCTAGTATAGAATTAATTCTATTTTCTAGGACATGATTCTTAGTCTCTACAGCCTCTAGTTCCGTTTTTGTTTCTACTAAATCTCTCTTAAGTCTCATCATCTCTTCTTCTAAATTCTGAACCATCTGAATCATCTTGTCACTTGTCTCAACGGAGTTTCCACCATCATTTAGTTTTGAAAGAGTTTCATTTTTAGATTGATTCTCAATTTCAAGAGATATAGAATGTTGTTGAAGCTCGTTAAAACTTTTTGAAAGTGTATTATATGAATCTTGAAGCTTTAAAAATTCAGCGTTGGATTCATGACAAGAATGATTTTCTACATTATTCACATTTTCAACAGTATTCACAGATTCATGCACATCATCACAAATATTCACAGTAGATGAAATTTCATGAGTATATTTAACAGTAACAACTTGCATCACTTCGAGAGACACCATATGTTCTAAAAAGCAGTCATATTCTGATAAAATCTTTTCCTTTTCAATTAAGTGTTGTTCGTAAGCATCATCCATTTTATTGAAAACTTTTTGAACTTCACCAATTTCAAAACTTAAATTACACGCTAGATCATAGACTCCTTGTTTAATATGGTCCACAAACGGAACGATCGCTTCTTCAAACACCGTTTTCATGTGTTCGAACGCCCATTCTCCAGCGGTTTGAGCCGTTGAAGTCGTACATTCCAAAATGACCTTGTCAAAATCGGTAAGGTATTGCCCAATCTCTTCCAAGCTGAGCTTTACCGTACTAACCGAGGGAAGATTCTTAGGAATTTCCTTTGGTTTGTCCGAGTTAACAAGTGTAGGAATTATACTAAGGCATTCTCTAGTCGGCATGAAAGTAGATGTTTGGAGAGTTTTCTTTTTCATATTAAAAAGAATTCTAATATCTATTGTGGCATTTTTTGCATTCATTGAAGCATAATCATATTCAGGATATGTCAAAAGTAATTTTAACTACTTTTCATCATATGGTGTCGTGGAATCACTTGAGAACACTATCGGATCTAATACCAATCCTAACTTTGTTGCATCATAAAGTCGTGGGTTGTGGTTAAGCGCTTGCTTTGCATACCCCGGGTTAGTTGGTAAGTCTATAAGACGCGATAGATTGAAATCTTTAAATGATGCATGAAACAAGTGTACAAGATGTGAAGCGGCATATTGTTTTAAAAGCTTAATTTCCGTTTCTTTTATTCTTTCAGACGTCTTAATTTCCATTTCAAGCTGTTTGGACTCAAGAATTTCAAAATCCGTTTGAAGTTGTTGAAAATTAGTAACGACTGACTCTTTTTCTTTAAGCTCATTCGAAAGATTTGCTCTTAAACTTTCAATTTCTAGCAGATTGTCCATTTGAACTTTCCTAAACCTATCAAATTCAGGACTGGTTAAGGTAGTGGACACAGGAGTTATTTCCAAGGTTTGAACCTTGTCCTTATGCAAAGCAAGCTCGGCAGATAAAGTCTGATTAGCATTAAGGGTTTCAAGGACCGCATTATTCATTTGGCTAAGCAGAGATGCAGGGACCATAACCAAATCAGGTTGAGCAGACGAATTGATAATCGTAAGAGCTCCCAGTTGTGGTTCACTCAAAGTCTGAGGACTTGCAATGTTATTGCTATCATTGTTTGTCTCGTCAATTGAGTTACTAACCATCGGAGGCTGTTCCGAATACTCAGACATTTGCTCAACTTGGTAAGGTACAATACTAGTATCTGTAGCAGTATTTGGTACCTCAGAAATGGTATCAGTTCCATAGAGTGAAAGGTTTGCCATAAGAGCTGCTTTGGCGGTGTTAAGATCATCACAATCCGAGTCATATGCATCCAAATCATCACATTGATATGCAGCATTGTTGGTGATGACTGTTGTGAGACCATCAGTTTCCGCTACTCCCGGATCTGCAAGGAATGCCAATTCTTCTTCATCAAGCTCACGACCTTGGGCTTGAGCATTCACTAGGTAAATCTTCTCCTTAAACCATGTGTCGTCCCTTCTCCTCTTAGGATGCTTGCATTCTCGGGCCATGTGCCCTTCCCCTTTGAAGTTGTAGCAAATAACCACCTTCATTTTACCAGTGCTGTTAGCCCTTGTAGCAGTATTATTGGATGAACGTGCACCAGCATTAGACGAATTTGATCTCCCTTGAAGTGGTTGCACCATGACCCTTCCGTCCTGAATTGTTGCCTGTTGTCGAGAGTTAGACGAGTTCCTTAACTGATTGTTAGTTGGTGCTGAACCTCGGTAACCTCTTTTGTTCAAAGTTTGACTTAAATATGCAGACATCAGGGCAAGGATTTCAGTAGGGCTATCTCCTTGTCTAAATTCAGGGACAGGGATGTCATCTTCACAGTATAATGCTGATGCTGGTTGAGCAACAAACTGATTGGTTGGAGCACTTACTTGATGTTAGTAATGATGTTGAGGAGCCTCGAGTTGTGGATAGGTACTAGCAAGGTTGGTGGGAGGTTGATACGGTGAATACTGGTGTGAAGCATAAGGTGATGGGTGTGAATCTCCTTGTGATGATGATGTTGCTGGTTGGTGATAAGATGTTGGCGGCGGTGGCAGAATCGAGTACTGTGGAAAGCTTGGTGTTTGATACACAGGTTGATATGAAGATTTGTGTCCTAAAGCAAGCTGAGAGTTGTGGTATGACAGTGTAGGATGGTTTGCCAATAATGCCATTGGTTCATGATAAGGTCCTTGAGAAATTCGGTTTTGGATCACATGCTTCTCATGTTGTTGTAAGAAAGCATAGAGTTGATCTAAATTGGACTTGTGTAGATCACGAATCATTTTGACATCAGTCACATATTGACTCCATTCAGGGGGTAGTGTGTTCAAAAACTTGGTGTTTAACTGAAACTGTTCAATCCTTAGATTATAGACATTCATGTCATTCATCAAAGTGGTAAAACGCCAGTAAAAATCATGAAGAGTCTCCCCTGGAATGTATTGGAATCTATCAAACAAATCATATAATTGACATTCTCGTTCTTGCTTAGTGAGAGATGTCCCTTGTAGAAAAACCGCAAGTCGATCCCAAAGATCCTTGGCCACTTTATGTTCACTCACCATTCTGAAGATATCGGGTGGAAGGGCTTGAAGAATTGTCTGAACAGCCCTTTCATCGGCACTGCAATGAGTTTGTTGGCATCGGTTAACTCATGATACTGCCTTGGCCTTGTCACATTGTTGACGGTAACCTCTCCCCAATCTAATGGACCTTTGTCAATTGATTCTAGCATAAGTCGACCACTTTGTTTGCCCATGATGTACGTTCTCATGCGACTTTGCCATGATTCAAATAAATCTTTGATGAGCAAAGGCGGGCGAGTATCGGTACCTAAAATGATCGATATATCGGTGAGTGAAGTCATAGTTGGCATAACTGAATGTGAATTCATTTTGTGATCCCTTGAAAAAAGATTATCAAAGATGATCGAACAATGAAATAAGGTTATGAGTTTTTTGTGTTGTTAACTAAAAGATATTGTTATCTTGTTGTAGTGTTTGCTTTTGAACGTTTCCAAATTACCAAATTAAATGCCAAATAGAAGAAAATCCACTAAGTATCTAAAACAAGTTCTGTCGCAATGTTCCTTCTGTCGGAATACCTAGATCGGAAAGTTTTACTATCGGAATGCTTAGATCGTAAAGCTCAGATCGCAATGTAACCTTGTTGGAATGATGATGGTATCGGAATGCCTAGATCGCAATGCAAAGTTGTCGAAATGCTCAGATCGCAAAGCCTATCGGAATGCTCAGATCGCAAAAGCTATCGGAATGATTCAGATTGCAAAATAGCTGACAAAATTTAAGCAGAGTAACGACTTAAAAACCTTCCTTATACCCGTCGGAATCCTAGATCGCAAAGAGCGATCGGAATGCCAGATCGGAATAAGTAATAAAATCCAACTAACGCAATGTAAAACCAAACCCTTTCCGATGGTAAGGTTATTGCGATGGAAGCCCACGTTCAACTTGTACTTTCCGATGGATGTTTCTGCTAGAATTTCGGAATGAAGAACACAAACTTTTTTGCACTTTTGATCCAAGAAAGCTGATGTTTTAATGAAAACCAAGATACCAAGAACACTTTTAAGCACGAATCCCTAAGTTACACTACTTTAAACTACGATCAAACACAAAAAAATTTGAAGATTTCGGCAAAAACAAACTTATACTCCACGAATTGTTTAGAAAACAATACGCAACACAAAAACAAACCTTTATCTCATCCCATGCTCTTAATACCAATTGTAGAACAATGATAATCTTGTGAAACAAGGGGGTTGATGTTTTTCTAGAGAGAGAAAGTTAGAGAGAGAAGTGAAAGAAAACTCTTATATTGAAAATGAAAGAAATAAACAACCAACACCTCTTTCCATGGTGGAAAGAGGTTTAAATACCCCAAGTCCTTAATGGACTTGGGCTTCCGGCCCAAGAACATGCTCATGGGTCGGGCTCTTTAATAAATGAGACTAAACTTAACTACGAGCCTATAACTACATTGTTGGAGTGACCGAGACTTTCTAAATGCGTAAAACGTATTTCCAACAGACGATTTTGTCTAGAAATACATGAAAAGTTTTATTCATAAATTTCATACTATAGCTGGGCATTAGGGAGCTCAGACGTATAAGTAAAAAATTTTAGAGAGGCTACAACATGTTCAACAGCAATCTGGAAAACATCACGTTCTTCTCTCACCACTGCTGGTGGCATGGTCGCTAATTGTTCTGTAAAATATTAAGACATCTTAGCAGGTCATGTAACCTCCTATTCGTGGATTGGGTATCGTTTTATGAATGGCGATCTTGTAAATTTTCGGTGATCGATACATGATCTCATGTTACCGGCCTTCTTTCTGATAGACGAAAACGGTACACCTCCTGGTGGTACACTAGGGCGAATAAAGCCTCGTTCCGGTAACTTTTGCAGCAATTGCTGCAACTCTTTTAACTTAGTTGAAGTCTTGTGGCAAAGTGTTCTGAAAATAGTTTCTATCCTTGAGACAAGTTCGATGTTAAACTCTGTCTCGTGGTTAGGAAGGAATTTCTGGAAAACCTTCTGAATTTTATTTTTTTTATCTGAAGACTCTGGAAAAAAATCTGTCGATCATGAATTTAAGGAGCTTTAAAAGTGGATTTATATTTTATAGCTATAAAGGTCTTAGTAGCTTTGGAATGATAAGTAACTCGTTGTACATCATAACAACTTGTACTGATTTTATGGCAGAAAATAACATTTCTATCTTTGGGAGTTAGTTAGACGGATCTTGTCTTCAACGGGAATGAAAAGTCTTTATAAATACGGTGATACTGTGGAGTCTTTTCTGGCTGGGAGGTAGAAAATGTTTTATTTAGATAAAGCTGGCATATGAATAATTGAGCAAGCATGGCGGATCTTGCTGAAGGTGTTTGTTTGTAATCTTACGGAATGAGCTCTGCGTGTCTAATCTGAATAATACTCTAGTGGTAGTGACTAAATCTTTAAATGATCTGATTCATGCTGGCATAATAGAATGGGTATACCCCCTTTCTGAAAGGTACCCAGAATTACTAAGGGCCTGTTTTAGAAACATACTAGAGTTATGAGTTCTGACTCGTATTTTGAGAAAAGATTCGTATGACATGTATCATGACTGGTGTCCTGATATGTGTCTTCCGAAATGATACCTAAGACCTATGTCTGGACTGTTGTCTTGACATGTGTTTTAGTGGATGAATCTGGACAAGGCGGAAAATTTTTGGTAACTGCTAGGATTGGCGGACTGGATAGACCACTGACCTCTGTATTTCTGGTCACGTCCGTTCCGGAGTTCCGATGGTTACTGACTGATTAATAATAAGCACGGTGGTTGTCACTACTGCTTTGTTTATCAATTTATGACGGTCATTATCATGACCGTGATTCATGTAACTATTCTGCTGAGTGGCCGGCTGAATTCTGGTTCCCACTCTTCTGAATGAACAGTTAGCTGAGTGAAGTGTGACATCTAGATGAGAAGGTAAAAGTATGGAATGGAATGGTAGTGTCTGATGGTTGAAATTTATTCTTGTCAGAAATTTCAAATTTATAGTTTTCATCCTTGTTATGCAAAGTCTTCATAGTATAAACAACATCTGCATCTTGAGAAATCTCTAAAGTATCAACAGCATCAGTATTTGTGAGGTCTTCAAAGTGTTAGCAGCATCAATATCTGGTAAAATCTTCAACTTACGAGCAGCATCAGCATCTGGTAGAATATCGACAAGTGGAAACGCCTGTGATGATTGAGGATCGATTAGAAATATTCATGGAGTAGGGTACCTGGAGTACACCTGGACTACTGTACATGAAGTACAAAATGAATACTGCACATGGAGCATATCTGAGACACTGTACATGGGGTACATATGGAATACTGTACATGGCACTGGTGGAAAAAAAAGTTATAGGATGATAGATACTGGTGTCGCTTGTCTGACATGATCAAATAATTAAATTGATTTAAACGGTAGTAAACTGAACTGAAATGAGTAACATGATAGCCTGGTAATTTTTGTGTGGACTTAAAGTTGGTTGTATAGAGTTTCAAGAATATGATTAAACAGAATTTAAACAATAGTCAGCATGAAGACATGACTGATGAAGATCAAACCTGATTATTATGAAAACAGGATTTAACTGTAACCCCTTCTGTATCTTAGCATGAAAACATCATCACCTTGGTGAAAACATAATCCTCATAAGGCGACA
Organism: Glebionis coronaria; assembly: GCA_025667525.1. Taxonomy (NCBI): domain Eukaryota; kingdom Viridiplantae; phylum Streptophyta; class Magnoliopsida; order Asterales; family Asteraceae; genus Glebionis; species Glebionis coronaria. Next base: position 583,033,479 of record CM046879.1, read on the forward strand.
TGAACTTAGTCAGCATGAAAACGACATTCACGTGAAAGTATAAACTTGACTGATACAAATAACATAGAAGTATAATCAACTGAGGTTTAACATCAACTGATGTAGATAGGTATGGTTTAATCCACATTATTCATAGTAGGAAGCATGTGACTAAGTATGGGCGATTCTGTTTCGATCCATACCTGTCAAAATTTTCTGAGAACTGTCATGTATAGAAATGTACAATCTGGGACTAAATGTGGTTGGTTGTAGTCCAATTCATATTTGTCAAGATTTTATGAAACGCCATGATATGACAAAGGTGAACAACTATGGATCGGTTCACAAAACAACATTCAACTAAAAAACATGAAATTTGATCTGAACATTGATGAACGTATATGGGCTGGTTCACCAAGTAATATTCGACTGAAAGCATGAATCTGTCAAGAGTAAGGATGAACTCCATTGGGTCGGTTCACCAATACAAAAATCTGAATGGGCAAGGGTGAACGCCTATGGGTCGGTTCACCAAAACAAAGTTCGTAGAAAAGCACATGCGACTAAATATGGCCAGTCCTGTACCAACCTTTTACTTAGTAAAAAAACTTTAAGAAAACTGACTGATAATTGAAGAAAACTGACTAATAAATGCATGAGAAATATGAAAGATAACAACGCCAAAATTTGGGAAGTTCCTGGTGACTACCCACTAGTCACAGGTCAAGTTTTAGAGCCTACAGGTCGAACATATAGCTCTGATACAATAATTGTAACATCCCACTTGGATAAGTGGACCGTTACATGTGTCACACACTCAATTTGGCCCACTTGTACAATTACACGAGGATGTGACTATCATGACAACCAAGAGACATTGATACAAGAACAACTAAGAAAAGTCATTTTTCATTCATAAAACATAAAAATAAAATTGGTCCCAAGGAAAATTGTTTTACAACTCATGATAACATAGTTTGAGTTTCCAAATATCATACATCCAAAGCAAGTCTCAAAGTTAAATCATGATAATTTTTATTAATCTCCATAGCACAACCACGTCACTCCTCCGCCTTGACACCTGAGAAAAACATTGCTAAAACGTCAACACAAAGGTTGGTGAGTTTATAGGTTTAAGTAGAAGTAGTGTGATGAACCATAAGATTTTAGTTAGGCAACCGTCAATAATCTTATAACAAATACAAGATTATTATCAAAATAGCATACGTTCATGATATCCTACGTCTAAGCTCATGACACCGAAGCGTTAACCGTACAAACCAGTTTATATAAGAGTGTGCCCAAGCAAATACTACCCCAAAGTATTCGTAACAACCTCAAATGTATTTGTATCTAATTTGGTCACACAACCAACAATAGATAGGGAGGCCAATCCCAATAGATCTATCCATAATATTCGCGCTTACACAAAGTAATTAACGGTTCATGATAGTGGGCTAAAGCATCTAGGGGTATCGCTACTTAGACATCATGTAGGCACGTATGAGTTTTAGGCACTTATGTTCATCCGTTTAAAACAAGCAATGTTCTCACCCCAAAGTGATAAAACAAGTAAAAGTGGGGCTATAAACTCACCTCGTTAAATAAGCAAAGTGATGGAAATACAAAGTAGCTCGAGAATACAATCACGCTATCCACAACCTAATACAATATAATGACCGTGTCACGACATCTAAAATTATACCAATAAAAATACATGACATCCTAGTTGTGCTTGACGATAAATTTCGTTTACGGAAAAACACGACAATGATACTCGGTTATTAATATTTGGGCTTTGGGTTCAAAAATACATTTTATAACTAAACATTTTCGTCTGGGCTTATATAAACCCGGCTGTCCAAAACAGCCCAAACTTATCCAAAGCAAACAAAGGGGTTCGACCCATTTGGTTCATTTTACCAAACCGGCCTATGATGGGGCGATACAAACAATGAAGGGGTGGTCATATAACTGTTCTATCATTACCACAACTCACAGTCAACATTTCCTTTTCCAAGATATATCTCCCAACCGTTCCATCCCTTCTCTCTCTAGAAAATCTAATCTAACAAGTTTCCATGGCTAAAAACCATATCAAACCGATTTATCAACCTCAAAAACATGAAACCCAAGTATGTTTATCAAGGGTGGGATATGGGTTTTCATCCTATCATCAAAACGCGACCGGTTCTAGGGTTCATCAGGGTTGATTCGGTGGTGTTTTCTCCCTATAAAGGTAAGTTTTATTCTCACCTTCTAATCAATTGTTTTAAATGGTTTTCGATTTATTCATTCGATCTAAAAGGTATTTCCCAGTTTCAAAATAATTTGATTTATTAAAAATATGACAAGTGGGTTTTCGGTTTAATTATAACATGGCTAGGGTTTCGAATAATTGGGGGTCTTCTAAATCTCATGATCTATTACAATTGGTTAATGGTTTTGAGTATAAATTCATGTTAATTTCACAGTTAAATCAAGTTATAAAATTTAGGGTTTCGAAAATATTGGGGGTTTCTTCAATCTTACGTTTTATTCTAATTAACTAGTGTTCCTATGCATCTATTGACGCTAATTACTGAATAAAATTAAATTTACAAAAATTAGGGTTTTTATATAATTTGGGGGTTTTCACACCCGTGGGTTTAATTATGATTATTTAGTGTTTCTGTAAACTAATTCGTGTTAATTTCATAATATAACTGATTTTATAAAAAGTTAAGGTTTCGGCAGATTTGTTATATGATTCGGGTAAGGATTTTGTTCTTGTTACTGTTATCATCATTAATAGTTATGAACAAAAATGTGGTCAACAAAGAAAACGTAGCAAGAGGGTCTGGGTCAAATGGGGGGGGGTCTGTGGTCTCGACAGAAAATGGGGGTTTCGGGTCGTGCGTCCAAAGTCCAAATTGATAGCACCTTGCTGTTATTATTATGTTTTATTGATTAAACAAGATGGATTTCAAAAAGAACTAACTAAGTTTGGTTTGTTTTCGCAGATGGTTCTAACATGGACAAGCACACTATATGGAAATTTGGTGTATAATTGTTCTTGTTTCAACAATTCAAATATTTTCTTTAGGTGTTCCTCGTGTTCTTCCTTACTACAAGAGTAGATAAGGATGTCGTCAATAAACACGATCACAAACTTGTCCAAATAAGGTTTACACACGCGGTTCATAAGGTCCATGAATACCGCGGGTGCATTGGTTAACCCAAATGCCATGACTTGGAATTCAAAGTGACCGTATCGGGTTCGAAATGCCGTCTTGGAAATGTCTTCCTCTCGAACTCTAAGTTGGTGGTAACCCGACCTAAGGTCAATCTTTGGATAAATGCTCGAACCTTGAAGTTGATCAAACAAATCATTGATCCTTGGTAAAGGGTAATGATTCTTTATAGTGAGTTTGTTCAATTCGCGATAATAGATGCACATACGGAATGACCCGTCTTTCTTTTTCATGAATAAAACCGGGCCTCCCCAAGGTGAGGAACTCGGTCTTATGAATCCTTTGTCGGTAAGCTCTTTTAGTTAGTCGGCTAATTCCTTCATTTCGGAGGGTGCTAGTCGATAAGGTGCCCTCGCGACGGGTGCGGCTCCGGGAGTTAATTCGATGTGAAATTCCACTTGGCGAAGTGGAGGTAACCCGGGTAGGTCTTCGGGAAAAACTTCGGGAAAGCCGCAAACAATTGGTACGTCACCAATTTTCTTCTCCTTTGGTTCGGGTTCGTTTTTGCTAGTGACTTGGATAAGAAAAATAGGACGACCTTCTTCGATGTACTTTTGGGTTTTAGTACATGAGATGACATTTAAACTAGCCCGGCTTTTCACACCGTTCTTCTCACCGAGGATGGTTAGGGTTCGGATTCCGTAGGGAATACGGACTTGTTTCTCGTGGCAAATTATCTCCGCATGGTACTTGGATAGCCAATCCATACCAACGATAACGTCAAAACTTCCAAGTTCAATAGGTAAAAGATCGATGATGAAAGGAATATTTTGGAGGCTTAGGGTAAAACCCTTAAGTACGGTGTTTGTAGTGATCGCTTTACCATCGGCTAGTTCCATATTATAGTCGACATCTAATGGAGTGGGGTTCACATTTAATAGTTCACTAAAGGCAATGGAGGCAAAACTTCTATCGACACCGGAATCAAATAATACGGAAGCATAGATGTTATTGATGACAAACGTACCGGTGACCACGTTGTTGTATTGAATGGCCGCTTCGGCACATAGAGCGTACACACGTCCCAGTGCTCCCGTTTGATTCCCATTGTTCCGCCCATTCGGATTACTGTGGTTTTGATGAGGTTGTCGACGAGCTTGGTTGTTGTTGTCGCCTCGGATTTGGTTTCCTCGGCCTTGAGTGGTAGCTTTGGGACACCTATTCTTAAAGTGACCTTTTTTGCCACAACCATAGCAAGTGACATCCGCGTATTGAGCATTTGGAGTGATAGGAGTCCGTTGATTCGTGGGCTTTGGTGTACTTCGACAATCCTTGGCGAAGTGACCGGTTTTCCCACAATTGTGACATGTGCCTCCACACGCACCATTGTGGTGTTTACCACACTTACCATAAAACGGTAGTTTTCCTTGGTAACCGGATCCACCGTTCACATTGAACACCTTTACCGCATCTTGGCGTTTGTTAGGGTAGTCACCATGATTGGGGCCATGGTTTCCTTCCCATTTTCGTTTGTTATCACCACTTTCTAAGGTGACGGAGTCCATCAAACCGTCCGCCATTTCAATTGCTTCGTTCAAATCATTGGGTTTTGAAGAAATGACGTCTCCTCGAATTGAAGGCGGTAGTCGAACGATGTACCTTTCCACGGCTCGTGTCTCATTTGGTATCATTTTGGGACACATCAACCTCAACTCTTGGAAGCGTTGAGTATAAGACATCAAGTTAACTCCATGTACATGGAGGTTCCACAACTCGGCTTCCAACCTTTTCATCTCATTTCTAGGGCAATACTTTTTGAGAAGCATTCCCTTGAAATGAGCCCAAGGAGTAGCATTGGCCGCTTCCAAACTTACGGCCTTCACATGGATGTTCCACCAAGTTAGTGAACCATCAACCAAGGTGCTAGAGCTAAACTTCACCTTATCACCTTCGGTGACATTGCTTACGCTAAATTGAGACTCAAGTCTCTCAATCCATCATGCAAGTCCCACGGCACCTTCGGTGCCATTGAAAGTACTTGTGAAGCATGATCGAAACTCCTTGTATGAGCATGCACGCGTAGGAGGTACCAGAATTGGCACTCGATTAGTCTCCGCTTGTGTGCTTGGATTTGTTTCGTTGGCAGCAAGAGCGGCGGCAACTCCATCGGCGATCATTTGACTCAAAACTGATAGGTCAACGGTGATAGGTGCGGCCGGAGATGGATCGACTCTTTTCTTGCGGGTTTTTGATGCCATGGTCCTAAATTTATAACAAAGTTTATTGCAAGGTTAGCATTACGAGTTCATGGCTAGAGAGTACAAGCATGTCACAAAACACGATATAGCATTGATAGGTGTGTAAACACCCATCCTTTTTACCACTTAATTACAATAATAACCGAGCCAAAACGTGTATTTTATGTCATTTATGTCAGAATTATGCGTGGTTTGTGTTTTTGTTGTGATTTAGGACGAAAAGGTGAAAAGTGGAGAAAACACGGGCATTCACGGGCTTTTATTGAAGAAAAAGATGAAAGACAAAATCAAGAAGTCAAGAGTGGAAAAAGAACGGAAGTCCAAGACCAATTCTGAAGATTTATCGAAGAAAAAGTCAAAAGACGGAAGTTTACTAAAGCCGAAGAACTCGAGTCTTATTTATGAAGAAAATTAAAGACGAGTTTAAAGAAATCCCGAGCCAAAAGTCATTAAAGTCCAAGATTAACAAAAGATTAAGAAGAGAAGGACTTAAGTGTGCAATTAAGGAAAAGAGGAAAGAGGAAGGAAGCTTCCTAAGCACTCCTTAATCTCTCCTATATATAGTTTAGGATCATTTCATTTTACTCTGGTTGGCTAGAGTGACACTAGTTCTTCCCTCTTTAATTTTTGCACATTTACTTTTCATGTCAATTTAAATACATTGTCTTGCACTTTTAATACCTTTTAATTCCAAGTAAGTGTTCTTTAATTTTGTTGCTTTAATCTTCATTTACCTTTGATCAAGTTTCTTTTCATCATTCTCTACCTTTCTCTTGTTTTTGTTTTTTGTTTTAAAATTCGGATTAAGCAAGCAATTGCTTCATATTTTGCTTATTCGATTTAAAAGTTTTGTCTTTTCTTTTTCCTTTAAGTTTTCATACGAGATAAGCCATAAGATTGACAATCTTATGTGCTTATTTGGTATTTAGCTTAAAGTGATTTCAAGTTTTTCTCAAAAGTTTTATCTTTAAATTCCATTTCATTAAGTTTCGTCTTTTACATTTCGAAAGGTTTTAACTTTATTGCTTATTATCTCGTCCTTTTCCATTTCATTTAAGTTTTTGGTTACTGCTTATTAGTTGTAGCTTATTGTATTGTGCTTATTGCGGATTGTTTTCCATCGGAAAAGAAGGAATTTTACACATTGCGATAGCCTCACCCACATTCCGACGGTGACATTGTTGGAATAGGGTTATTGGATTTCGACAGTTCATTGCGACAGAGCATTGCGACGGTACATTCCGATCTGAAACTTCCCCCTTATTCCGATCAAGATTCCGATCGCACATTGCGATCGGGATTGCGACGGCACTTAAGGTTTCATTGAAACGAAGTGCTGCCCAATTTTCCTTAGCAACTTTCCGATCTGAGGATTGTGATCTGACTTTACGATCTGAACAACATTCCGACAGCTTACTTTTCAATCATTCCGATAGGTTGCACTTTCTACATTCCGATAGATTTCCACCCATATTCTGATCTGACATTCCGATGGACTTAGTGACAGCTTTCCGATCTGGATTCCGATGGAATGGGGTTTAGAATTATATTTTGCTTTGTTTTTAAGTTACACTTTTAATACTTCGTCAAATTTAATTTTCGTCACGCTTTAACTTTAAGTCATTTAATTTACTTTTCAAAGTTTTAATATTGCACATTTAAGTTTTAATTAGACTTATATTTAATTAACCGTCCATTTACTTTAAGTTTTGCACTTTTTAATATACTACAACGACACAACTTTTGTTTCCACCAAAAGATAGCTGAGTCGCATAGTTAACCAGATCAATTCGATTAGACCACTACTTCAAACTTTAATTTTTACTAGGCAAAACCTAGTTATTAAATGCGCCACTGCCGGCTCTTTTCGTAAAGATTAACGGTTTTCTGTGAGAGACGCGTTGCTTTTTGGGATCCGTTCACTTGTGAGCGTTATTTTCTTGCACAAAATTTTCAAAAACTATAAAAATTAAAAAATTGTTAAAAATCCATAAAAATTAAAAATTTCAAAAATCCAAAAAGATTTTATTTTTATTGTGTATATATATTCTCTTTGTGTTTGGTATTGTTTCTTTTGTCTTTGTAGGTGTATGCGTATTAGATCTTCTACTTATCAAGAGCCCGAGACTCGAGAAGATTTAAGTATGGCACGTGTTAACAACAACAATAATCCACCGCACCTCAACAATAACAACAATGTTCATCCACAGCCCGATCTTCGGACAATGGAGGAGCTTTGTCAACCTACCATGTTTGGACGAGGAGGACCGATTGCGCCGATGCAAATCACGGCTCCGGAGTTTTCGTTGAAGCACCACATGATTCAGCAAGTGCAAAAAATCCTTTTTGAGGAATGCCTGATGATGATGCCAACAAACACCTCGACAAATTCATTACAATTACCCAAAGCATGAAGTTGCCCGGTGCCACAATGGATGTTCTTCGCCTTCAACTCTTTCCACATACTTTATCACACCACGCCGAGAAATGGTTTGACCGTCTCCCGAAGAATTCAATTCATACTTGGGATGACATGACTCAACGCTTTTTGTCGCGCTACTTTCCACCATCCATGGTCACAAGCCTTCGCAATCAAATCAGCGGTTTCATGCAAGAACCCGATGAATCTCTTTTTGATGCTTGGGAAAGATATAATGTTTTGATTGATCGTTGTCCAAACCACAACATGCTCCCTGTGACCTTAATTAATACTTTCTACAACGGTTTGACTTTTCGTGATCGTGATACGATTACTGCAGCCGCCGGCGGCACATTTATGAAAAGGAGACCCGAGGAGTGTAGAGAGCTAATTGAGAACATGACTACTCACCACAAAAACTGGGATTCCTCCGCTTCTTCAAGGAACAACCCGAGAGTCAATGTTTCTTCTACTTCAGCAAACCCGGACATGACCGAATTCACCCGCATGATGACTGAAATTAGAGGTGGCAAATCCTGCCCATTTGGATACAAATGGGCACTTTTTTCCCATTTTCAAAAAAGGATGGGGCACTTTTTGCCCATTCTTTATAATGAATGGGCTAAACGGGCGCATATGTATGAAACTAAATGGGCTTAACGGGCGCACTTGTAAAATACAAATTAATATACTCGACGAATATTTTTTATTAATTTCTTATCCCGGCTTTCAAACAAGTTTTTTTATTTTTTTTGTAGGTTTTTATATGTTTTTTTTCCTTTTTTTAGCTTGCGCCCGTTTAGCCCGCCCGTTTTGCCCGCCCGTTTTGCCCGTGCCCGTTTAGCCCGCGCCCGTTTAGCCCGCCGCCCGTTTAGCCCGTTGCCCGTTTAGCCCGCGCCCGTGCCCGCCCGCCCGCCCATTTTGCCACCTCTAACTGAAATAAACAAGAATATCTTGCTTCTTGCTACAAACCAACAACATCAAGTTAAAGCGGTTGCCAATCCTTGTGAAACATGCGACGGTCCGCACGCATACACTGATTGTCCTTCTACTCAAGGAAATCCGGAAAATGTGTATGCAGCTTATGGTAATTATTCACCGGAAAATTACCAAACTCGACCTCAAGGGGATCGAAATTTGCTGAGTTACCGGTCAAACAACTACCTTTCACCCGGTTTTTCTCCTCAAAACCAAAACCCCGCCAACAACTACAATAGAAGCAACCAAATCCCACCAAGAGCTTCTAATCCTTATCACCCACCCACTCAACAAGCCCCACCCATTAACCCCGATGTTGAAGCCTTGATGAGAACCCAAGGTTAGCAAATCAAGAATCTACATAGACAAATTATCAATCTGAAAGGAGATATCACCAAGCAAGGGAATGATATTCGCTCCGAGCTTCGAGATAATATCCAATCCTCCTTCAGCACTCAAATGAATGATATAAAGAATATGCTGGCTAGTTTCTTGCCCACCACTCAACCTTCTACTTCAAGTTCTCTACCTTCTAACACCGTCACCAATCCGCGAGCAAATGTGATTGCTATTACTACCCGTAGTGGAGTTACCATAGTAGGACCACCTATCCCACCCCCATCATCTACACCTCCTCCACCACCATTTATCCCTCCTACTCCCACACCTAGTATTAGTGCACCATTATTGTCTCTGCCTCGTCATGATGATGTTCCCAAGAAGAACCCTTCAACATCTCACCCTTTACCTGCTACACCTACACCTTCACCAACCAAACATAATATCCCATATCCTTCTCGCTTGGGAAAGACCAACGAGCTAACAAAGAATGATTGTCAAGTGTCGAGCTATGTGAAGATGCTCTCTCAAATGAACATCAACATTAGCCTTGTTGAAGCACTTGTCCACATGCCGAAATTTGTCAAAGCATTCAAGGAATTGCTTAACAAGAAGGAGAAGTTGATTGAGATCGCCAACACACGCTTAAATGAAAACTGCTCTACATTTATTCTCAAAGAACTTCCGGAAAAACTTGGAGATCCCAGTCGTTTTGTGTTGCCTTGCATTTTTAACAAAACTGAAGAATTTACTGCCCTAGCTGATCTCAGGGCCAGTATAAATTTGATGCCATTAAGTGTTTGGAAAACACTATCATTACCCGACCTTACTCCAACGAAGATGACTCTCGAGCTAGCAAATCGCACTCTCGCTTACCCCGTTGGTATTGCCGAAGATGTGTTCATCAAAGTTGGCACATTTACTTTCCCGGTCGACTTTGTTGTTGTTGATTATGCAATGGACCCTTGTATTCCTTTAATACTTGGTCGACCATTCTTAAGAACCGGACGAGCTCTAGTTGATGTTGCCGAAGGTGAGTTAATCTTAAGAGTCGGGGATGATGCTCAAGTTTTTAAAATAGGGAAGCTTACAAGCAAATCCTTTGGACGAGAATCTGCGAATATGATTAATGTGCTCGATGATTTTGTCATCTACAACAATCCTCTATTCGAGTCTTGCATTGATAATCCACTTTTTGAAGATGATGTGGATGATTCTCTCTCCAATTTGGAACCTTCTCCCATTTATGATTCTCCACCGGTCTTTGATGCTTATGATGATGATTCTAGCTCAGATTCGGATGATTATGATGACCTTACTTCCGAGTATCCCGACATGCCCATTTATGATGATTTTGATGAGGTCGATACTCTTTCGAGTGATTCTTCACATGATGAAGATCCTCCGTCATCTATGCTTAATCATACTTTAGATGATTACTCTTTTGAGGAAGACTTCTCTACGTTTCTCAATACCTACTTCCCTCATGAGAGTGATGCTCCTCCTTTGGACTTTGAAGATTATCGTCTTGATCCTACTTTGTATTTAAAGAAAATTCTTTCAAAGGAGAAGCAACCGGTCGACACCGATATTCGTAGCACATATGATTTAACACCTCTTTGTCCACCTTCTGAGGACGAGGTTGTGCATCTTCTTCGCGGATCTTCTTCACATTCTGCTGAGCCTGCGTGCTATTTTCTCTTAAAGGAAAAGGTGTTCGACCCCGGTATTGATATTCTTCAGCCATCTCAGTATCCATCTGATGAAATAAAAGGAAAGATTTTTGGCACTACTGAAGATATGCTTGCACCACTTCACCCTTGCTTCCACCGTGCTCCATCTTTGCTTAAGGGAACCTTTCCTGCTCTTCTTTGGCTTGCCTTGTTCGCCTTAAGCTTGTGCTATTTGATGGACGAAAACTATGTCTTTGATCCCGGTGGATATCTTTCATGCTTCTTCCTATGATGATCAAGTTCGAGTCAGGCTCACGACTCGGTAACCAAAAATCAAGCGCTTCTTGGGAGGCAACCCATGTATCTATCTTTTAGCTTTCTTTATCCTAAGTGTAGGGGAGCCCCGTTGGTGTTTGCTATTTCCTCTCTTCTACTATTCAGGGATTCGAGCGCTCAATGATCCACTCTTGATGATTCTTGACGACCCGTGATTCCGTGTTCACTTCTTCCCGGTTCTATCCTAAACTCTTTTCGATTCACTATTTTATATTTCTCAATATTAAAATAGGAATCTCGTTAGTTGTCTTTTTCTTAGCAAGATTTAAACAAAGTGCACAATGTCCTAAGTGTAGGGGAGTTTACTCCCACATGCTTAAACATTGAGGACAATGTTTATATTAAGTGTAGGGGGACTTCTATCGAAGTTAAGTGGCAATTTCCTTGTATTTGTCCTCATTTTAACCAGAAAATCAATTTTTCGACATTTTTCAAAAATTTTGATCTATTTTGGCCTATTAGTTTTTCCATTTGTATAGTTATTTTCTTCCTTTGTTAGAATAAATTTTAATAAAGTGGTTTTAATTTTCAAACGTTGTGAATCTTTTGACTCAACCCGAGTTTACTTATCTAAGTTACTCTAGCTAGTATCCTTAACGTGTTTAAGTCAAGTTTTGCTAGGCTTTTATATAGGGAGCTATAAAACGCGAAAGTCTTAACTCTCACGGGTTAAGAACAAGAACTTTTCGCAAGTTCCTATAATTGATCCTAGAGAGTCGTTTATCAAGGGAACTTTAAAATGCGATTTCTAAACTTGAAAAAGTCTAAGAATTTGCAACATCCTATAGGCGACTCGAAAACCCAAAACTTTGAATTAATAGGCTAAGTGTCCACGAGTCTCATTCCTTGAGATTTTAAACTGTGGAGAACGAGAGATGATAGAGCCAATTATAAGTTTGGTATTCTTTCGTGAATTTATGTGAGTTAATTATAAGCCTATTCTCCCTTCGCTTGTTAATAAATTTATCTGCAATAAATAAGGTTGTACGATTTGAAACGTTACTTAGCTTCAAGCCCAAGATTGTTTAAAAGTTGCTAGGTATGGATTAGAGTCCATAGCCAAGGCATAACTTATTGAAGCGGGATGCAAAGATTGGCGAGTCCAAAAAGGTCCTAACAAGGCATGAGGGCTATATTTTGTTGCTAAAGATCCAAGTGATGTGAAGAATCATTTATCAAAAATCAATATGAAGGATCGAGACACACGACGAAAAGCAAATACACCCCAAAAGTCATGGAGAAGTCTATCCGAAAAGGCCCTAACAAGGTATGAGGATGAATAGATCCAAGTCCAAAAAGGAGGCGGATCGTTGTATATCAAAGTCCAAAATAAAGACTGGAGAAAAATGAAGAAGTCGTGGTCTAAGTATGAAGAATCTCTCAAAACTTCAAGTGAAGAAATTCCTATTATGAAGAGAAGGCCATTATTTCATGAACGTCTCTCAAGGTTTGAAGTATGAAGTCGCTTCCAAATATCGGTCCGAGAAAGGTCTCAAATCGCGAAGCGAGTTATGCCAAGATATGAACTTTATGAGGTCCCGAGAAGCAGTTTTAAAAGATTTTGTCCTTTAGCTAACTATTGATCAAATCATTCACTTTATTTTCGGCCTAAATAACTATCAAAATAAGTCAAAAATGCATCCTCGTGATCATTCAAGACAACAATAAAATATAAGAGATACCCCTAGGAATAAGGGAGTCTAAGTGAGTAATTGGCCCACATGAATTCGTGTTAGTTTACTAACTTATAATAACAATGATCTCGTTTTTAAGCTTGGTTTGGAGAAAGTGAAAACTTGAGGATGATGATTATTCATAACATTTCCAAAACCCAAGGTATGCTTTTTATTTCTTTACTTTGAATGTTTATAATTTTCTATCTCTTTAATAAAGGCCAACGTGGACTGATTATGATGAAAAATGTAAATGTGCTTTGTAACTAATGCATTGCATGAGGACATTCCAATGGTCAAGTGTAGGGGATTTGATAGGTGTGTAAACACCCATCCTTTTTACCACTTAATTACAATAATAACCGAACCAAAACGTGTATTTTATGTCATTTATGTCGGAATTATGCGTGGTTTGTGTTTTTGTTGTGATTTAGGACGAAAAGGTGAAAAGTGGAGAAAACACGGGCATTCACGGGCTTTTATTGAAGAAAAAGATGAAAGACAAAATCAAAAAGTCAAGAGTGCAAAAAGAACGGAAGTCCAAGACCAATTCTGAAGATTTATCGAAGAAAAAGTCAAAAGACGGAAGTTTACTAAAGCCGAAGAACTCGAGTCTTATTTATGAAGAAAATTAAAGACGAGTTTAAAGAAATCCCGAGCCAAAAGTCATTAAAGTCCAGGATTAACAAATGATTAAGAAGAGAAGGACTTAAGTGTGCAATTAAGGAAAAGAGGAAAGAGGAAGGAAGCTTCCTAAGCACTCCTTAATCTCCCCTATATATACTTTAGGATCATTTCTGGTTGGCTAGAGTGACACTAGTTCTTCCCTCTTTAATTTTTGCACATTTACTTTTCATGTCAATTTAAATACATTGTCTTGCACTTTTAATACCTTTTAATTCCAAGTAAGTGTTCTTTAATTTTGTTGCTTTAATCTTCATTTACCTTTGATCAGGTTTCTTTTCATCATTCTCTACCTTTCTCTTGTTTTTGTTTTTTGTTTTAAAATTCGGATTAAGCAAGCAATTGCTTCATCTTTTGCTTATTCGATTTAAAAGTTTTGTCTTTTCTTTTTCCTTTAAGTTTTCATACGAGATAAGCCATAAGATTGACAATCTTATGTGCTTATTTGGTATTTAGCTTAAAGTGATTTCAAGTTTTTCTCAAAAGTTTTATCTTTAAATTCCATTTCATTAAGTTTCGTCTTTTACATTTCGAAAGGTTTTAACTTTATTGCTTATTATCTCGTCCTTTTCCATTTCATTTAAGTTTTTGGTTACTGCTTATTAGTTGTAGCTTATTGTATTGTGCTTATTGCGGATTGTTTTCCATCGGAAAAGAAGGAATTTTACACATTGCGATAGCCTCACACACATTCCGACGGTGACAGTGTTGGAATAGGGTTATTGGATTTCGACAGTTCATTGCGATAGAGCATTGCGACGGTACATTCCGATCTGAAACTTCCCCCTTATTCCGATCAATATTCCGATCGCACATTGCGATCGGGATTGTGACGGCACTTAAGGTTTCATTGAAACGAAGTGCTGCCCAATTTTCCTTAGCAACTTTCCGATCTGAGGATTGTGATCTGACTTTACGATCTGAACAACATTCCGACAGCTTACTTTTCAATCATTCCGATAGGTTGCACTTTCTACATTCCGATAGATTTCCACCCATATTCTGATCTGACATTCCGATGGACTTAGTGACAGCTTTCCGATCTGGATTCCGATGGAATGGGGTTTAGAATTATATTTTTCTTTGTTTTTAAGTTACACTTTTAATACTTCGTCAAATTTAATTTTCGTCACGCTTTAACTTTAAGTCATTTAATTTACTTTTCAAAGTTTTAATATTGCACATTTAAGTTTTAATTAGACTTAGATTTAATTAACCGTCCATTTACTTTAAGTTTTGCACTTTTTAATATACTACAACGACAAAACTTTTGTTTACACCAAAAGATAGCTGAGTCGCATAGTTAACCAGATCAATTCGATTAGACCACTACTTCGAACTTTAATTTTTACTAGGCAAAACCGAGTTATTAAGCATCCAATGAAGTAATAATCAACAAGTTATGTAGTCCACCAATAATTCATTCCATGATTAGAAAAAGAATACAAAGAGTTAACACATTGTTTTAGAATTCTTAGGGATTTCAACACAAGGGGGGAAAAATTTGGAATGAAAGTGTACACAAATAAGCTAATCATAAATCTAATAGAAACGGTGCTCAAGGGCGGCAATCCTCTCGGATAAATCAATCAATGCCCTATGGAGAAGGGTGAGTAAAGCTCCTATCTCGTAATGTTGGTCCTCGACTCTCCTAGCTAATCCCGCGAAGTGGTCGGGTGGGGGTGGGGCATTCCTACCCAAACCCGCGATGACCGCCTCGTAACAAGTCTCGAGTCGAACCAATGACTAATGAGACAAACCACCCAAATTACAAAGCACGTGGGTCACCTTGCCTCGAAATGTAGCAAGCCTAGTAAAACGATGAGAGGGAATTTCACGAGCCTCGGTGGCCGCGGAGCATTCGGCTCCATTATAGCCTCAAGGTGGGGGTGGCATGGGCATAGTAGGTCGACGAGGGGCATCGTGCCTTGGGGGCACTCTCACAGACGGTGACTTCGAAGACTTGCGGGTAGTGCGGGTAGAGCTCACACCTCTTGAGGCCAACTTCTTCCCAATCATAGAACCTCTCACTGACATCCTCGCGGTGCGGTTTTGGCGAGGGGCCTTAGGGGCATGAGATGAGGATGTGGAGGGAGGAACCATCGGTGCCTTGCCACGCCTTTGGTAGCAAATGAGTGGTGGTGGTGACACGCGAGTAGGTGCATGAGTACTTGGCTCTCCTCGAGTAGATGATAGTGGCGAAGCACCACTAGTAGTGGACTCGCGTCGTGCTCCATCCGTAGATGAGCTCAAGTAGTACAACGATCTTCGGACGAGATAGACATGTCACTGCCAAATCAAGAAAGGCATGTGTAAGAATAAATCAATTTTGCAATATGTTGAAGTTTTAGTTTGTCATGGCACACACCATTTAGCACAAAAATTTTAAGACACGTTGATACAAGATCAATATTGTATTCGCATAGCATGGCACAAACCATTTAACTGTTGGGTCAAAAAGTTGATGTGGCAGAAACTCAAAAATGAAGAAAACGTGAAGTTATTGTCTAAGCGTTGTCAAGACTAATTTGGGCGTTGACAAGAGTTAATTAGGCGTTGATGGCTCAAGCATTGTCGTGTGCAATCCAAGCATTGTCACATGCAATTCAAGCATTGACAAAACGTAGACAAAGAAGCTTATGGAAGCTTCTATTTAGATAAACATGTAAAAGATATTCTGCATAAGTTTATTTAAATAGAAGATTTACTTGTTTATTCATTCTTATCTCTTGTAAACCCTAATCCTTACACTATAAAAGGAATCAAGGGTCTTAGGTTTTATTCATTCAATTCATTCACAATGTAAACCTAAAGTGTGTGTCGACTAGACGTGGGATTCAATGTATACACGTCTAGTGATTGTTGATTATCAATATAATTAGCAATCCAATTGTGTTTTAATTCATGTTTCGTGCCTAAACACCTTGTTAATGGTTGTTGTTCTAATTCCGCTTTGATTATGTTAATCATATGAACAATGATCATTCCTAGTAGCTTAAAAGATCCGGAAACCAAGGTTTCCACAATTGGTATCAGAGCCTCGTGGCTCGTGATGCTAGGACCAACAAGGTGTTCGTATATCGTGAAGAAGAAGAAAAATTCGTAGAGTTTTTCTGGGCGATTTTGTGTGCTCAGCAGTATTCAGAAGGTCATAACTTTTGATTGAATCGTTGGATCGTCACAAAATTTTATATGTGTGTTCTACATACATAGATCTAAACATCTACCGGAGGGATTGTTGAGTTTTATCCCAGGAAAAAGTTATTAAGCGTCAAAGTTGGCTGATGAGTGATTTTCAGTTTTCTGTTTTTACATAAAATCATGAACTAGGGTTCCTCAAACCCTAGATCAACTTAAAAAAAAAACAGAAAAGAGACATGTTGCTACTGGATTGGAAGACACGAAACAAAAAGTTTGATATTAGGGTTTCGTTAAACCCTAAATCAATATTATTTAATTGTCTATGATGGTGCATTGATTGCAAAAAGATCAAAGAAAAGAGTAGCAGATCTGATCACATGAGTGTGTATTATGCATGTCGTGACAACCCAAAAGAAACATGGAGGATTGCTGTTCTATTCACGTGAGACTACGTACAAAGCAATATTCTATTCACACAATCAAAGATAGCAAGTGACGTCACATCCAGCGTTTGTGTTCACAAGATTCTATACATCTGATTGGCTATTAGATATGTGTTCACACGGTGTAAGTTTGCTAATTGGTTGAAAACTCTTTTGTTCACACGAAGATTAAGAAATGAATTTGGGATATAACAGACGTGAGTTTGTAAAAGATTTCACTGTGTCCTGTTATTTTGGGATTCAAGAAGATATGCATGATGAACGAGGGCTGCTGATTTTATGGGCCACGAATATCAGTAAAAGACGTGAGATTGCATATCTTGCATTATTATGGGAAGTAAAGTGATGAAGTATATGCAAGGTAGTATTCTCGTTTGAATGGTCAAAGGAAAAAGAAGCATACTGTTTAAATTCATCATAGGGATCACGTGAAAGAAGTATGTTGAGGTACCAGGCCAGACGCAATAAAGGTGTTATTTGCTGATTAGTAGGGATTTATTCCTACAAGATATTCACGTGATATTTAGCTTCTACATAATAGGGAAATATTCTTGCATGCGAGATTTTTGGAAGGGAAATCAACTGATTGATATGGCATGGCTTATTTGTGGTCCCAGGCATATGTCAAGTTTATATTAATACATTATCAGAGGGGTTATAGTCATAGTGATGTCAGTAATTGAAGCCAAGTCACTGACAGAATTTGAAGTGGACGCTGACAAGTTTAAGTTTGACGCTGACAAGGAATAAAGTAAACGCTGACAGAAACAGGTGTTGTTACGTGTTGTCCGAGATATGTAAATCCAAACACTGATAGGTGTTGTTCGATATCGGATAAAGCATCTGATAATGATATTGGATAAGAGAGGTTCTTGGACAACAAAAGGTTTGCTGCTGTTTGAGAAAATTGAACGTTTTTAGCACACAAAAAGGAGGATTATACACACAAAGGTACATGGAATCTCCGTTTTAATCTAGAATATCATGTTGATATTTATGGCTCGGATATTTTTTTAAGGGATTAATGATCTTAAAGCGAGTTAGCAACTTTTTATGGGAATTTGATGGATATTTTAAACTATGTAATCGGGATAGCCTTGTAAAAGAGTTATCCGTCTTGATGCTTTTACATATGGTATGAAGATGTTATTCCATTAAATTCATCATGAAGAGGTGTTGGCTTAAGGGGAAGAATTCTTATGGTAAGTTTGATGATTGAAGAAGATTTTCGCAAGTTTGTGTTCTATCATATCTTAAAGTCATGCACTGGTGACTTTAAAGGTAACTTGTTCGTGCTTTACATGGTTGGTGATGAAGGCTTGTCATAACACTTGAAGGAGTTACATTATCGTGCTCAGTGTCTCATAAAGGATGAGAATATTGACAAGGGATCGAGGTCTACTTATACTTTGTGCCATGAGTATAAGTTCTTAGTCACATGGATAGTACAAGACATGGAACACAAGATTGGGTTATTCTACTTCTACATCAAGAATATCTTATTTATTTTTCGTCAAGATTATTACTTAGAGCTACATTTGGAGAATCTTCAAAGATTGAAACATTGTTTACTTCCTTGTTGATGTGACAAAAAAGGGAAGAAATACGTGCTACACTTGAGGGGAAGCAATTTGAAGATCATGTACAACTTACAAGAGATACACATAGAGTTTTGCCACCATCAACTAGGGGAAGATTGTTGGGTCAAAAAGTTGATGTGGCAGAAACTCAAAAATGAAGAAAACGTGAAGTTATTGTCTAAGCGTTGTCAAGACTAATTTGGGCGTTGACAAGAGTTAATTAGGCGTTGATGGCTCAAGAATTGTCGTGTGCAATCCAAACATTGTCACATGCAATTCAAGCATTGACAAAACGTAGACAAAGAAGCTTATGGAAGCTTCTATTTAGATAAACATGCAAAAGATATTCTGCATAAGTTTATTTAAATAGAAGATTTACTTGTTTATTCATTCTTATCTCTTGTAAACCCTAATCCTTACACTATAAAAGGAATCAAGGGTCTTAGGTTTTATTCATTCAATTCATTCACAATGTAAACCTAAAGTGTGTGTCGACTAGACGTGGGATTCAATGTATACACGTCTAGTGATTGTTGATTATCAATATAATTAGCAATCCAATTGTGTTTTAATTCATGTTTCGTGCCTAAACACCTTGTTAATGGTTGTTGTTCTAATTCCGCTTTGATTATGTTAATCATATGAACAATGATCATTCCTAGTAGCTTAAAAGATCCGGAAACCAAGGTTTCCACAATTGGTCAGAAACAAGGCAAGGTTAGTGGCTCAAGGTTATACACAAGAGGGGGGGATAGACTATGAGGAGGTCTTTGCACCAGTTGCAAGGATTGAAGCTATTATGATTTTTCTAGCCTATGCTTCCTGCATGGGCTTCACAGTCTATCAAAATATGTAAAGAGTGTTGATCCCAAACTTAGATCGATTAAGCTTTGTGTATACGAGATTAGATCAAGTACTACACGTAGAGAAACCTTTGCTTATGAATAAAGTAACAAAGTGTTATGCGGAATTAACACTTGATCTAAAACACAATGATGTTAAACAAACTTTCACTTGTATTAGAATAATCGTACTTGGTTACAATGAAAGGGTTTAACAATCAAAAACTTATGAAAACTGATATATTACTTTAACCTAAAAGATCTTCTTTTATAGAACAAGAAGTCTTGTACAATAAGCTACGAATCAACTATTCTAGGTAAAGATAAACATAGAAAATACATTGTCGTCTCTATCCTTACTAGAAGTATTCTAGAATATAATATACGTGTAGCTCACATCTTCTATCAGTGCTTGTCTTTAATCTGTCAATGCTTGACTTTAACTTGTCAACGCTTAAGCTGTCAGCGCTCACTTTACTCTTGTCAACGCTTGAGTTGTTCTTGTCAGCGTTCAAGTGTTCTGGCCTAAATTTATTCCCAACAATCCTCCCCTAAACTTGATATCCACTCTTATGATCAAGTTTCTGAATAATCATTAAGAACTTGGAGGAGTCTGACAAACCTTATCATATTGGTAATAAATAAATCTGATCAAATTCTTTGCCACGTCACTTGTATAGTCTATCTCCAACTGGGTGTCCTTCATCTTCTCCAAAACAGCCTTGGATATGAAATACTGAGCATCTACAAGTAAATACTCAGCAAACTTTGTAGAACTCAAATGGTATACACCAGCAGCTGAATATAACCTCCATTGAAGACCACTGAGGTCATCTTCAAGATCCTTCCATATTTCAGGATCTTCTTCTTTTGTCCCACACATTCTTTTGAATGTGGTCCAAAGTTTTATTCCATTGGCTGAAGTTGGTGCTTCAGCCTCATACTTGATCTCTAGCAACCTCCAAAGGTCCACCAAGTCTTCTCTGTCACAACTTGCAAATAAAGATATGAGAGTGGTAAAAGTGTGTACCTCCTTGCCAAATCTTCCAATTTTCCAGAATCCACATTCATCTTCCTCATAGCTTACAATTGGATTCCTGGAATCTAGTGGTAACACATGCACCATATCTGAAGCTTCTAATGGGGAGAGCTTGAGGCTCTTTCTAATGATTGCTTCACTTGGATATAGTTGATTCATATCTTTTGGAAACTCAAGAATAAATCCATTCTTTACTGGTCTAGGAACTATCATAGCTTTCTTGATTGCCATCTCTTCTGCAAGTTGCTCCTTTCTTTCATCTGAAAGAAGTCTGAAAGTGTTTTCTTCCTGCACATTCACCCAAATAGGATAAGCCCTATGTTCCAATTCATCAAATGTCAAAGCCTTCAGCTTCTGATGTGTCCATCCAACTCCATGACATTTGAGCAACATAAAGTAGAGCTTCCTTCTATCTCTTTTCAATTCAGAGAGAATGTTGCTTGCCTTGTACTTCAGCATCACCTTACAATCCTGCTGAACTCTAAGAAGAATTTCCAAACCCCATATTTGATCTGAAATGGTCAAGTCTGGATTATCCATACAGCTTTCTTCCCAAGAATTGTACATCTGAACTACCTCTGGCATATCAAAATCAATTTGCAACTTCAAATCTCTCAGCCTTTCCCTAGCAAGCTCATCACCATACTCAAGTCTTTCTGGTTCAACAATCATCACACTTGAATCTGAGCTAGCTCCATCACTTTCTTCTTCAGAAGTCACAACAAATGGTGACTTTTCCTTCTCACCTTGTTCCATCATTTGCTCAGCCAATCTTTTATCAAATTCAACCTGAGCTGCATTCTTTGGAACAATTTCTTCTACCAACTTACCCTTACCCTTATCTGTTGGTTCAATTGTTGGTAGGGTAGATGATAATACCTGAGTAGGAACATCTTTGATGATAGATGATGACTGGAATACATCACCTCCATATGCAGATCTGTCAACGCCCAAATTTCCTCTATCAGCGCCCAAAATACTCCTGTCAGCGTCCAAACTTGCCTTGTCAACGCTCAAATATTTTCCCTCAGCGCCTTGTGTAACCTCCCTCAACATATCTGTAAATGATAAATTTAAATTGGTTGGAGAGATTAAGGACGTATCAAAACCTTTTTGTTCCTTCAAAGTAGTAAGAGCTTCAGCAATATCCAATGATTGACCATCTTGACTGCTCTTATCACTCAGATTTCTTTGATCTTCCTCCCCTTTGGAAGACTCCTCCATACCTCCCCTTGAATGAGCACTCTCCAAAACAACAATCCTCTCCCTCAATTCTTTGAGTTCAAGGCCTTGGTTACTGACAATTTGTACTAAGTCTGCATTTTGCTTTTGCAAGCTAATGCAGACAGCCGTCAATTCTAAAAGCGTCATTGGTTCCAGTCTGCCCTCTTCCAAAATGGGAATTTGACCTCCCAAGTCAGGTTCATTGGGCATGGATGAGGACTTAATTATGGTGGGACTGTCTTGGCCAGCTGCTAAGCCAGAACCAATAGTCCCAGCCTCATCCAAGTCACTAGCCACACTTGTGGTGGTGGTTCTCTCTGCTTCATGGCTAGGACCACCAGAGGAGAACACTCCATCAGTCCTTTGGCGTTTAATCAACCTATATTCAGGTGGTGTGGAAGATGGTGTAGAAGAAGGTGTAGATGTGGGTTGGTTAAGGGGTGTTTGGGATTGTGATGGTTGGGTGTCAGCGGTTGAAATAGGCATATCAACGCCCACATTAGATGTGTCAGCGTCGAAGGGATTTTGGTCTATTTGCATTTGGTCAGGTGAGGGTAAAGGTTCAGGGATAGGCTCAAGTTGTGGGTGAGGGTCAATATGAGGTTGGGGGTCTTGTTGGGGTTGTGCTGCTGCAATAACAGCAAGCATGGCTGGGGTTAAAGGTAGATCTCTATGAGGTGGTGAATTCATCTTGATAAAAATAGCCTTCTTTTGTTCAGGGATCTTATAAAAATCATTGTGATCCCTTGAACAATATCTTTGAGCATCAAAAACCATTTGCAGAAAACGGGGATAAGCTAAAGTCATTTTTGTCCCCTTGTTTTTACACATTCCTTCAAAAATCATTTTAGACCAGTTATAATTTTGCCCTGTTGTAATACACACAATAGCAGATGCAATGGATCTATTGATCTCATTGTGTGCAGTACACTTGGGACTTAAACATTGAAGGAGAATGTGAATTAGGTACTTCCAGGCTGGGGGAAATTCCTGCTTATGGTACTTATTAAGAGTACCTTCATCAGGAATAGGGTATCCCAAAGCCCTAAGCCCTTGTTCTATTTCAGAAATGGGAAGAATGGTTATACCATCAGCATCATTAAGATGCAAGGCCTGGCGTACCAAAGCCTCAGTAACCACCCAAGGTCTCCCATGTACAATAGAAGTCAATGTTGTCACTCCATTAACTGTTGAGGAACTAACAGTGTTCCAAAACTGTTTAATGTGTGTGACTGGAATGAGTGGTGCATGAGAAAGAGCATACCTTAATGAGGATGCATTCAAATACTCCACCATCTGTGTGTATTGAGGGAACAAAGTATTATCAGCAACAAGATAAGCAATCATGTTGTGTTGAGACTTGAACCCCAAATCCAATTCTGCTGAGTTAAATCTTGGTGCCATTGATGAAAGCTGTTAATTTGAAGTATAAAAGATGAAGGTTGATAAGAGAAAAGTGTTAGACAAGAATTATAGATACCCTGTTTAAAATAGGAGCCAAATTTATAGGAGTGGATGAATGCACGTGATTGGCCCAAAAATAGGCAAAGATTTTCAAAAATTAATCATGAAAATATTGAAAAAGTTTATAAGTTATCCCATGCATTTAATGAAAGTAACAACTCCTAAAATTACGGCTTGAAAATATGTCAAAAAGTAACAACTGGGTAGGTCCCATTGTTTGTCAACGGTCAAATATAACCCATCAACGCCCAACGGCTATAATCTTGTCAACGTTCGCCTAAAGCCATGTCAGCGTCCATTTTGGTCACAACAACGCTTGAAAAAATCTTGTCAGCGTCCAAACATAAAATTGTTTAAAAAAGTGAAAAATGACCCTAACAAGTAATTTATCCTAGAGAAGATAACCAAAAGCTGATAATTATCATAGGGCGGCAAGCACTGTCCAGTTATGCACACTTGCATAAGCAAGATAGACATAACAGTCCTCTAGTGTCCCTTGCTAACCAAAATTCTTAACAACCAAGTTACCTCATAAAATCCTTGTTACTCCCAGGTAAAACCCATATCAAAAGGATTCCCAAGCCTCCCAACAGACCACAACCAATTCTAGGCCAAAAATGTCTTGGCAGCATGCAAAGTTGATATACTATGCATGCTACAGTGCCTCATGGTTTAGTAAAACTAACCCATACTCACATGTGGACACAATCTAGAATTGTGATGAGAGTATTCTAAGAATACCCAAGAGTCCTAAAGGTTCCTTAAACCTCCCCTCAAACTATGATACATGAGTTCTCAATAATATATATGAACATAAAAAATTTATGTCAAGATAGGAATATAAATATTCCAACCATCATCCATAAACAAAACATGTCCAAATAGCTCTTCAAAGATCCATAAGCAACTCTGTATCCAATGGCATAAATCTACCATTACCTGCACATTTAGATGAAAACCACAAAACTAACATTTGTTGCTGACAGCGCCCCGATAACACTTGTCAGCGTTGAAGGAACTCTTGTCAGCGTTAGACAATAATATCTCCAACAACGGCAAAATAACACTTGACAACGTTACATTTACCTTTGTCAGTGTTAGGAAAATAAAGTGGAAATCTAAATCATCACAAAGACCAATAACAATGCATTATCCTGTACGTACTTTTACAAAAAGGTTCCAAAACACATATTAAGTGAGATTAACCATTCCAATATTTGTTACCAAATATTGAAATCTTCCAGCATCAAAAGGTTTAGTTAATAAATCAGCCACATTATCTTCTGTGTCTACCCTATCTGGTTGTATTAAACCTTTCTCAAAGCAATCTCTTATAAAATGATGTCTAATTTCTATGTGTTTGGTTTTAGAATGATGTACAGGATTTTTGATAATGCATAAAGTACTGTTATTGTCTACAAAAATCTTGGTATGCATAAAATTATACCCATAATCCAACAGCTGGTTCTGAATCCATAAGACTTGTCCACAACAAGCAGCTGCAGCCACATATTCTGCTTCAGTTGTAGAGTTTGCCACCACTGTTTGTTTTTTGCATTGCCAAGATATTAATCTGCTCCCAAGAAATTGGCATCCACCAGTTGTGGATTTCCTATCAAACTTGTCACCACCATAGTCACTGTCTGAATATGCAATAAGATCCAATGGAGAATCTTTTGGGTACCATAATCCAAGATCTGGATAACACCTTAGGTACCTAAAAATCCTCTTCACAGCAAAAAGGTGACATTCTTTGGGAGTCACTTGATGGCGTGCACATGCACACACAGCAAACATGATGTCAGGTCTTGAGGCTGTAAGATACATCAATGATCCAATCATTGATCTATAGTGCCTAACATCCACATCCTTTCCAGCTCCAATTTTTCCCCAAGGGTGTTGCCTATCCATAGGAGTGGAAGCCTCCTTTTCATGTGGAGAAAAACCATATTTCTTCAAGATTTCAGCTACATACTTATCTTGTGAGATGAAGATACCATCTTCTTTCTGCTGAACTTGTAAACCTAGAAAGAAGTTCATCTCACCCATTGCACTCATCTTGAATTTATCTGTCATGAGCTTGGAAAATTCCTCACTCATTTTTGGATCAGTAGACCCAAAAATGATATCATCAACATAGACCTGCACAAGCAACACATGTTTTCCTTTCTTCTTTGTAAACAATGTCTGATCTATGGTGCCCCTTTTGAAACCATTTTCCACCAAGTAGGTGGACAATGTACCATACCATGCTTTCTTCACTCTATAGACCTTGTCTGGATTTTCAGGATCTTCAAAACCAGGAGGTTGCATAACGTATACTTCCTCAACAATTGTCCCATAGAGGAAAGCACTCTTCACATCCATTTGGTAAACAGTAAAATTCATACAAGAGGCATAAGCTAGAAAAATTCTTATAGCTTCAATTCTTGCAACTGGTGCAAAAACTTCTTCATAATCAATTCCTTCCTCTTGTGTATAACCCTGAGCTACCAAACGTGCCTTGTTTCTGACCACAATGCCTCTTTCATCTTTCTTGTTCCTTAGAACCCATCTTGTCCCAATTGGTCTCACATATCTAGGACAATCAACCAGCTCCCAAACATCCTGTATAGCAAACTGATGAAGCTCATCCTGCATTGCTTCCACCCAGCTAGGTTCTTTGAGAGCATCAAAAATCTTCTTGGGTTCTTCCTGTGACAGAAAACAGGCAAACAAACATGCTTGTACAAGAGGGGTATCAACCTTCTTGTGTATATTGGCAATAAATCCACCAAGACCTTGATGGGATCTTCTTGTCTGAACTGGAGCCATAACATCACCAATGATCTGAGATGTGGGGTGATCCTTTGCTATGGAAGTGAGAACTCCTCCTTCAATAAGTCTGGTGTCCTCAATTTCACGCTCCATGTTGCCAATATCTTCTTCATCTGACTCTGTTTGATCAACACGAATCTCTTCATGGACATGGGAAGGTCCACCTTGTTCAAAATGTGAAGAGAAAAGATGTGCAAAGGTGTTGTCAAATTCTGATCCTTGTTTGTCAGCGTTAGGGCTAACAACGCTTGAACTGCTTGTGTCAGCGTCTGATCCATCAGCGTCTGAATTGCTCTTGTCAGCGCTTGATTTCCCTTTGTCAGTGCCTGAAGAAGTATGCACGTTTGTATTTGGTGGTATTTGTAAACCACCATTATCCTTTCTAGCAGCAGCAGCAGCAGCATAATACTCATCTGTCCACATAGGAAGTGTAACATATTCTTGTGCGGGAGATGATTCAACTGCTGGTGGTCCATCCTCCTTAGCAACCTGAATACCTGAAACATTACCAATTCTCTTTTCCAAAACACTTGAAGTTACCTTCACAATGTCTGGATCAGTAACAGGCATATAATTTAAAGCTCTAGATAAAGGTTCTAAGTCAAACAACCAATTTGGACCACTCTCAGGATCACTAGGTTTACTCTCTAAAAACCTAACATGTACTTTTTCAAGTATACGTTTTTCCTTTTTAATGTAAACCCTATATCCTTTGCTCTGCACTGAATAACCCATGAAGTAGCCTTCATCACCTTTTGAATCAAATTTACCTAGGGCCTCACTAGTTTCTAAAACAACTACATGACAACCAAATGGCTTGAGGAAGCCAATATTGGGCTTCCTTCCCCAAAGTAATTCATAAGGTGTCTTATTATGTATCTTGTTGACCAATGCCCTATTTTGAACATAACAAGCTGTGTTAACAGCTTCAGCCCAAAAGGCTATAGGAAAGTGGGCATCAGCCAACATGGTTCTGGCTGCTTCAATAAGGGTCCTATTCTTCCTTTCAGCAACCCCATTTTGCTGTGGGGTTCTAGCTATGCTAAACTGCCTAGTAATCCCTTTCTTGGCACAAAAATCATCTAACAACTGATTTCTAAACTCACCCCCATTGTCACTTCTAATAATTTTGACCTCATTACCATTCTTCTTCTCAATTTGGGTAATGAAATTAATCAGACTTAGGGCAGTTTCACTTTTCTTGGCTAAAAAGAAAGTCCATGTAAACCTGGAGTAATCATCAGTAATAACAAAACAATATGATTTACCCTTCAAACTTTCTATATTAGTTGGACCAAAGAGGTCCATATGCAATAAGTGAAGTGGTTTAGAACTAGAGTGCACCTGTTTAGACCTGAATGAGACCTTGTGCTGCTTGCCCTTAAGACATGCAACACAAGAGTGGTCATTGTGGAAAGCCTTTTCAGGCAAACCATCAACTAAACCAAGCCTCACAAGTCTATTGATATTCTTAAAGTTTATGTGCCCTAATCTCCTGTGCCAAAGATTACTTTCATCTACTGAGGCTTTAGCATATAGACATGACATTTTATTATTTACCTTAATTCCATTAAGATTCACATTATATATGTCTTTATGCCTTGGTGTTCTAAAATCTATGTATTTCTCCTCAGGGAGCTTATAATCTTTGCTTAACACCAAGCACTCAGTATCTGTGAAAAGAACCTTATTTTTGTTATCACACACTTGTGATACACTAAACAAATTATAATCCAGTTCTTTTACCAAGAAGACATTCTCAAACCGTAGATTGTTGGTGACAAGGGTTCCTTTTCCTGTGATTGTTCCATAGCCCCCTCCAAAGTATACCTTATCACCATCTTGAATAGGAGAGAAATTGGTCAGATAGTCTTCCTTTCCTGTCATGTGCCTTGAGCATCCACTATCCCAGTATCCATAATCATTGATCTTCTTCTGAATGCCCTGCACATAAAGAAAACACATTAGTTTTCTTTGGGAACCCAAGCCTTAGAAGACTTGGATTCATTTGGTTGTTCAACAAGAACAGACTTGGTTCTCATAACAACCCCATTTTCATCCCTGTTTGAATGAAATTCCCAGTTAACCCCAATTGGTGTTGATAATGCCTTAGAAATATAATGAAACCTGTTGCATGTCATAGAAATACCAGTAGAATTAGGGTTTTGGTCTTGTTTTGGTCTCCATGTTAAACTAGTAGAAGCTTTAGACCTATTTCCCTGTGGTTGCAAATACCTAGGTTTGTCAGCGCTGAAATTTCTCTTGTCAGCGCCCCGATTGCTCCTATCAGCGTTGAACCTAGGGTTTGCTACAGGAACCCATTGCCTATTTGACCAAGTGTTTGACTTTTGAAAAGGTCTTAGGCCTTGTGTGTTAGACCCTCTAGAAAAGAATGGGGCTGGTCTAACAACTTGTGAACTTTTGTTCACAAAGGTATTGGGTCTGACAGTGTTTGACCTATGTTGACTTTTGTCAGCGCTGAAATGGTTCCTATCAGCGTTGACATTGGAAGCGTTGACACATTTGTATGCCAAATGTGAGAAGCTACCACATGTGTAACAAGATTTTCTAGACATAGTCTTAGGTCTAGAAGCAAAGAAGCCTGTTCCATGATCACTAACTTGGCTTTTTGGTGACCTAGTATTTCTATACATCTCAGCATACTTAACACTAGGTTTTCTAACATTTTGTGGGCCAAGGTCAACAGCTTTGCCAGTGGTAGGGTGTGTGATCTTAATAGGTTTAGGATCAAGGCTCGTGATTGGTGTGGGCTCATTTGGACTTTCA
Source organism: Glebionis coronaria (assembly GCA_025667525.1). Lineage (NCBI taxonomy): Eukaryota > Viridiplantae > Streptophyta > Magnoliopsida > Asterales > Asteraceae > Glebionis > Glebionis coronaria. The sequence continues at coordinate 583,062,328 of CM046879.1, forward strand.
CACAATAACCCTCCCTTAACAAACAAGGTGTGGTTAGCTTTCTTCCACTCATCTAGGTCAGTCAGTTTTTGCTTGTATTCCTCAACTGGGGAAATCACTCTAGGTGGAGGAATGAATTCCTCCTCTTGGCATTCTGGCAATCCAGTCCAAGATAAGTCCTTTGATTGGACACCATAGAAATCCCCAGCTGGTGGTGGGACAACAGTATAATTATTCATCCCAATCCCACTCATATCCTTAGAGTCTCTTTGTTTGCTAACACACTCTCCTAGGGATTGTGTGGCCTTATCAAATCTCTGGATTTTAAGACTCACATTATCTTTATTTTTGTTAGCCTCCTCTAACTGAGCTATCAAATCAAGATTAACCCTATTTACTATATCTTGAACATCTTTACTCTGAAATAACTCATGTTTTAAGATGTTTATTTGATCCTTTAAATCAAACTCCATTTTCTTATACTCAGCTACTGTCTTTTCTGTTTGGGTAAGAGCAATTTGATAATTAGATACTTTGCATCTTTCAGTACTTGCCTCATCTAATAATTTAACTATCTCTTGTTTTAATTTCTCAGTATTTAAACGACAACCCTTAGAACAGAAAGCATCATCATATACCTCATTATCTGATGAAGAGGAGGAGTGTGCCATGAGAGCATATTCAGCATGCTCTTCTTTAACTTCAGCAACCAAAGCTCTGTCCTCTTCCTCATTCTTAGCCATCCAGCTCCAATCCCATTCTCCAACGCCATCAATTTGTTGAACAGCAACCATGGCCTTGGGATCTGGGCTTTTAATCATTTGGCTTGAAGGCTTCCCAGCATCAGATCTTCTTGGAGATCTACATTCCCTCATAAAGTGCCCCATCCTATGACAGTTGTAGCACTCAACCTTAGACTTGTCAAATCCAGCAACATCCTTAGCATTAAAGGTCATCTTCTTCTTGAACCTTTTATTGAACCTGTTTGCTCTTAAACTCACAAGAGCCATAGTCCACTTGATGTCCATCTCTTCCAATTGTTCATCACTTATCTGCTCAAGATCTTCATATGTAATCCTTGAATCACTGGGCAAAGAAGCAATGAATGCACACATAGTATCTAGATCAAAACCATCAGGTTTAATTCTATCAGCGCCATGATTGTGTGTGTCAGCGCTTGAGTACAAAGCGTTGACAGGATATGATCCAGCGCTGACAGATTGACATCCAGCGCTGACACCTTGAGATCCAGTTGCTGAATGTCCATAGAAGTTCATGGAATCAAATTGGCCTTCACTTTGTGAGAAGAAGGCCATGTTGCTGCTGGAAGATTTATTATCACTTTCCAATTGCCATTCATTCTCCAACAGTCTTAGTTTGTTGAAGATGTCATCAAACCTGGAAGTCTTGTGGGTGTTATTGACAAGAATAGATCTTGTCTCAATCTTCCATACATCACCAAGGCTTTTGAGAAAAGTAGCATTCAATTCAGGGTCATCAATCTGTTTTCCCATGAAGGAAAGTTGACTTGTGATGTCAAGAAGTCTACTTCTCACACTGCTGAGATTCTCATTAGGTTGAGCTTTAAAGACAGCATACTCATGCAATAGTTTCTTCTTCTTTTCTTCTTTTGTATCAGCATTGCCACCATGTGCTACTTCAAGAGCTTCCCAAAGCTCTTTTGCAGACTCAAAGCGTTTGTACTTGTGCTGATTCTCATGACCTAGGGCATGTTTCAAGATGTTCAAGATTTTCATATCCACCCTCTTCTTGGCTATGTCTTCAACAGCTACAGCTCTCCCATCTTCAGGCTTTTCCACCTTATCAGATTCAGGACAATTAGGAACAGCTGTCCTTGTGGCAATTGCAGCAGTAATCTTTGCTGCTTTATCGAATGTGTTCCCATATTCGATAATCTCCCAAAGAGTGTAGTCATGAATAGCTATATATTGCTCAAAATTGGACTTCCAAAGCTCAAAGTTCCTGGCATCAAACATGGGAATTTTGATACTAGGGTTTGAGAAGTTGTTTTGTAGCAAAGCAGGAGGTTGGTTTGTGCCAGACATGATGTTTTTAGGGTTTTGAGAATTTTAGGGTTTTTAGGGTTTTTGGTGTTTTAGGGTTCTTGCGTTACTTAAAGATCAAAAGTTTCTCAACAAGCTCTGATACCACTTGTTGATCCCAAACTTAGATCGATTAAGCTTTGTGTATACGAGATTAGATCAAGTACTACACGTAGAGAAACCTTTGCTTATGAATAAAGTAACAAAGTGTTATGCGGAATTAACACTTGATCTAAAACACAATGATGTTAAACAAACTTTCACTTGTATTAGAATAATCGTACTTGGTTACAATGAAAGGGTTTAACAATCGAAAACTTATGAAAACTGATATATTACTTTAACCTAAAAGATCTTCTTTTATAGAACAAGAAGTCTTGTACAATAAGCTACGAATCAACTATTCTAGGTAAAGATAAACATAGAAAATACATTGTCGTCTCTATCCTTACTAGAAGTATTCTAGAATATAATATACGTGTAGCTCACATCTTCTATCAGTGCTTGTCTTTAATCTGTCAATGCTTGACTTTAACTTGTCAACGCTTAAGCTGTCAGCGCTCACTTTACTCTTGTCAACGCTTGAGTTGTTCTTGTCAGCGTTCAAGTGTTCTGGCCTAAATTTATTCCCAACAAAGAGTGCTTTCTTGTATGGCACCATTGTTGAGGAAGTATACGTCATGCAACCTCCTGGTTTTGAGGATCCAGAGCATCCAGATAAAGTGTATAGAGTCAAAAAGGCTATGTATGGCCTTCATCAAGCCCCTAGAGCATGGTATGGTACTTTGTCTACCTATTTGGTGGACAATGGATTCAAGAGGGGCACCATAGATCAGACACTGTTTACAAAGAAGAAAGGCAAGGATGTGTTGCTTGTGCAGGTCTATGTTGATGATATTATTTTTGGGTCTACTGATCCAAAGATGAGTGAGGATTTCTCCAAACTCATGACAGACAAATTCAAGATGAGTGTTATGGGGAGATGAACTTCTTTCTTGGTTTACAAGTTCAGCAGAAAGAAGATGGTATCTTCATCTCCCAGGACAAATATGTTGCTGAAATCTTGAAGAAGTTTGGCTTTTCTCCACATGAAAAGAGGGCTACTACTCCTATGGATAGAGAACACCCTTGGGGAAAGATTGGAGATGGGAAAGATGTTGATGTCAGGCATTATAGATCCATGATTGGATCCTTGATGTATCTTACTGCATCCAGACCTGACATTATGTTTGCTGTGTGTGCTTGTGCACGCCATCAAGTGACTCCCAAAGAATGTCACCTTTATGCTGTGAAGAGGATCTTTAGGTACCTAAGATGCTATCCTAATCTTGGTTTGTGGTACCCAAAAGATTCACCATTGGAGCTGATTGCATATTCAGATAGTGATTATGGAGGTGATAAGTTTGATAGGAAATCCACAACTGGTGGATGTCAGTTTCTTGGGAGTAGGTTAATATCTTGCCAATGCAAGAAACAAACAGTGGTGGCTAACTCTACAACTGAAGCAGAGTATGTGGCTGCAGCTGCATGTTGTGGTCAAGTATTGTGGATTCAGAACCAGCTGTTGGATTATGGGTATAATTTCATGCATACTAAGATATTTGTTGACAATAATAGTACTTTATGCATCATTAAGAATCCTGTACATCATTCTAAAACTAAACACATTGAAATTAGACACCATTTTATAAGAGATTGCTTTGAGAAAGGTTTAATACAACCAGATAGGGTTGACACTGAGGAAAATGTGTCAGATTTATTAACTAAACCTTTTGATACTGGAAGATTTCAATACTTGGTAACAAGTATTGGAATGGTTAATCTCACTTAATATGTGTTTTGGATTCTTTTTGTAAAAGTATGTACAGGATGATGCATTATTATTATTGGTCTTATTGATGATTTAGATTTTCCACTATATTTTTCTAACACTGACAATGGTTGTTTGAACACTGATAAGTGTTTTTGCAACGTTGTCAGCAATATAATTGTCTAACGCTGACAAAGCTTCCCTCAACGCTGTCATGTGTTATCGGGGCGTTGTCAGCAACAATGTTAGTTTTGTGGTTTTCAATCTAAATGTGCAGATGGTGTTAGTAGTATACCATTGGATACAGAGTTGCTTATGGATCAATGAAGAAGCATTTGGACAAGTTTTTATTTATGGATGATGGTTGGAATGTTTCATTCCTATCTTGACATAAATTTTTTTATGTTCATGCATGATTTTAGCAAACTTTTTGTATCATCGTTTAAGGGGAGGTTTTAGGAACCTTTAGGATGTTTGGGTATCCATATGATACTCTTATCACAGTTCTAGATTGTGTCCACAGGTGAGTATGGGTTAGTTTTACTAAACCATGAGGCACTGTAGCATGCATAGTATATCAACTTTGCATGCTGCCAAGACATTTTTGGCCTAGAAATGGTTGTGGTCTGTTGGGAGACTTGGGAATGATTTTGATATGGGATTTACCTGGGAGTAACAAGGATTTTATAAGGTGACTTTGTTGTTAAGAATTTTGTTTAGCAAGGGACACTAGAGGACTGTTATGTCTATCTTGCTTATGCAAGTGTGCATAACTGGACAGTGCTTGCCGCCCTATAATAATTATCAGCTTTTGGTTATCTTCTCTAGGATAAATTACTTGTTAAGGTCATTTTTCATTTTTTTAAAACAATTTTATTTTTTGGACGCTGACAGGAATTTTCCAAGCGTTGTTGTGACCAAATTGGACGCTGACATGGCTTTAGGCGAACGTTGACAAGATTATAGCCGTTGGGCGCTGATGAGTTATTTTTGACCGTTGACACTCAATGGGACCTACCCAGTTGTTACTTTTTGACATATTTTCAAGCCGTAATTTTAGGAGTTGTTACTTTCATTAAATGCATGAGATAACTTATAACTTTTTCAATATTTTCATGATTAGTTTTTGAAAATCTTTGCTTATTTTTGGGCCAATCACATGCATTCTTTCTCTCCTATAAATTTGGCTCCTATTTTTAAACAGGGTATCTATAATTCTTGTCTAACACTTTTCTCTTATCAACTTCATCTTCTACACTTCAAATTAACAGCTTTCATCAATGGCACCAAAGTTTAACTTAGCAGAATTGGAATTGGGGTTCAAGTGTCAACACAACATGATTGCTTATCTTGTTGCTGATAATGATTTGTTTCCTCAATACACACAAATGGTGGCGTATTTGAACGCATCCCCACTAAGGTATGCTCTTTCTCATGCACCACTCATTCTAGTCACATACATTAAGCAGTTTTGGAACACTGTCAGTTCCTCAACAGTTAATAGAGTGACCACATTAACTTCTATTGTTCATGGGAGGTCTTGTGTGGTTACTGAGGCCTTGGTACACTAGGCCTTGCATCTTGATGATGCCGATGGTGTAGCCATCCTTCCCATAAATGAAATAGAACAAGGGCTTAGGGCTTTGGGATATCCTTTTCCTGATGAAGGTACTCTAAACAAGTATCATAAACAGGAATTTCCCCCAGCCTGGAAGTACCTCATCCACATCCTCCTTCAATGTTTGAGTCTCAAATGTACTGCACACAATGAGATCAATAGATCCATTGCTAGTCCTATTGTGTTTATTGCAACAGGGCAAAAATATAACTATTCTAAAATGATTTTTGAAGGGATGTGTAAAAACAAGGAGACAAAAATGACTTTAGCTTATCCCCATTTTCTGCAAATGATTTTTGATGATCAAGGTTATTGTTCAAGGGATCACAATGATTTTTATAAGATCCCTGAACAAAAGAAAGCTATTTTTACAAAGATGAATTCACCACCCCATAGACACTTACCTTTAACCCCAGCCATGCTTGCTGTTATTGCAACAGCACAACCCCAACCAGACCCCCAACCTCAAATTGAACCTCACCCACAACTTGAACCCATTCCTGAACCTTTACCCTCACCTGAACAAATGCAAATTGACCAAGAACCCTTTGACGCTGACACATCAAATGTTGGCATTGATGTGCCTATTTCCAACGCTGACACACAACCTTCACAATCCCAAACACCTCTTAACCAACCCACATCTACCCATTCTTCCACACCATCTTCCACACCACCTGAATATAGGTTGATAAAATGCCAAAGGACTACTGGAGTGTTCTCCTCTGGTGGTCCTAGCCATGAAGCAGAGAGAACCACCACCACAAGTGTGGCTGGTGACCTGGATGAGGCTGGGACTATTGGTTCTGGCTTAGATGCTGGCCAAGGCAGTCCCACCATAATTAAGTCCTTATCTTTTCCCAATGAACCTGACTTGGGAGGTTAAATCCCCATTTCAGAAGAGGGCAGACTGGAACCAATGACTCTTTTGGAATTGACGGCAGTCTGCATTAGCTTGCAAAAGCAAAATGCAGACTTAGTACAAATTGTCAGCTCTCAAGGCCTTGAACTCAAGCAATTGAGGGAGAGGATTGTTGTTTTGGAGAGTGATCATGCTAGGAGGGGTATGGAGGAGTCTTCCAAAGGGGAGGAAGATCAAAGAAATCTGAGTGATAAGGGCAGCCAAGATGGTCAATCAATGGATGTTGCTGAAGCCCTTACAACTTTGAAGGAACAAACAGGTTTTGATACGTCCTTAATCTCTCCAACCAATCTAAATTTATCATTTACAGCTATGTTGAGAGAGGTTACACAAGGCGCTGAGGGAAAATATTTGAGCGTTGACAAGGCAAATTTGGACGCTGATAGAAGTATTTTGGGCGCTGATAGAGGAAATTTGGGCGTTGACAGACCTGCACATGAAGGTGATGTATTCCAGTCATCATCTATCATCAAGGAAGTTTCTACTCAGGTATTACCATCTACCTTACCAACCATTGCACCATCAGATAAGGGTAAGGGTAAACTGGTAGAAGAAATTGTTCCAAAGGATGCAGCCCAAGTTGAATTTGATAGAAGATTGGCTGAACAAATGATGGAACAAGGTGAAAAGGAAAAGTCACCATTTGTTGTGACTTCTGAAGAAGAAAGTGAAGGAGCTAGCTCAGACTCAAGTGTGATGATTATAGAACCTGAAAGGCTTGAGTATGGTGATGAGCTTGCTAGGGAAAAGTTGAGAGACTTAAAATTGCAGGTTGACTTTGACATGCCAGAGGTGGTTCAAATGTACAATTCTTGGGAAGAAAGTTGCATGAATAATCCAGACTTGACCATTTCAGATCAAATATGGGGTTTGGAGCTTCTTCTTAGAGTTCAGAAGGATTGTAAGGTGATTTTGAAGCACAAGGCAAGCAATATTCTCTCAGAATTGAAAAGGGATAGAAGAGAGCTCTACTTTATGTTGCTCAGATGTCATGGAGTTGGATGGACACATCAGAAGTTGAAGGCTTTGACATTTGATGAGTTGGAACATAGGGCTTATCCTATTTGGGTGAGAGTGCAGGAAGCAAACACTCTCAGACTTCTTTCAGATGAAAGAAAGGAGCAACTTGCAGAAGAAATGGAAATCAAGAAAGCTTTGATAATTCCCAGGCCAGTAAAGAAGGGATTTAAACTTGAGTTTCCAAAAGATATGGATCCACTATATCCAAGTGAAGCAGTTATAAGAAAGAGCCTCAAGATCTCCCCATTAGAAGCTTCAGATATGGTGCAGGTGTTACCATTAGATTCCAGGAATCCAATTGTGAGTTATGATGAGGATGAATGTGGATTCTGGAAGATTGGCAGATTTGGCAAGGAGGTACACACTTTTACCACTCTCATATCTTTATTTGCAAGTTATGATAGAGAAGACTTGGTGGACCTTTGGAGGTTACTAGAGACCAAGTATGAGGCTGAAGCACCAACTTCAGCTAATGGAATAAATCTTTGGACCACATTCAAAAGAATGTGTGGGACAAATGAAGAAGATCCTGAAATATGGAAGGATCTTGAAGATGACCTCAATGGTCTTCAATGGAGGTTATATTCAGCTGCTGGTGTATATCATTTGAGTTCTACAAATTTTGTTGAGTATCTACTTGTGGATGCTCAGTATTTCATATCCAAGGCTGTTTTGGAAAAGATGAAGGACACTCAGCTGGAGATAGATTATTCAAGTGACGTGGCAAAGAATTTGATCAGATTTATTCATTACCAATATGAGAAGGTTTGTCAAACTCCTCCAAGTTCTTAATGCTTATTCAGAAACTTGATCATAAGAGTGGATATCAAGTTTAGGGGAGGATTGTTGGGAATAAATTAAGGCCAGATCACTTGAGCGCTGACAAGAACAAAACAAGCGTTGACAGGAACAAAACAAGCGCTGACAGCTCAAGCGTTGACAAGTTAAAGTCAAGCGTTGACAGATTGAAGACAAGCACTGATGAAAGATATAAGCTACACGTTTATTATATTCTAGAATACTTCTAGTAAGGATAGAAACGACAATGTATTTTCTATGTTTATCTTTACCTAGAATAGTTGATACGTAGCTTATTGTACAAGGCTTCTTAGTCTATAAAAGAAGGCCTTTAGGTTAATGTTCAATATCAAGTTTTACATAAGTTCTCGTTCATAAACATCTTTCATTGTAAGCAAGTTCGACATTGATAAAGTGAAAGTTTGTTTATATCTTGTGTGTTCTTGTTTAAGTGTTAAATTCCGCATAACACTTAGATTCACAAAGCATATACAAAGGTTTCTCTACGTGCTATACTTGATCTAATCTCGTATACACAAAGCTAATCGATCTAAGTTTGGGATCAACATTAACGTAGGGTTTTCAAGAAATATAATCGCATCAATTTTGCATTCACGTAACATGGCACAAACCATTTAGCATAGAGTATCACGTAGTGTCGAAATAAATATCAATTTTGTATTCGTATAGCATGGCACAAACCATTTAGCATAGAGTTTCACGTAGTGTCGAAATAAACATCGATTTTGTATTCATATAGCATGGCACAAACCATTTAGCATAGGGTTTCACGTAGTGTCGAAATAAACATCGATTTTGTATTCATATAGCATGGCACAAACCATTTAGCATATAGTCATAAATTACGTTACTTGATACTTTTAGCAATTTACTTAGTAGAGTACTAAGAGCAATGAAATGATACAACTTAAAGGTACAACTTACTTGTCGAAGGCACGAAGTGATGTGGTCTATGGAGATGGAGGTATTTATAGTCTAGTATTACTCTTTTTACAAAATTTCATTTTAGACCAAAACCTTTGTAAAAATGATTTTTATAAAAGTAACCTAGTTCTCTATAACATGTCTCTGATACCAATCTGTCACACCCTTAATTTGGCCCACGTGTACAATTACACGACGATGTGACTATCATGACAACCAAGAGACATAGATACAAGAACAACTAAGAAAAGTCATTTTTCATTCATAAAACATAAAAATAGAGTTGGTCCCAAGGAAAATTGTTTTACAACTCATGATAACATAGTTTGAGTTTCCAAATATCATACATCCAAAGCAAGTCTCAAAGTTAAATCATGATAATTTTTATTAATCTCCATAGCACAACCACGTCACTCCTCCGCCTTAACACCTGAGAAAAACATTGCTAAAACGTCAACACAAAGGTCGGTGAGTTTATAGGTTTAAGTAGAAGTAGTGTGATGAACCATAAGATTTTAGTTAGGAAACCGTCAATAATCTTATAACAAATACAAGATTATTATCAAAATCGCATACGTTCATGATATCCTACGTCTAAGCTCATGACACCGAAGCGTTAACCGTACAAACCAGTTTATATAAGAGTGTGCCCAAGCAAATACTACCCCAAAGTATTCGTAACAACCTCAAATGTATTTGTATCTAATTTGGTCACACAACCAACAATAGATAGGGAGGCCAATCCCAATAGATCTATCCATAACATTCGCGCTTACACAAAGTAATTAACGGTTCATGATAGTGGGCTAGCATCTAGTGGTATCGCTACTTAGACATCATGTAGGCACGTATGAGTTTTAGGCACTTATGTTCATCCGTTTAAAACAAGCAATGTTCTCACCCCCAAAGTGATAAAACAAGTAAAAGTGGGGCTATAAACTCACCTCGTTAAATAAGCAAAGTGATGAAAATACAAAGTAGCTCGAGAATACGATCACGCTATCCACAACCTAATACAATATAATGACCGTGTCACGGCATCTAAAATTATACCAATAAAAATGCATGACATCCTAGTTGTGCTTGACGATAAATTTCGTTTACGGAAAAACACGACAATGATACTCGGTTATTAATATTTGGGCTTTGGGTTCAAAAATACATTTTATAACTAAACATTTTTGTGTGGGCTTATATAAACCCGGCTGTCCAAAACAGCCCAAACTTATCCAAAGCAAACGAAGGGGCTCAACCCATTTGGTTCATTTAACCAAACCGGCCCATGATGGGGCGATACAAACAATGAAGGGGTGGTCATATAACTGTTCTATCATTACCACAACTCACAGTCAACATTTCCTTTTCCAAGATATATCTCCCAACCGTCCCATCCCTTCCCTCTCTAGAAAATCTAATCTAACAAGTTTCCATGGCTAAAAACCATATCAAACCGATTTATCAACCTCAAAAACATGAAACCCAAGTATGTTTATCAAGGGTGGGATATGGGTTTTCATCCTATCATCAAAACGCGACCGGTTCTAGGGTTCATCAGGGTTGATTCGGTGATGTTTTCTCCCTATAAAGGTAAGTTTTATTCTCACCTTCTAATCAATTGTTTTAAATGGTTTTCGATTTATTCATTCAATCTAAAAGGTGTTTCCCAGTTTCAAAATAATTCGATTTGTTAAAAATATGACAAGTGGGTTTTCGGTTTAATTATAACATGGATAGGGTTTCGAATAATTGGGGGTCTTCTAAATCTCATGATCTATTACAATTGGTTAATGGTTTTGAGTATAAATTCATGTTAATTTCACAGTTAAATCAAGTTATAAAATTTAGGGTTTCGAAAATATTGGGGGTTTCTTCAATCTTACGTTTTATTCTAATTAACTAGTGTTCCTATGCATCTATTGACGCTAATTACTGAATAAAATTAAATTTACAAAAATTAGGGTTTTTATATAATTTGGGGGTTTTCACACCCGTGGGTTTAATTATGATTATTTAGTGTTTCTGTAAACTAATTCGTGTTAATTTCATAATATAACTGATTTTATAAAAAGTTAGGGTTTCGGCATATTTGCTATATGATTTGGATAAAGATTTTGTTCTTGTTACTGTTATCATCATTAATAGTTATGAACAAAAATGTGGTCAACAAAGAAAACGTAGCAAGAGGGTCTTGGTCAAATGGGGGGGGTCTGTGGTCTCGACAGAAAATGGGGGTTTCGGGTCGTGGGTCCAAAGTCCAAATTGATAGCACCTTGATGTTATTATTATGTTTTATTGTTTAAACAGGATGGATTTCAAAAAGAACTAACTAAGTTTGGTTTGTTTTCGCAGATGGTTCTAACATGGACAAGCACACTATATGGATGCATAAAAGTAAAAGAAAAGGTGGATAAAAGACTCACAATGAGAAAGGGTTGTCGGCTGGTATATTCGGGCAGGGTGAGGGATTTGGCTCGGCTGGTTCAAGGCCTTGTTACTAATCTCTATATTTTACCTAGAACTTTGTAATTAAGACTGCTTAGATGTAAGCAGGAAAAACTTTGTAATACTTGGATTGTGTGATGTTATTTTCTGCTGTTAGGGGTTGTGAGATGTGATAGTATTTATTTTAGCAGTTGTGGTCTAGGGTTTCCATACATCTGAATTCTACATCTTGTGATACACCCATTTGGGGTAATCTCGGCCTGTGTGTTGGCCTGGAGTGGTGAGTGGAATTGTTAAAAATGATTTTTCTAGTTTCTGCAGTTTGACTTTTGTTGACCAGTTTTTGAAATCAATAGATTTCTAAGTAAAGTTTATAAATTTTTATTTTTATTTTTAGTTTGGAAATGTTAATATGTTTCATCTTAGTTGGGCTTCGGCCCAGTATTTCTATTGTAATTAGTTCGGCCCAATAAGGCAATCCAACATGTATTTCGGCCCACCAAGGGTTTGATCGGAACGACCTCGAGTTTTAAACGTATTTATACTTAACAATATAAATCACAACCTAAGAACTAATTCACGAGACTTAAACAAAAGTGGATACGTGTATTCTCGACAATATGGTAAGTATTTCATAGCCGGCACAAACCGTTAACAAGTAAAACGATTACAAGCGAGCATGTCTTATAATAATATACGCGAAAATTCAAGTTGTTACAACGTGTATTTATGGCGTGTCATCAAAGCATAAGGTAAATATCCTAAAACATTAACTGACCATAATGGAAATACCAGAATCAAACATCGGTAATCCAACCTAAGCTCAAAACATAAAAAAAATACTGAAAGAAAGGACTAAACAATGTCCAAATAAGCAGAATAATGTAAGAAGTGCATAAAGTAAGAAGTCCGGATAGCTTCCATTCAATGCACATGCTCTCAGAATCCTAAGAGCGTCCTGGTGTACCTGCCGTTAGAACATGAAAGAACTACGGCTGAGCATAACGCTCAGTGAACGGATATAAAGCATGATAAGGAACTACTGAAATGATACAGATGATAAAATACTGGAGCTGTAAGACTGATAAGTAAAGTTCCAGCGGAAATCTAGGTATAATCTGTAAGGTCTGATTTATAAATAATAAAGCTGAACTGTTATCTGTTAAATTTGAAAACATGCATATAGTGTATTTTAATTGCCATTGCTTATATAGGTCATGTGCTATAACAATGGTGCATGAATAACTGGAGGGGTGACCTCGTCATGCTGTAGAGGGGTGACCTCTAAATAAATGTAGAGGGTGACCTCTAAATATTGTGCTGGGTGGAGGGATCAGCTCCAATGTGAAGGATGTAGAGCACACACCACATTCACCCTGATAACTTGTAAACTGATAAGCCTAGGATGCATCCATACGCCCCACTAAAAATACTGATAAAATGGCCAAACTGAGCTAAGTGGGACGATGCAGGATATCACTCTCCTGCATGTGAGTCATGACACCGGTGCCTCAAGTGTCATGGTTACGGTACCTCCGTAACTAGTACTACTGACTGGTCATGCTTGTATATAAGGCTCAGGCAATTTAACTTAATTACAAAACTGATTTCTGATAATTCTTATAACATATAAATAGGGAAAATAATTGGCTGCAGACGGGAAATCCTAATCATGCATAGAAAGGAAGTCCTTACTGAAAGGACAAAAAATCCGTACCTTGCGTCCATTAACTGACTGAAGATGAAAAGACAGAAACCCTACTCCGACTTCACGTGAACTACATGATAAAGGGACATGTATAAGTTGCTTGTTCATTAACATGTTACTTGTTCATAATTTTTTTACTTGTTCATGACTTATTATGTCTTTCCTGAATCTTACATGTTTCATGAGTTCTTGTATTTCATGTTTCATGTGTTATTATACTTGATATTTCTATAATTGGTAACTTTCTAAAAAAAACAGCAGGTTTCTAAATATGATAACTTTCCGAAAATACCAGGTTTTCATAAATACTAACTTTCCAAAAATAGTCTGTTTCCATAAATAGTAACTCTTCCAAGATAGCTGATTTCACATCCTAACGAGGTCCAAACTTACTCATCGAAAAATAATCTACATGAAATTTTGAACGCCTAATTAACACATACTAATAGATGACACTTCGAACCTCTTGATTAACTTTAAAGATCATAAATAAATATTGCCAAATGTGTAACCATAAAATACTATAAGGTTTATATGTAACTAGCTTTATACATTAGGGACAAAATATGTAAAGTTGCATATGAAATCTAATCATGCCATGAAAATGACGTGAATCATCTTCTTCGTTTTCGGTTTTCATGTGAACATAAATTGAAAGTTTTTAGTCTCCTATTAAGTAAACTATTCTGGTTTATTATTAGATGTTTCATTTAAGTCAAATGTTACTTAATGGTTACCTCCAAGGAAACGAGATGAGTTCTGTGATATATATATGCCGACACCGACTCGAACACCCGCGCCAAGATCGAACGTGACTGATCGTAACCAGAACCAATAAACAAACGGTTGACGTGAAGTGTTGCGACCGATAAACAAGAACATGAACTTCGATGCCAAATCCTCTTTACCTAAACATGAACCCGTCATATGCATTCTGATCGACTAGCAAACACATAACCCGAACATGAAACTCCAAAGAGCGACCCAAAACTGTCGCGAACACCACGACTCGAATCTACTTGAACGGACTTCTAACTCAAATGACAAGAGCCGTACCCTTGTAACCGGACTCTAATTTTGGGGATAGTTATCACACTATGTGTTTTCTTAAAGCATTGTTTTAGTTGTGCTAGTGACCAACAGCTTGTGGCTAAACATGGTGATGAAGTTTTATTAAAATATATGTGACTAAGTCATTAATAAAAGAAGAATGAAAAGCCAATTGTGGCGTTGATTTTGGCTGATAATATATACACGTAACTTACTTGACTTGTTCATATTGATAAATTTCAAAAGTTCAAATCCTTTCCTTTCTCATTTATCAATCTCATTACTATTATTATAGCTATATAATTAGCAATTAATTAACATACTAAATATGTAAAGTTATAGAAATGTTCAACGCATGATCAACATATACATCGCGAAATTTTTGTACTATGATATCGACTCAGTCTTTTCAAATTGTTTCCTCTGTATTTACATTTATTGGGTTTTATTATATACTTTTGTTATATATAAATATAAAAGAATGTTAAATGTATATTTGATTTTGCGTTTAAACAAACTTTCGAAACATTATAAATATAAGGCTTATGCTTAGTTAATATTATTTGGGCCAGGCCTTGGGCCATGGTTAAACTTATAAGGCTTATACTTATTTACTTGTCGTGAATTAATTTAATATTCAAAGTTTTAATTTAATGTAATTTTTATGCGGGCTTTACAAGTATCATGGATTTGGAACATTTCAATTCACATGTAACAACGGTTTATTTGCAAAGACTAGTTTTTTCCTTTTGTATTTTGCAAAGCGGATGGTTTATTTGCAACAATGTTTTTTCTGAACTTTCGTAAAAAACTAACTTTCGTGTACATGAAAACATCCTATGCTAAAAAGATATATTCAACGTCATTGAATAGTGATTGCAACTATATGTTACAACTTATGGGTCAAGTATTCATGTAGCAAACTTTTTCAAAGAATGTAATTTTGGACAATAACATGTTTGATTTTTTACATCTGGTAATTCAAAGAAGTCTAAAAAAATATTTGTTTGTCAAAACATAACCAACCTATATTCAATTTTGATCCTTGCTTCAACATGCTGTAAAATCTGCGAACCCGAACATTGCTTCATGGGCAATTCGGCACACAACTACAAAAGGCTTGGTATTACCGTGGTAGTGCTGCAATTGCAGGTGACATCAGTGGTAGTGGTTGGTGATAGGTAACAAAGGCTTTCAAAACATGGCACATTTTGATCATGCACCAAATGTTTGGCCCTTTCTCGTTGTTACTGAACTTTCTAAATTTGGATTTTATCCGCACACATATCCAGAATTCAACTAAAGTACTTTAGATAGTTGCTCATTGTCGGGTCTCTAGTCAGCATTTAGCCAAATGTATAATATACTAATATGTTTGTTATGTATCATACTTTTTTAGTAATTTATATCGTGGAAGAGAGTACAGAAATTCAGATTTACATTTATGAGTTTTTTAAAGACAGCAAAACTGTTTATAATTTTGTATACATAAGCACTATAATACTACTCGTAATAAGGCTCAAGAACGCGTCTTAGGTGCCTAGCCGGAAGATCAAGAACGAGTCCACCTTATTAGGCTCGCCTTATTATGGTTGTCCCACATCGGTAGAGTGAGAAATATGAATGAGATGAAGACTCAATAAAAAGGGGTCCATCATACTTAGATTGGTAACTTGGGTTACCATAGTTGCTTAGTTCTGACCTGTCTTTCACATCTTAGAGGTTGTGTGACCTCGTTTGTTGAACCGTCAGTTTTGATTCGACGAGTGGTTCTTATCTTTTAACACCATTATTAGTTTTAATATTTTTAATTTTGTTTTTGATTGGTTTGATTTTATAGAGTATACAATCATATTGATCATTGATAGAATTAAAAATACTAAAACTTTTTTAAAAGAAAATAAATTGTTTAATTATTTAAGAATATACAAAAATAAACAAACAATTACAATTTAATAAAAATTAAATTAATCTTTTGAAAAAATTGTTGTGTCTACTAAAGTGTATATCACACAAAATACAAGAACAAACTCACCCAGGGTCTGGTAAGACTATTATTATCCAAGTTGAGTTAAGACTCTGTAGTTTGAACAACAACAAAACACCTGAGCTCAAATCAAACCATAAACTCGAGTATTGGGCGGGTCTGCGCGAACGCAAACCCCTTCAACAAATTATGATGTAGGCTCAACCTCTTGGGCGGACCTTAGGAGGCACCCTCCAAAGTGCAATGGATGTGACAACCTAGGCCATGGACTTTTTTTATCATCTATTGACCCCATCCAGGTATGTGATTTCAATAATATAATGTGTCAGCATCACTTCCCTTCATTATTGCACACACGCTGAAAGTCTTGTTCATACTTGTTTATGTTTGAACGCTAACATGTAGATGCATACTTCATTTTTGAACTCGATTACTCATTAATGGATTACTGGTAATATTGACTGAGACAATTTAACTACCTAAAGCGTGAATTGTGAACGTTTGCCCCTTTTGCTGCAAGATACACAAACGTGTCAACTTTCTTAGTCGAAAGTCCGAAACTACAACCTATTTTTCACCTTTGTTGTCATCGTTTCATGGTAGGATCATTGGTTATGTCTTAAATAATCTTTTATTCAGAAGTCTGCACTTTCATGTGCAGTTGGGCAAGTTGCACATGGCCATTGATGGTCTTTGCAAGCCCGAAATTTGTAGAAAAAGCATAGAAAATGTAAAAGCTTGTTTGAGCAAGGAATATGGGCACAAGATTTCAAACATGTGAACTTGCAACAAATATAGTATCCTGTCTGTATGCAACTAGCCAACAATATCAGCTTTACTAAATATATAACACACGCCAAGTCTTTCAAAGTTTCAGTAGCATTGGTTGCAATTAGCCGAGTGCAACTGTTTAGATAAATGAGTAGTTATCTGCACCATCGTATTAACCGCATCAGAAGACATTACTTTCCCTACAGTATAGTGTCCCTTGGATCATGAATCGTAACATCAGTCAAACCACTTGCAGCTTGGGTTACCACAAAGAAGACAGTTCACTCGAAGATTTCCTTTGGTTTATTTCCCCTCTTTACAAACACGTTCAAACAAATTGTTAACACAACGATTGCCTTTGGTCAGTTCTCTGACGACAACAGAATAAAAAGACTTGAACTGAAGAATTGGGCAGGGGTCGCACGAAAGCAGGCCCTCACAGCAACAAATTATGATGTAGACTCGACCACTTGGGTCGATCTTAGGGTGGCACCCCTCCAAAGTGCAATGGAGGTCACCAACCTAGGCCATGAGCCTTCTTGATCAGTCATAGACCCCATCCAGGTAAGTGATTATTTATGTCGCTTCTTTCCCTTTTTATATGACTTCCCATCCCTTTCCCTTTACTCTCCTAACCGATGTGGGATATCTCAATATCCTCACCTTTTTTTCCCTATGTTTGATTATTTTTTCTGATCATAGAAACTATGATGTGTATTGTTGAAGCATAGTTTGGCTAGGCCGGTTTAACGACTCTCCTGGGCCGCTCGTCGTGCTTCCCGGTCCTGAGTGATGCTGCAAACAATAGAGAACCGGTTAGACGTGGAACGAGGCCGGAGCCCTGGGGTCCACCTCCGACGGTCAAGTTAGTATTGGTGCGATAAATAGTAAAGTGGTGTGGTTAAGAGAGATAACCTGATGATAGAATGAGCCCCTACCCCTATTTATATAGGACTAGGGTTTCTTGAAGGATAAGCAAAGTGTATGGGCCACGGGCCTGTTGGGTCGCGGGCCTCCTGGGTCGTGGGCCTCTTGGGTCGCGGGCCTCTTGCGTCGCGCGCATGTTAGGTCGGGCTTATACCGACTATACGTTAACATGTCCCCCAGTCTAGTATGCTATGGTTCCGGACCATGTTATGCTAGACTCATTCATATGTCAGGCTTGCCAAATAAACGCGTACGGCTTGCTGCTAGGACATCCACATGGTGGGCTACCTTTATCAAAAAGATGATGGGAAAACTATGTGAATACTGAGCGCAACCACTATACGTCATCATGTCCCCAGTCTAGTATGCGAGGATTTCACCCAGGTTACTAGACTTTACACCATATCCGCTACCTGTAAGTGTATCCATGTAAAAAGAAATGGGGAACCCGTATACGTAATATGGGTGGGTGTGCTCGAATGCTTGGTTTCCCGTGTTTAGACGGTAAGGACCCCGTAAGAAGAAACATGTTCTATAGACGGGGTAACACTGGCATGAGCAAGGTTTTATTCTTAGTCATCGCTAACATGAGGATGACAAGAAGGTTTTGTAAAGGTGGTGGTGGAACCCGTATGCTGCATCGTGAATACTTTGAAGGCGAACTTCTTATACCCACTGATGATGCAACATAGTGCGAATATTGCATTCGGCTTCAGGCCAACAAAAGACGTACATCGGTGGCAAGGTGATGCGGAATTCTACATCCGTCATATGACCACGACTTAGATAATGATGTCCAAAAATTTTTATTATGGTTTTTCCTTAACCACCCGCAGTTGATCAGGCTACGCCTAATGAAGGTCAAACAATATAAGCTTTTGGAAAAATCCCTCTATGGTCGGGCAAAATAATTCGTCGTGGAAGGCGTACTTCCACAACAAAGATATGAACCAACGGAAGACGTACTTTCGTGGAAAAAAGTATGAGCCAATGAAAGACCTGCTTCCATGGCAAACAATGAGACAACGAAAGAGATACTTCTGTGGCGTAATCATGCGTAGGTTCAATAATTACTTCCACGGAGAAGATAATGAGCGCGTGGAAGAAACTTCCATGGCGAAAATAATGAGCGCGTGGAAGAATACTTCCACGGCGAAAAATTATGCGCGCGCGAAAGAATACTTCCACGACAAAAATAACGCGCGCGTGGAAGAGTACTTCCACGGCGAAAATAATGAGCATGTGGAAGAATACTTCCACGGCGAAAATAATGCGCGCGTGGAAGAAATTACTTCCACGGCGAAAATAATGAGCGCGTGGAAGAAATTACTTCCACGGCGAAAATAATGAGCGCGTGGAAGAATACTTCCACGGCGAAAATAATGAGCGCGTGGAAGAATACTCCCACGGCGAAAATAATGCGCGCGTGGAAGAAACTACTTCCACGGTGAAAATAATGCGCACGTGGAAGAATCACTTCCACGGCGAAAATAATGCGCGCGTGGAAGAAATTACTTCCACGGAGAAAATAATGCGCGCGTGGAAGAAATTACTTCCACGGCGAAAATAATGCGCGCGTGGAAGAAATTACTTCCACGGCGAAAATAATGCGCACGTGGAAGAATCACTTCAACGGCGAAAATAATACGCACGTGGAAGAATCACTTCCACGGCGAATATAATGAGCATGTGGAAGAGATTACTTCCACGACGAAAATAATGCGCGCGTGGAAGAAATTACTTCCACGGCGAAAATAATGTGCACGTGGAAGAATCACTTCCACGACGGAGATAATGCGCACGTGGAAGAGATTACTTCCACGGCGAAGATAATACGCCCATGGAAGAATACTTCAACGGCGAAAGATAATGTGCACGTGGAAGAGATTACTTCCACGGCAAAAGAATAAGCCAACGAAAGAGATACTTCCATGGGGCACAAATAAGCGTGCATAAGGAGTACTTCCATGGCGAAGGAATAAACCAAAATAAGGTGGACTTCTGCGGCAAAGGAATATATCCAAAGAATTCGCGTGACCTGCACGGAATAGCGGTATAATCATACCCTGGTAGCCCCCCCCCCCCCCCCCCCCCCAAGTTTGATGGTGCTACAATTGATTTAGCAGTATTAAACTTAATCAAGTCCCGCTCTATGTCGAATTAAATTTACAATACGACATGTTTTTTATGAATAATGTAATATCATAAAGGGTTTTTATGGGCGAGGTAGAACTCGTTACGTGCGGTCCCGCCGCTACTACCATAAGGACGACCAGGGGAGGCTGGTCTGTTGTTAGATGTGCACAAGCGTGTCTTTATTCAGTCACAGTATACTGGATATAAAACTTGCTACGACGTCAAAAATATCAAGGGGCCTACCAAGGATACACGATCCATGGTCGATGGGGTTGCATCCTGCTTACTCGACGAGTCTAATTAGGAGGGTAGGCTCTTTCCTCTTATTCCGGCTGGGAACGATAGGTACATGTACAGTGCGTAAGGCTTAAGGTGTTATATATATATATATATATATATATATATATATATATATATATATATATATATATATATATATATATATATATATGGGAGAGGTTATTTTCAGAACCAAATAAATGTACAGAACTGCAAGAACCACCTTTTTACTCTTAAAATGCACATGTATATTCATCAGGTTAGTTCATTAGGTAGAAATACATGAATTTTCATGGTCGTAAATCATAGGAACATGTATCATAGGACTATGCACATGTATTTGTTTTTTATGTATTATAATTATCTTTTCGTTGGATAATATAAAAACACGTGTGCACTCTTCATATAGCTCATCATACTCGGATTAATAACCAATAAAACAGTTATTAAATGTTAATTTAAACGTAATAATGAAAATACATATGCATTTTTATGAGTCTAAAGGTGGTTCTCGCAGTTCTGTACATTTATTTGGTTCTGAAAATAACCTTACACACACACACATATATATATATATATATATATATATATATATATATATATATATATATATATATATATATATATATATATATATATATATATATATATATATATATATATATATATATATATATATATATATATATATATATATATATATATATATATATATATATATATATATATATATATATATATATATATATATATATATATATATATATATATATATATATATATATATATATATATATATATATATAGGGTGAGATTATTTTCAGAACCAAATAAATGTACAGAACTGCGAGAACCACCTTTTTACTCTTAAATGCACATGTATATTCATCGGGTTAGTTCATTAGGTAGAAATACATGAATTTTTATTGTCGTATGTCACTAGGAACATGTATTCTACGACCATGCACATGTATTTGTTTTGTATGTATTATAACTATCTTTTCGTTGGATAATATGAAAACACATGTGCACTCTTCATATCGCTCATCATACTCGGATCTATAACCAATAAAACAATTATTAAATGTTAATTTAAACATAATAATGAAAATGCATATGCATTTTTAAGAGTATAAAGGTGGTTCTCGCAGTTTTATACATTTATTTGGTTCTGAAAATAACCTTACACTATATATATATATATATATATATATATATATATATATATATATATATATATATATATATATATATATATATATATATATATATATATATATATATATATATATATATATATATATATATACTAGCGTCGTAACCCGCCCAACGGGCGGGGTCGCTTTTTTTCTTGTTCCGGAGGGTTTATTGTTGTGTGTTTTTAGTTTTATGAATTTGTAATTTAACCTTTAGTATCTTTTAGTTTTAGTTTATGCATAAGTAACGTTTATTTATGGTCTACGGGCAATACTGTCTTTTTTTCATAATATGAAATAACCATTGACGATGAACCCGTGACCCGGTGACTCGATCGGGTTGACCCAATGATCGATCTCGTTACCCGGTGAATTGACCGGGTTGACCCGGTGGTGAAACTGTAACCTGATATATTGGTATAATATGATTCTTAAATTTATGTTACATAAGATATTTTTAAAATATTTAAAATTCAATCCGAATTTAAAAACTAAATATAATTCGAAAAAAAAAATTCAAGGTCTAAACCTCACATACACGCATTAATGAAAACAAAAACCTTTACACTCGGATAAACCTTAAAAAGAATACCAAATTTCATAAAAACAGCGTTATGTTATTTTCCTACACTTGAATGACGCAAGTTTAATAGTAACAATTGTTATTTTGGGTCTTTAAATATACTTTTATCCGACGCAAGTTTTTGTGTTCAATTTTTATTATTCCATGGCAATTTTTACATGTCTAAACTTTTACACTCGGATAATTATTAAGCTGCGAAAACTAATCCGAAATTTAGAAAGTTAAAAAATTTTAAACTTAAAAAGAAAACTAATAAAAATATTTGGAAAATTAAAAGCAAAAAAGAAATGGGCTGCTTAGTTGTCGAAAACTTTCATAATTTTTTACTTCTAAATTTCTAGAGAAGGAAAGAGTTTCTTTTCTAGAGTAGAGTTGAAAATCTTTAACACCTGTTTAGATGGTATTTTTCATTTTCTAAAAAAATGAACAATGTTTAGACGAAACTATTTTAAATCATTTTTTTCATGATCAACCTTTTTTTCACGTTTTTCTAGTGTTATAACCCGCCCAACGGGCGAGGTCTGGTTTCGAAGATAAAAATCCTTTATTGGACCATAAATTGCTGGATAAACGATATGTTTAGTGTCTTTTCATGCATGAAAAAAGTGTGATACCTTAATTAGAAATGAACAACATATTAAATATCTTTTTGTGCTATTAAAAACTAATGACAGTTAATATGATTCAAAAGTATTTAACACCTCTTTGTCATATTTGTTGATATACATGGTTATTGATTTTTTTAACATATCACACCTTTATGAAACCTATATATACGTATGGGTAATATGGATCCGAACACTTAAATCAAATCACTTTGATTAGAAGTTCGTATATATGCACATATAGTGAAAGTTATAATACAATATGTTTTTACTATATGGTTATTCTTATACAATGATAGATGATATACATTTATTTTTGTTTATTGCATTCCACATTCAACTTAGAATAGTACCGATAATTATTTCTGTATCCTAATGGTCATGTCAAATGGCGACAAAAAGCACATTAGCCTACTGGGTATATGATACTCCACTATTCTAAAAGATTACTGTATTGTGCTGTTTGTGGGTTTTCATCTTTTCCTTAAATGGGCTAATAAAGATTTACCAAAAGGTAATATTTATACTATTCATAAAAGCATTTTAATATTTTTCTTTTCATTAATTTTTATAAAAATTTTAAATAATCCAAATTATATAACACATTGTACAATACTTATAATGCACAAATAAAATTTAGTTTTGATAATTACAAGTTTAAAAGTTAGTTTACAACTATTAAATGCAATAATACATTAATTCAACACATATAATTAATGTTGATATTAAAAGTATCTCAAGACTCAAATATACAACTAATATAACACATGATACAACACATTTAATGTTAGTTTTAAAACTTATATTCAATATAAAAAAAATACAACTAATACTACAATTTTTTCAAACCGACCATTCAAATAACTGATAAATAAATACAAATTAAATATTATATAAAAGATAAAAGTAAAAATTGATTTCTAAAACTTTCAACTATAGGACCGATTACTTTTATAAATCAAATATTAAACAACAAAAAATATTCTTCGATAAAATATTTAGTATCACACCCGTATAATGAAAAATATTAACTTTAGTTAAAAATTTAAAATACACGTCATCATATTATTAACATATTGTCAAAAAAATGTAATATATTAAAAACCATTGTTTGTCGAAATTGTTAATTTAAGGTACCCGCAACACGCCAGAATCACCAAGTCACTGAGTTACCTGTTCAATCGATTTGACCATCGAGTGAATCCGATTTTCCAAATACCAAAAAAAGAAGTTATATATTTACAACTATTAGAAAAAAGTACATATACTAATCATAAAATATTCGATATATTAAGCATATAAAATGTTTACGAATAATATAATATGTAAACATAAAATTACATCTCAGATATGCACAATTAACCTATTTAATATGTATAAAATACGAAGAAAAAAATAGAAACTCAGCCGGGTCTCGAGAAGCGGTCAGATTGACCCGGTTCAACCCAAACCCCATCGCTTTTAATCGAGTTTTGAAAATATAAAACCCGGTTAATTTGACTCGTTTTTTCTGACAGAAACTGGTTCAACCGGCACCGGGTTTTAAAAAACGTTGGTATATAGTGTGTATTTTACTTCAGAAGTCAAATATTCATAGCAAACGACTCTTCGTAAAATGGTCCTTTTAGTCAATGATGTGTCGGGTCCTATGTCCTAATACCCAATTGCATGAAGATTGAATACGAGGGGTAACATATAACAATGATCTGACAAAGCCATACGTGCCCTGGATGTGTGCTCATTTATACAAGATATAATTGTAAGATAAATGAGCTATAATGCAATTGTACAATCTTCATAATACAAATCACTATAAGTACAGTTTAAATGTTATAGCATGTTTCTTAAATTTCAAATTTTGAATAATTGAAAAGAATAAAAGTCAAATCACTTGGCTGAAAAACAACATAGAGGGGGAGACTATGGTTTCGTAATATAACGCTTCGATACAGATAAATGCAATTTGTTCAAACTTCTTCATAAAACTGAAAGTCAAAATAACCTTTTTGCCCAATGTCATGGAACAAAACATCTTCCAAATATGATACGACCATCATATAAGGCTGTGTTAAAGAAGACTGGCAGATATGAAACAGAAAATGTGGGTCAGCACATGCCAACTTTCTGATTGGGAAGAAGGTATAGCCAGGTAAACTGTGAATAACTTGCCTTCATGTTGTAAAAATGAATTTTGCTGTCAAAAGTTATGAACCCAATCTGTGTTCTTGTGCTGCCCTACAATCCGTCCAAGGAAGATTTTATAGTTTGGGCCATCACCTAACAAAATGTAAGCAAAGAAGAATAATAACTAAAGCGCACGCTAGTATTCAGTACAGAATAGCCGATCAAACCGTTAACGAAATTCATAATGGAAAATACAAGAGATGTAATCAATAGGGTAAATGTGAACAATTATTTGGAACATGTAGAAGCAGGATGTTGCTTTTCTTCTTCCCCGTAGAGCTCGACCATGACTTACGTAGTACGTTCATTCCATTTCATCGATTGCATATATTAACACTGTAGCATAGATGCAAGTACAGTGACTGCAACAGTTGTGGTGGCAACAATGACTGCTTTTGTTAAAAAGCAGTATGATAGAACGGATGCTTCACATAATGAAGATTATAGTCTGTTGGATTCTCTAAGAAGGGATGACACAGAAGCACAATAAGAATGTTTCTTGGCTTCGATTGACAGTGAACAATTTGTATCGTATTTGATTTAGTGGAAATTTCGCATAAAAACATATCAAATATTAACAGTCATATAATTTATTTTTCCATCAAAATTAATATAAGCTCACGAAAATAAGCTTACCCAAACACGCCTTGAAGTATGTTTAACAATTGTCTGATATAATTTCTGCTGGTTGGAGTTTCCTTGAAGTATGTTCAACTTCACGTACAAAAAGTTAAATAGCTTAATAACCTGCATAAAAAAAGAACAATAAGTGTGTGAGCAAAGGAACTTCTTAGGGGGCTACTTCAATGTCGGGCCAAGACCAGTACCAACTTCATTATCATACTTCACTTCAAGTATCAATTTTTGACTGGCATGAAGATTCATCATTTTGGTAGCTGATTCAAGAACCCTATCTCTATAAATAAGAAACTTTTTCCGACTCCTTGGAGACTCGTTTTTGCTATCCAAACCTGACCGTTATATAGAATGATGTTGACCTTGATGCTTACCTAATGCTGACAGCTTAAAGTACCTACTTTTTGCGTCGAAACTAAACAGAAACGGGGATGATGTCATTAATTGTGCACACCATGATGTCATTAGATTCGTCATTTTGTCTAATAAACTGATATATAAACAACCATCTTTTGTGGATCAAACCTTACATTGTTAAGTTCTATTGCTAAGACTCCAAATGATTTTGGCTAATGGTCTCACACAAGAGTTCCTTAATCAAGTAGACATGGTTTGAGTCGTGAGTTGTTATCCACTTGACTGTAACTTATATACATATTTAGATTAGATTGGTTACGAACTTATACTTAAGATCTATGCACTTACATTTACACGCCCAACCCATTGACAAGAACCAGGGCCCATGCTTATCGAAAAATTGCCACAAGAACACGCTCCATGGCTCATGCTCATCATTAATTCTACAGCTCTATGGGTGCTGTTTCTTTATAATGTAATGTTTAAATCATTGATGACTTCTTATAGTGTGGATTATTTTGAATGTGTCAGACTCTCTAAACATCATCGTATAGAGCCATCATGCAAACAATAATTATTTAGGTACACCAATGTATTGATCCTCCAAATGGGTCGATCGATTGGAGCATTAATTAACCCATTGATGAACTTGTAATCAGTTAGATCATTTAAATGGATCGCAACATGACCCATTGAAAGTCCTTATGTAGAGTAGCAGGTAATTAAGCAGCACAATGACATAAGAAAACTAAAGGAAGAAAACCTCGTTAAAATTCATGAATGAAAAATCTGCTGCCATGATTAGCGGGCGACCTGTCGGAAAAATGCAGTACACCTCACCAAATTAATTGGCCTAGATGAAGGGAGATGCATCATGTACAAACTGGTTCAAGTTACAGAAGCTCACCAACTTTGGTAAGAAAATCGAGCTGGAAGACACAATCTCTATGCTAATCGAGTAAAGCCATCAGGTAATCCTAATCTATGTACTCATCAAAAACCAAAGCACTTTGTGTCTTCTCAAGAATTAAAAGTAACTTTGTTTTGTCAGAATGATGCCTACTTCGTTTTGTAGGTTGATGAGGACCTCTGCTAGTAGTAGGGCTACAAAAAATGTTATATTAGTATTTTTGAGATATACCAAAGGAGAAGAATGATACATTTAATGAATATTAGTATTTTTGAGATATACCAAAGGAGAAGAAATTTACAAGCCAACAAAAACTTTAAAAGCATCATAGATGCCCCACTGTGCTCCTATAAGGGTCCCGGTCATTAAAATACGAATAGGAAGACCGCGAGTGAAAAGTCCCCACAAACCAAACTTCTTGATAGCCTGCGTGACGCTTCAATAGTTGGCTCTATAAAAAATTAGCCAACAAGTGATATTACTATAACTGAAAAAGGCAGAAAAATGTACGCATACAATCCCTGCACCTTCATCAATCATTCTGAAATAGATTATCTATAAGCTTTAAAACCAATAATCCGTTTAGTACTTATGGAACAACAGCAGAGGTTGATACTTCAGGATGCATAAGCAACAACACGTGAAGCTCATATGTACCTCAATGAAGACACTGTCATTGATATATGGCAGTCCCTGCATTGTTCACCGCTTCCATCATAGTAATACAACAATATCTCTCGACATTTCCGGCAGGGTATTGGAGAGTGGAATACACTGCAGAAACTATAACGTGATTGTCATGAGATACCAACAATTCTTTTCATACAAGTGAATAGTATACATGATAAAGAGTTAGCGGAGTTCAAAATTTTAAGCTCACCTATCCTTACAATTAGCAGCTCCTAAGAGTGTTTGGATAGAAGAATCACCCATATTATCAGATGTTTTTCTACCTACATCCCAATCATAATCACCTCTTGGGACTGGGGGTATAAAGTTGCCATTCTGATTTTCCAATCACAAAATCCTGCATCCCAATTGCCATTCTCACTGGCATTACAACCACTAAAACTTGTTGGATCACTGTATTCCAATTACCTTGCTAATTGGAGTTGTCGTATTGCTCTAATTCGAGGCCTGTGTTGACAATTTCGTCTTTCTCAGGAACAAAGCCGCCTTTGTATGATTCATTATCAGCACAATGCCTAGGAGATTGTTCCATTGTTCATCCTGCCATATTTAAGTACTTGTCAACATCTGACCATCAGTAAAAAAATCATCATTTAAAAATCAACTACCAAATACCAACTATTAGAGACAAAAGGGTTGAATTATCATGATCTAGGATTAATGGACCAGATGGATAAAATCACACATTTTGCGTAAAAAAGACTTAAATTACACTATACTAATGTAACTTGAGTTATTCTACACAATATTGGGCCTATATCCAGTAAAACCTCATTATCACTAACCTATTAATGAATCAAAAGAAAGAATAGACGTGGTTCGATTGCATCAACTAACCTTCCAATGCAATATTGGCGAGAGACGCATAAGAAAATCCAAGTTTCTCAAAGTTCAATTTATAATGACATAGATGGAGTTTTGTTTACTTACAGCTCGAGGCAACAAAAGGGCACAACTAAGACATAAGCGGTAGTCCCAGCTTGGAATTTGCAGCCAAATAGTGGGGCAGCGCACGACTTTTTTTTGGAACAGATATTGCACCTGCAATAAATCAGATTTGTTGATCCTAATGAAAATTAAGAAATAAAGCCAAACATAGTGGATACTATGCAAGTAAGCAATAAAAAAAGAAAGTACTATACGAATAAAAACTTATAAACATGTAGAGCGAAGGTTGCGGAAATTGAAACATCTTGTAGCTGGAGGGAGTCTCGCCATATATTTGCAGATAAAACAAAGGCACAGTTGGGACTGCTACTGCCATTACCTATCCATATAAAAAATTAAGTATTATACTCCGGTGTAGCTACACAAATTTCCCGGGGTTGTTGCCTTTTAGCTTGATTTTTTCATTCGACTTGTTTGAGGCATAACACAATCTGTGGCGACCCATTCATAGAAGTAAAATGAGAAAAATATTACTGTACACCTGAAAGGTGAGTCGGGTTTTGAGTAACTGAATAGGGTTGGTGGATATGGTGAAACTAACTCAACCCACATCAGCCGTGACGAAGACTCGGGCACACATGGTTTTGGCTTCTCTCCAGCTTTAGGTGACAAACTTTTCTTTAATTCCATTGAAGTCATTTGCAAGAAAAGTACTCAAAAGTGAAAAATGAAAAATAGTGATACTGAAGATACAAAGTGTCATTTAAGCCGCAAGCAAGAGCAATGCAGTAGAAAGCACAAAACCAAGTCAGGGAATATTGATCTTATAACTAAGCAACAACTTTAAACTATTTATTCTATGTTTGTGCATCATGAGCTATTTTGTGTTAAAAAAAGGATGTCGTATCAGTTATCAGTTCTCAATAAACTGGAAAGCAATTCAATAAAACAGGCAAGGAGGGAAAGGGTATATAAAAATAGTCAGTACCCACAAAAAAATATAAGAATCAGAACCAATAAAAACCAAACTTTGAGTGAATCAGTGACTATTATGCCTTTACCTCAAGTTCTGCACAAAGGTTATAAACTTCTAAATTTCTTCCATCATCATACACGGATGCTATAAGTGCAAAAGAAATAGCTAGTCACTCACTATGGTATGATAATGAATCTTCTCTGTCTTCGGCTTCTAAATTAAACAACACCTCCATAGTCCTTGCTGATGTAATTTTCTATTAATCCCATCAAGATTTAGATAAATTTCTTGAGATCGTGGGTGCCTTTTATCAGCTGTGATAAACTCATGAAAATATGAAATGCACAAGCGAGCTCAAGAACACTTGTTCTTGGTACTTTATCAATACCATGATCTTTTATTAGTCATCTTACGCGTTTCGCACCTTTGCATTTGTTCATAGGGTATGGCTAGGTGAGATACCTCTCGCCATATTATTTGTATATCATACCATAACCCTCTTATTCTTGGTGTGTATAGGGGATCTTTTCTACCCTAACGACTCGATAAATGTCGTTGATCACAAATATCTAAAAGGAGTCCCTATCAACACGCACTCTACACCGCTTAGTTTGCGAGGATAGCAAGTTACTTGATTGATTTCAAACAGTCCAATATTTTTTTTTTCACTACTACCACCTCATAGGAACTTACATCTGATACTTTCGAGCACCCTGATAACAGCTAAAGGAACTTGATATAAAGACATCAAATATAAAGGAAGGTGAGAAATAACAAATTTTATAAGTGTAAACTGAGCAATTGAAGAATTCGATTATGTTACACATACGAAATATAAAACATTTCTATTGACCAATAAAAGTCAAAACTGGTTTTAATTTTGTCAAACTTATCTAAAATCTCTTGTGGTCAGCTCCAAATAACAGATGTGGGTGGGGTATTTCTTCCCGTGAAGCTAGACTCTCTTGCACATCTATCATCCGTTAGTGTGAAGAGTATGGCTAGCACGAAAGTTGCTTTCTTTTGCAGGACCTGAACTTATTTGGTGGGGAAAACCATCAAAAACGCCTCAACCACAAAAGTGGATAACTGTAAATTGTGTTAGTGACCTTTAATTGATATCTTAGACTTTTTTCTTCCGAAAAATGATGCTCCATATATACTCTTGAGTATAACCTGATGCATAAAAGAAGTAATCAAACAATTAGTGGTTTTCAGTAACGCTTCATCTCATTCAATGAAATAGTCATAATAGTTGTGAGCAAAATTCCAAGTTTTTCACGCTGTAAAAAAGACTGGTTAATTAATTTGCAATACATATCAAATATATGTAAGTATCCTTCCAGAGGCTGAGTCACGTTGAACCAAGGTGGTTCTCGGGAACCACCTTAGAAACAAACAAACTTCAGAGCCGGTGTTGTGAGATTTTAAAGGATCTACCTTCAGTGATTAGTCTAATAATGATGGAGTGGAAAAAAGGCACCATGTCTTTAAAGGTGATTGTAGAAGATGAGCAAAGAGGTTTCAAGAAGGCCAAATCGTTCAGATTGAGTTCACTGACTCTCTCAGGGGTAGCTTATGAACCTGCAATTCATAACATTGAAGTTGCTTATTGTTTTAAAACCAATCTTTACTTTTTTGGTCACATCGATTATTTAAAAACGTAGAACCAGTCGAATATTTTTCCATAAAACTTAAGTCTGATAACACATAATTGATACCTATAACAAAAATTAAATCAGACACAAAACAGATAATCAAAATCCAATACCACGATCTTCAACCCTACATAATTAAACCAAATAAACATTCAAGCGGATCTGGAACCACAAACGTTCACTGAGAAGACGATGTCGGCATAGGGATTCCTTTGTTTTGCTTCATCACAATTTGGGTCGAAACTCTCGGGTTTGAACTTCTCCGGCTCTAGGAAGTTCTTTGGGTCCTTACTCCTTAGATAGCTCACAGACAGGCTCTTCACTTTCCGGAGAAGCTTCTGTTATAGACGTGGGTCTGGTCAGATCGCTTAAATGGACTTTACACCTGATTTGGATCATGATGATTCGCAAAAAGTTACATCGGGGCTTGTAAAGGTATTAGAGCTGGTCACTAAAGAGCATGTTCATGCTGTCGAGGCTAATGCTGCCAAAGCTGATAATCAAGCTAAACCTTCTTGTCACCTTGAACATGGAGGAGCCGAAAACACTGGTGGTATATCTCACTCTACAGAAACTGCATCTATACCCAATGCAAGCTCTGAACCTGAAGAAGTTATCGAGGCTTTTAACACTGTCTATGCTTATGGTAGATCTGAGTTTGTTACAGGTGACATGGAACATGATCAGGACATTGATGGGGGTTATGCTCCTCCAAGTGAAGATGATTACATGCACAAGATTCTGAGGAAACAATGGGTCTTGATAATGGTCTTGGTTATGTGGAAATAAGATTTGAAATCAAACCTGATATACGTGAGGGCCTTGATGAAGATGAGGAGGATATGTTAGGGGATGAAGGAGATGAAATTGATGAAGATGATGAAGTTCACAATGATCTTGGAGAAGATGAAGAGCATCACTTGCCAAATCATAGTTTTCCTAATGATACCCTTCATGTGATGCCTGTTGAAGTTTTTTGATCCATACGTGAAGGTATCTATCCATAATCTTCTTGGCAAATCAGGTGATAATTTGCCCTATTTCAACATCCACTTTTAATGGAGCCTTCATCCTCACGTGCTATTTCTGTACGACAAATAGGTATTATGTCCAGAGTGCCCTGCAAATACTCAGTTGCAGATTGCTTCAACTGAACACCTGCAAAATTCAGAAATTTACCAAAATTTAATACATATGCACAAATCTTAACAGAAAAAAACAGTTAAATAACCGTTATAAATCATTCAACCTGAAATCAAGGCCTCGGAACAATAACGATGATATCTAACCAAAATTGAAGCTTTTCAGGGGCAGCAACCTAATCGTACTTCTTGTCCGCTTCATCTTTAAACCCTTGCATGTTTTCACTTTCGTTGCTTCCTACCATTTTTTGTCTTCTCTTTAGCCCACTCGATTGTCCATTCACGGCCCTCTTTCTCCTTATCACCTGGTTGCCACGTAATAGAGAACCCTCACAGGCCTCCTTTAATGGTTAACCTGATTTGAACGTCCCAATCATTGTACAAAGTAACTTGTCCCAAGTGTGGAAATTGGCAGCCAATGTTCCCAGGGAGTTTGAAATTCCTATTTATTGGAAAAGAAAAATATAAATATCAAAAACAATATTATACATGTAGAAATTTAGGAAAAAAAGATTCAAAAAGGCGTACCGTAGATTAATGCTACATACCGAGATGCGGTAGAAAAAGGCAAAAATAAGTTTTTAAGGCAGGATTCCCAGGTCTGCTGAGACACAACGATTGGACTTGAAATTAAGTATTAAATCGCTTGGAACAATCCGGGCCATTGTACAAAGTAACCTGTCCCGAGTGTGCTCATTATGGCATTGCTAAACACCAGCATTGCTAAAAAAGAGATCTCGGATGCTTTACGATTGAATTAGTAAGCTTTGAATGTAATATCTAACAGAGTACACTCACCAACTGTATGTTATGATCTTTTTTGGTATTTGTAATTGCGTCCTCACTTTTTCCTGGTTCGCCAACTGTATGTTATGATCTTTTCGGTAAATGTAATTGCGTCCTCACTTTTTCCTGGTTTAAGATAAATTGAGTGGTTCTTAGAATTATTAGCAAGTACAAACAAACCATGGCTACTAAAAATTGACCGAAAAAATACTAAGAATGACAAGAGCAGATAACATTTTACAAACGCCAGCTTCGAAGAGGGTCTAGTCTCGAATTTCCCCCAGATTTCATGACTTTCACTTTTCATTTTATTTTTATTTTTCATTAAATTGTGTTAGATAAGGGATTTCAATCATGTGTTATCTTAGAAAAACTCATTACCTTTGGCTGGTGCTGTTAAATATAATCATTTTCCTCTAAACATATGTGTTTCTCTAATATTTGCAAGAATATATTCAGTATGCTTCTATTTTGCATTAGTTGCGTATTAATAGTGAGATATAAAATTAATAAACTATAAACCAATGGTACTTGTGATGGTACGCATAAGTGTTAATGGCTTCATCCTTGTGTTGTCACTTAATGATTAACTTTTTGCTTCTGATGTCCTTGCTGCTGCATGAAGCTCATCAATGTTTGTCTCACCAGATAATATAAACCATCCTGAGTTTATCCGTTGATAAACGTCTAGCCTGCTCATCATATACAAGAAATAGTAAGAACCAAATACGGGTTATCATGGACAGATACAATTAGATAACTAAAAGGAGTCTTCATCTTTCAACCACCAACGATCACTTTCTTTGAATGATTTTCTTTATAGTACATGCCGTGGTTCTCTTCTTGACATTCTAAGATGCATCGTTTTAAGCAAGCCTAAACTGAAAAGCACACTTCGAAAGTGATACTCCCCATTCTCTTGCTTGCTCTTCAGAAGTCTTGAAGTCTTATCAGCATAGCTGCAAAAACGAAATAAAGAATTGCCCAGAATAGTTGTTTGGCGTTTCTTTTAACATCAACCAAACACCCTTTTCCATAAGTCCACCATCAGAACCCTCTTCCTTTTTTACATTAAAAGTAGATAATACCAGCAAGTATTATTAAACACCAGACATTTGGAAAACTTCAATCTGAAAACCTCGGGACCTGCACAATAACAACCAAACATACTCTTAATAATCATTTATCGTGAAATCCAAGTCAAAAAGCTTCAGCAAAATCACAAATCAACTTTAAGTAATCTGTTAACAGTTCCATGTCGAGTGACAGTTCATTTTACAGAATCTGAATTTGATGCCCATTTACTTGAACTTGTTTTCTAATCATAGTTCATTCCATTATTTAAATATTTACGACCACAGAGGTTATTAAAGCTTGACAACTGGTAAACATTTGGAATGCACAACAAACATACTGTGAACAATATAACAGCAGTAAGTATTCCATACACTATAAAATCTATATAAGAAAAATCCATAATATCCTGGTATAAAAGAAATGAGAGAAAAAGATACCTTGCTTTACGACTCGATCAAGTACGCCATCTCCAATTGGATTGCTGGAGATGTTGAGTTTGGGATTAAACATGTGCATAAATTGGCAGAAGTAAATAAAACTAAACTCGCTTATAACATTTATATTTTGTGATGAACCCAACGTGCTCGTAAACACTTCCTTTTTACCTCTTAAATAGCCTTTAGGGTGGTTGTTATTGCATTTTCATCGTGAACAATGAGTTCTCTCTCAACGGTTTCAGACTTGATCTGCGGTCACTCTCTTACGCGAGGCAAACATGTTAAGAGAGAGGTCAAGGAAATCCTGCCCCAAACACTTGCATAGCCTTGCCCATGCCTACAACAACATAGACGCACACGGAGTTAGGAAGAGGGCAAACATTAGATTTCTAATGTGCTTTCTGTTGAAATAACACCTACTTGAAACATATAATTTGTGGTGGGGTCGTTAGTCTCCATTGTCATTTCCAATAGCCATTCAACCAAAATAATACATTCCATGGCGTTAGCACAAACCATAAGCTAAACCCGTCATATTTTGCAGGATATTGCAGGATAAGAATTAATATTTTCAATGTTCTTCTTGCCTTAATAATTTACCTTGATATTTGGTTCCTTTGGTGCAGCAGGTTCAAAGTTCATTGACACACACACCTAGACGAGAATATATTCAGCACTAACCGGACCACCTTGATCAGAGTAGAAACTTGTGCTCTCAAGAATTATACCGACATCAACACCAGCCTCAACATGTTTCAAATACTCGCTAGCCGTGTAAATGGATTTTATCACACTTTTGAGGTCCTAAAATTGCTCTGATCTGTTTGTAGATCCTCACTTCAAAATAGCAAATCTCTCCTGGTTTTTCGGACATTCAAGTTCCATATTTGCTTTAACTACATTTTCAGTCCTGGCAACATCAACTTTAACTGAGGTCAACAACAAATTGCACACCCGTAAAGTCAAACACAACAAACATCTAACATAAATCACCGAAAAAGAATCCACTTAAACAGATAGCCAATCTTTCTTTATGGTGAGTGCAGACAACAGGAACTATCATAGACCAACTCATGTGTGGAAATGACCCCTAAAGATCTGGAGAGTAATGAATCCTAAAATAAGCCACAAGAAGTGAGCGAACCTTAAAACTCTCAGAAGCGTATATGGGGTTGATGTCGCTGCTGAAAACAAAATTACCTATTCATAAAAAAAACATATCACCAAAACTAAATAAAGTGGAAACCAGACTACTGTATCTGGTATAGATTAAAAATATAGGACTCAGTGCATTCACAATTATGTCAGCCAATTGATCTGCCAAAGATTCATACAGCTTCATAACAATATCAAATAATATTATATACAATAAAATAGAACCTGTCTTTAAGCAACCAAACAATACTTTAAAAAAAAGAGAAAAAGAGAGAGTAACGAAAAAAAAACCTTACTTGTCAATGTAGTTCTTGATACCACTTTAAGCATTTCTCTATCCTCTTGATAACTTTTTGAATATAGAGACAGAAAAGTTCAAACTTTATCAGACTTGCTGGTTGAGCAACTATGTTCGTGGAAGGTCAGCATTCAGTATGAATATTGTGTATCATACATGAAAAACATGTTCCCTTCTCTCTATACCTTGTCGAAATGTGTGAGACCATAGTTGATTGCAAGAACAGGTTCAAAGACACAAAAGAGAGGTCGTATTGAAGGATCTGTAACTAATCCAAATATCCTTAAGCACTCAAAAGTCAGTTAGATATGCGAATCTCAAACACCCATAATTAAGATTGGTCTTTGGCACACCAGCAGTAAAAGATTCGCATATTGATAGAGAATATATGTTTTAGTACTAATTCAACACACATCAATGTACCTCATCATCAGGTGATACTGATGCGGATGAGGTGTCTATATCATGAGTCTCTTCTTAGCTCACCTAGACATCTGCTTCTAAAACATATATTGTGAAGATTTTAAATATCGGCTTATTGATGCAGGTGATGATGAAGAATATATATGATCATATTCTTCCTGTTTTTCCGCATTTAAACTTAATGTATCATAAATTCATCCGCATTCCGATTGAGTAATAAAATAACATGGAAGATGTGATATATGTAACGGTAAAAAACTTACCCAGCTCATGGTTGGCATCAGATAGTTTTCCCGGCGTGATATTCTCAGCACCAGGACAATTAATATGCAAAACAGATTTCACCTTGAAGGTCTATGCAAGTTGACTAACATGTTGCCATCCATCAAAAGAAAAGCAGGGATCCAATAATAGAACTTCTTTGGCTCGTCAGGTAGCATTTCCAAAACATTGTTTGCCTTATGCCCTTATATACTGGCTTGTAACCTGGAAGATATAAGATTGACATAACCTTATGGCTCAATAGATAATAGAAGCTGAAGTATATACATAGCCTACTCAAGTACTCATTTTACTCTCGGCTAGAGGTCCTGTACAATGGACAGCAAAGAAGAATAGTGGCTGAATATCAGCATCACTGGTCATCTGAGCTGGTGATCAGTATGAAAAATAAAGATGTGAAGACCAATCAACTTGAAGTAGCTTGTGACAAATCCGCTGGTTAAGCTAAACCTGTGAGAAACAGCAGTTTATAAATCCATTGGAGAAAAAACATCAAGTATTGCGACAAGGTTTCTTCCTATATAGCCGAGAACCTTGGTCTTACATTCCGTACAGCAACCTGAGGGTGCATTTGGAAGACATGAGAACCAAGATGTGGATGTGTTGTGCGTTTCCCAATCACGTGCACCTGTTAATAGGTATGAATATCCTTCTGCACATGTTTCTGCTAGACACAATCAGGTGCATCATTATTAAAAACTTGATTATATTGAAAAAGTTGACTCATTGGAGAATATATAAATGCAAAAGGAGCTTTCGCGGCTGCTATTATACCTTCATCCTATTTACATCATGACTAAGTTTTAAAAAAAATATAAATCTAAAAAAAACGCAAACAAATTGAATACTCATCATTAAGACCAAAATGACAGAACGAATGCCAATGAGAGATCAACCTTGTACAAAGAAACAAAAAGAATAATCATCATCCATAACAAATAAAAAAACGAATTAGGGTTTGAGGAACATATAAAAATAATACTATAAAGAAACGTATCAATGATATTAGGGTGGATGTATGTGATAAACCTGTATACTATAATTAAGGAATAGATATGCATGTTATATGCGATAACCTGTATCATACGATATTAGGGTTGTATTAATATGTAGGATTTCTTTTCAAAAATATATCTAAAATTAATAATAAGAAACTAATCACAGTTTATAGATTTGGATACTTATCATATTAATTATAAAACTGGATAATAAATATAGGGGTTTAGTATCCTAAAACAAAAACAATGCAATAGCTCAATTGGAAAACATCAAAACAAAAAACCAAAAGGTCATGAGTTCGAGTCTTACAAACCCCTTTTTAAAGAAAACGTTTTTTTAAACAAAAAAGTCAAAACGCATTTTTTAAACAAAAAATTCAAAACGCATTTTCCCAAAACGCAGTTTCAAAATCTGCGATTTGAAATCACTAAAAACGTGGAAAATTGAGATTTTCTAGGAATTTCTCAAATTCTATTGGTTAAAAGATGTGACTGGGATATGACTGGGATCAAAACTGTGGTTTCAAATCATAATTATACCTATATATAATATAGATATATATATATATATATATATATATATATATATATATATATATATATATATACTAGCCATAAGACCCGTCCGGTGGACGGGCTAGCTTTAAGTATATATTTTTAATCAAAATTTAAGTTATGTGTGTTTGTATTAGAAGTTTAGTATATATAGTGTTAGTTATGACATTAATATTTTAATTATGTAGCATAAAATGAACAAAAATAACGTAGTTTAAGATATTTTATTTATTTTAAAATATTATGAGTTAATTGAATTTGCATATGTTAACGTTATGAATAAGTTTGTTACATTAACATTTTTTATAATTTTAATAATATTGTATAAATATTTTATGTATTTTTGAATTTTATGAGGTAATAAATCTTGTATATGTTAATGTTATGAATAACTTTTTTACATTCATTTTTTTAAATTAATATTATTGTTAAGTTTATTTTTGTGAGCAAAAACATTATAGTTAAATATTTTTTAAAAATTATTTTGCTTTGTAAGTTTTGTTGTCAAGTGTATTCTAGCAAAAGTGAGCCCAAAAGCTCATTCCTGGTATTATTTTTTGTCTCATGTAAAACTTGACAGTCTGAATATCTAAAAATATTTATATTTTAGTAAGTCAAACTATTGTGAATCATTTGTAATTCCTATTTTCTTTTTGAATCATTTTATGGAAACCATTTAATGAATTAGATATGTCATTTTTGTATAATTTTGTATTTAAGGCATTATTTATAATTCATATTTTCTTCTTGAAGCATTTTATGGAAACCTTTTAATGAATTACATGTGTTATTTTTATAGAATTTTGTATTTAATGCATTGTTTCACTAACTTTCCTAAATATTTTTATAGAATTTTGTATTTACGGCATCTTTGTAATTCTTATTTTCTTTTTGAAGCATTTTATGAAAACCATTTAATGAATTACATGTGTTATTTTTAGAGTTTTATATTTAAGGCATCATTTGTAATTCCTATTTTCTTTTTGAAGCATTTTATGAAAATCATTTAATGAATTGCATGTGCCATTTTTATAGAATTTTGTATTTAAGGAATAGTTTCACCATCCTTCCTTATATATTTTTATATAATTTTGTATTTAAAGCATCATTTATAATTCTTATTTTATTTTTAAAACATTTTATGGACACCCTTTAAAGAATTACATGTGTCATTTTCATAGAATTTTGTATTTAAGGCATTGTTTCACCATCCTTCCTATATAAGAGTTTTTGATTTGATTTGATACGTATCATAAATAGTCACTTAATATTAGACAGGCGGTCCAATAAAATATTTCGTTTGGCGCGCGGCGCGCAGTGACCAAACTAAATAAAATAAGACGTTTGGGCGCGCGACTCGTAGCGACCAAACAAAATAAAATAAGAAGTTTGGTGGCGTGGCTCGCAGCGACCAAACAAAATAAAATAAGACGTTTGGTCGCGCGGCTCGCAACGACCAAACTAAATAATATGTCCGGACGGGCGGATAACCGCGACCAAACTAAATAAAACAATATGTTTTGTCGCGCAGATTGCAACGATCAAAATAAAATATTATTTCTTAATAGGGCGGACTAACGTGAAAGGACGCGACTTATAACTCCAGATTTTTGAAAAAAAATAAAATAGTCAAAAAACGTGCGGATGAGTGCAGCTGGACATGCCATGACCGCGGATAAAGAGGTCGGGTTGCGACATATACGAAAATTTTATATAATATCTTCTTGTCAATTTTAAAAGATATGTAATATCTTGTATTGATAAACGAAAAATATTGATAGTATATTTGTTCTGAATATACCTTTTACCCAATTTAAAAGATAACAAATATCTTTTATTAATATGAAATATATCAATAGGTTTTTAAGAGATATAGGTAATATCTTTTTTCAGTTTAAAATATATACATGATATAAATTTAAAATATTCTGATAAAGTCTTATCAAGAATTGAAAAAGATATCAGTAACATTTTAGTGGATCTAATACTAATCCGCATGTCACAGTGGCTAGTTCCACATTAACTAAAATATGTGCAGTATGATTTCGAAAACATAACTTGACATCAGCAGGCGCAACTTATTAATTTTAGTGGATCTAGTTTTGGCGCATGGAAAAATCGTAAAAGACAAAAGTACGAAGATTTTAGCTAGCAATTGTTACATTAGCATTTGATGCTAATTCTTGACAATGTTTACATAAGCACTTAGGATGCAATATTATGATCAATTTTCTAAGCACGATAGAATGCTAAATATACGATACCTTCGGATTTAGAAATCTCGAATCGATTTTTCCTTTCTGGTTGCATGAGAACACGAAGCATGGTTTAGTCATGGTCCCACAGATGGCGCCAACTTGTTGAAGCATAGTTTGTCTAGGCCGGTTTAACAATGCTGCAAACAATAGAGAACCGGTTAGACGTAGACCCGAGGCCGGAGCCCCGTGGTCCACCTCCGACGGTCAAGTTAGTATTGGTGCGATAAATAGTAAAGTGGTGTGGTTAAGAGAGATAACCTGATGATAGAATGAGCTCCTACCCCTGTTTATATAGGACTAGGGATTCTTGAAGGATAAATAAAGTGTTTGGGCCACAAGCCTGTTGGGTCGCGGGCCTCCTGGGTCGCGGGCCTCTTAGGTCGCGGGCCTCTTGGGTCGAGCGCAGGTTAGGTCAGGCTTATACCGACTATATGTTGACATGTATTATGACAGGATATAATGTTTCATTTTCATTGATGAAAATTACAACAAGGAAGCGCGCTATATGCAAAGTTCAAAAGGTTATATAAAAATTGTCATGTGATCACGACATCCAGTGATATCGTACAAACAAACCATGATTAACAAATTCCAAGGATCTCACACAAGTGGCCATATTTCACTCCCATGGAAAGAAAACCCTGTATGCAGATTCAGGTCTTGGGCTTTGATTCTATAGGTTAGAAGGTGTTAGTAACCGGCTAACCGGTTAGACCGGTTATACATTTTTCTACCTTAGACCGGTTAGTAGCCGAACCGGTTAACCGGTCCAACTTGGTCTTTGACCAAAAGCTGGCATTTTTTTAACACTAACCAAAACTAGTTCAGTTAACCGGCTATGTGCACCCTAAATTCATAATTGCTTGATTAAGGTCTAGAAAATTTATTTATCTTTAAAGAAAACATGATTATTCTCATTTATTTCCTCTGTTGATGTGTTTTTAATTTTAATCAGTACAGATTTAATAACAAGCAACATTAAAAACCAAATTGACTATGTGGCCCAATGGATAAGGCGTTGGTCTACGAAACCTGAGACTCTGGGTTCGATCCCCAGCAGAGTCGTCTTTTTCATTTTCTTATGAGCAAAGAGGAAATAAAATATGTCACTACAAAGGGTTAAAATGTTAGGATCCAAACACATATGCTCAATACTATTAGTATACGCCTTTAGCTCAAGGTCTTTAACCTTGCTCTGCCTCAAATCTAAACAACGCATGTCAGTTCTGCCTGCAGCATGTCTGAAAAAGTACTCGTCAACGGGTACGTGGTTTGATCATTGGCATGGCTTAATATAGCAGTCAAGGACAGCTCCCTTTTCTTTTAACACAACTACTGCTTTTTAGCTTGTTGGATTTTTCACTTATGATTCTAAATTCTTGATAGTTCCATCATTCTTGTAGAAACTCAGGGGAGCACTGCAATTGTTAGCCTAGACTTGAAGCACGACAGTATTGGGCACAACGGTACTGACTATTTAGCCTTGTAGAAACTCAGAGGAGCATCGCAATCGTTAGCATATTTCAGATGACTTCAGTTTCAACCTTTTTTACCCATTGACTTTTAAGCCGTGTAAGCTAAGTTTCTATTTGACTGGTTTGAGATTGAATGCTGTCAAAACTTACCCAATTAACTAAATGGGTCAAATTTGTTACCTCAAATGAATAAAACGACATGGAAACATTAAACTAGCATTAAGTGTACTATAAACAAAAGGGTATCTACAAAATAGCTAATTTTCTTGTGACCTCTAAAGTTTACATGTGCTGACTTCGCCTGTCTAATAAAGTAGTCGCACTGAACTTAGAAGGCTTGCAAAATCAAGTCGAAAAACTGGTATGTAAGAATCCAAAAGAAGAAGTGTGGTCATGAGAATAACATATATGCAATAATATACCTAAGTGTGTATTGTTTTTCTTGTACAAATACTTGATACAATATAAACAAAACGTTTATACACACAAATATTTCATGCACATAACATTTATAACTATATCCCTATAGAATCATGTTTATAAAATGTACATGACTTCATTGAACCTCCCCCACTTTATAGAGTCTTCTTATCATTCATTTGTTCTTCACTTGTCGATGTGGGACAACATTATCTCAACACATTTTACAATCCTACTTTCACTAAAAGCATAGGGAATGAGCTCTCTTTTGTTTTCCGTCTCACTGATAAGTATTTGTAAATGTATCATAAGTAATTGTAACTATTTGCTATATTAGAATCATTGACCATGTCAAAAATGTGATGGATTTATAATTAGTGGGATGCATTCAAAGATTATGTGATTTTCAATAAGCTCGTTATTGTGTACGGAGTACATGTCACTATGTCAGCGTCCCTTGACAAGAAGTTCATCATTTTGGGTACATAAGGATTAGATACGAGTGTTCTTGTGACCGATATGGGCACATTTTTGGTTCATAAGTTATCTTTTATAGTTGTCGGCCATGATCATGGGCACACATAATTTGAGGGTGTAAATAAGTTGATACTTCTTCGAATATTGTACAAACCTCAACATTAGTGTCACGTGGAGATCCTTTTAATGCATACACCAACGATACAATTTTGATTCTCGCTCATACTGTTCGTTTTACACGCAGCTGAACCAAACTCATGTGTAGTTTATATAGATGGTGTATCTGTCCTCTTCATGTGATGTGGAGGTAGGCTGATTATTAGGGAATAAATAGCCCCAAGCCCGGTTTGTGGGTTTGAGTCATTAGAGTTTTGTCATTATAAATATGGCCATGAATAATATCATACTCATGGGGTTTAGTCCTTCTTACATGGTATCATGAGCAGGTGGATCTAGTCGGCCACCATGAGGAATTCCTCATTGTCTCTCTACCACCCCATCAAAACTCTCATCTCCGTCATTTTAATGTCGGCCGCCATGAGCCGCTTCTATCTTTTTCCAAAAAAAATAAAAATCTCCTTCGCCGATGTGTCACCATAGACAAACGTCTTTGATCTATCACTCCACATGAAAACAAAAACAAAAACCCAAATCCCCAAAACCCTAAATCTAAAAATTGGTAGCCCTTTATTTTTCTTTACGTTCTCTCGTTTCAAATAAATCTATAGTCACATGTCATGCATATCAAATCAACATATGTGGTCAAGAGCACCCTGTCTCCTCCCAACACCATATCTCTTATCTTTTTTCTTATATCTTGCAACTGTTCTCAAGCATATAGACGGTCACAACAAGAATCGTCATATCTAGGTTCTTTTAGCATTGGAAATCTACGTTCTTTTAAAATGCCTCTTGCGAAGTTTACAACAGTTGGATCGAAGATCTCGAAGACCTCCACTCCAACTGCGGGGGAGTATTAGAGGAGATTAGGTTAGTCGGCCCAAGCCCGTATGTGGGCTTAGGGTCCATTAGGGTTTCATTATGTTTCATGTAATCTCTATATATTGTGATTGAATAAGACACTATACCGACGGGGTTTCTCTATC
This sequence comes from Glebionis coronaria, assembly GCA_025667525.1. Taxonomy (NCBI): domain Eukaryota; kingdom Viridiplantae; phylum Streptophyta; class Magnoliopsida; order Asterales; family Asteraceae; genus Glebionis; species Glebionis coronaria. The sequence goes on from CM046879.1 coordinate 583,106,355, forward strand.
TTCTTACATGTTTCATGTCAGAAGGACTAAACCCCATGAGTATGATATTATTCATGGCCATATTTATAATGGCAAAACTCTAATGCCTCAAACCCACAAACCGGGCTTGGGCCTATTTATTCCCTATTACTCCTCCGTAGTCCGAGCGACGAAATCGTGATAGCTCGGACTGAAGAAGTAAACTAGAAAAGAAAAACAAAACATAATCAAAGCAGAGCTTTAAAAGCGAATCTTTAGAAGCAGCGGATCTTATAAGCAGCGGAACTTTTAAAAAAAACTAACAAATAAGCGAAACGCGGCAGACTTAAGGTATATCTATCTGCCAACGATGACAGACTCAACCTATATCTATCGGCCGAAACGCGACGGACTCAAGGTATATCTATCTGTCAAGGTTGACAGACTCAACCTATATCTATCGGCCGAAACGCCACGGACTCAAGGTATATCTATCTGCGAAACACGGCAAACTCAACCTATATCTATCAGCCGAAACGCGGCGGACTCAAGGTATATTTATCTGCGAAACACGGAAGACTCAACCTATATCTATCAACCGAAAACCAAAAAGTCGTCTCGGGGCTGGATACCTAGATTCGACTAACAAACAAACAATTAACCTAGAAAACTAAAACATATAAAAAAAATAAACATAAAAATAATACTTGTAAGTAAATTAAAAACGTCACAGCAACTTCGACAATCTTTGCAATCGTAAACCTTTTTCTTCAAAACAAGATCGTAAAGAATGGAGGCTTTTTGAACATTCGTCGGCTTGCATGTATAGACCCTCCATCTTTATTGCTTGACCAAACAATATAATAATAAGATTATTGGGATGAGGAATGGTGATCATCAAAATATTATACATCATAACTATATTATTGGATTAAATTGAGGGAATATGCATATGGTAGATCAACGAAACCCAAAAACAATTTTCTTGTTAGTGTTTTTAGGGATCCATGTTTTAACGAAGAGAGGCAGGGATTCACGTGCTGCGAACTGATAGGGATAGGGTTCTAGGACCGGGGTGTGGCCTGGGGTGTGCTCTAATACTATGTTAGAAGGACTAAACTCCATGAGTATGATATTATTCATGGCCATATTTATAATGGCAAAACTATAATGCCTCAAACCCACAAATCAGGCTTGGGCCTATTTATTCCCTAATACTGATAACTTTACTTTTCCTACCAGCTGGTCTAAATTCTTGTTCGTGCGTTCTTGTATGTTTGACATGTCGAAACTTCTTGGATAACTTGAATGTCAATCAACCTATATAAATAATTTTGTTTGCTGTCAATATGATTGTAGAAGCTTTGCTCTGTGCAAGTGTCTGCACTTAATATGTCATATTCCTTATGTGCTTATGCGGCGAATCTTTATTGCCTACATCTTAGTGGTTTTAGTATCTCGTGGCTTCATATGGTTGTTAGATCATCCTTGGCTACTTATGGTTGTTAGTTGAAATCAATAACTTTATGTCTAATATATTTTATCTATATGATCTACAAGGTTTTACACATCGAAAAACACATGCGGTGACTTTCGCCTGTACAACTTTCCTCATTCCATGAGCTACCTGAATTGACGCATTATGAGTACAGCATTTTCTTTTTATAAATTTGACCCGTTAGAGATAAGCCATAATTTGAATCGACCCAATTGTAACTTTGTAAGCAAATAGGTTAACATCGCTTCGTGCCCACCTCTATGACATCCAACGGCTACATTATGCGTTGACAATTACGTTTCCTTGTGTGAACATCGGTTGACCGAAACAACTACACTAGGAGCTAGCATGCTCACTTTTCAATGACTTGTTGCTCTTGATGCCCCATGGGTGTTATCCGGATTGGGTCATAACTATGATATTAGTAATGAAGCCATTAACAAAGCAACAAATAACACAAACAACTATACGAATAAAATTCACATATAAACTATTGTAGTTTAATGTATGTAACCAGACTTTAAAAATGTTTGATGACACAAGATCACCTAATAAGACAAACATTATCATAGTGTTAGAACTTACTGAATTTATCTTGCAAATACCCACATCGATTGGTGATTAAAATGAAAGTGGGTATATTAACCCAAGTAACTCTCATATCTCAAGCAAATTTGATGCAAACTTACATTGAGTGTAAGTTTACATCAAATTTTCTTTTTTTTTCCTTCTCAACTTTAAATTAATAAAAGTAAATTATCACTCAAAACTTGTTTCAAAACTTTCTTGTTAACTTAAAGTTATCAAAAACAAATCCCTTAACTTAAAGTTAATAAAAGCAAATTATCATTATCTTTATTATCATAAGACTCAAAACTTGTTTCAAAACATTCGTGTTAGCTTAAAGTTGTTAAAAACAAATTTTTTAACTTAAAATTTAATCAATGCAAATTATTCTTATCATTATCATTATGAGACTCGAAACTTGTTTCAAAACTTTTTTGTTAGCTTCAAGTTGTTAAAAACAAATTTCTTAACCTAAAATTAATAAAAGCAAACTATTGTTATAATTATTATTACGAAACTAACACTACAAGAAAAAAGGCTTATACGCTGATTAATGTTATGAAAAATAATTTATAAGACCTTTTAGAATAATACGACCAAAACAAATGTGTCTTCTATAAAGAGGTTGTAATACATATATGAGACACTTTTGAACGCCCTAATAAAGACCAATATTATAAAACAAGTTCTTTAGTCTCATAAATCTATCTTATAAAATCAAAATAGCATTGATCAAAGAATAAGACACTTTAAGGTGTTCTATTATGCTTACCTCTCTATTATGCCTTAAGACACATTTGTGAGTCTTAAAAGATATGTTCATAAGATGAAATTTGTAGTTCATAAATACTTATTTAAGTATCAAGAAAAAGGTTCTAATAGAAAAGTGTGTTGTTAGAATCAAATTTAATGTCCTAGAACAATCTAGTACATTTAGCATAATAAACATGTTTAATCAATACTATTAGTGTTCTAAGTAGTGACATTTTAACCTGGACTTGATTTATGTTCAGTTAATAGAAGGAATATAACACAAGATGCATGAACAAGTTTCACTTTCGTATATGATGACAATGTATATTGGTTGGCCACTAATACTTTTATGGGTATACTTACCGCGTTGTGCCCTACGTCACGGTTGGTCCATAAGACTCGACCGAGCAGAGGCCGCACACGGTTTGCATAAGTAATAATATTGTTGTCAGGTTTAAAGAGTCTAAATGTTTTATTTAAGATTCTAAACAAAGGTTATGGGGACTTCTAGTGAAAAAAAAGGTTTAACTTTTTTATGAATGTAGGGGTATCTATAATAGTAATGTTGAGGCTTGTCAGTGTCTGACTGTTCTTTATAACATAATAGGCCTCTTCATCTAGTTGATCAAGTTTTAGCTATGCTTAAGATAAGATGGTGGTCTTGTTCAAACCAATACTAGACCTTGTGAAGTTTGTCACAAGGCTAACCAAACTAGAGAATTATTTAATCTAAGTGATATTAAGAGTAAAAAACATGAGGATGTTGTTCCTCTCACTGTCTGTGGTCCATGTAGGATTACCATCAGAGATGGTTTTAGATTCTTTTTAACTATTGTTGATGATTACACCGTTGTTGGATATTTTTTCATGAAAAGTAAGAAGTTTACAATAATATAGTTGAGTTATCAAATTTGAATAAAAACCAGTTTGACAAGTTTGTCAAAAGGTTTTCAGTGATAATGATACAAAGTTTGTGAATAAAAAATTTGAAATTTTTGTCAAGGATAATGGAATTTCTCATCAAACTACTTTTATCTACACATTCCAACAGAATGGTTTAGCTAAGAGAAAGCATAAACATTTAACATTGCTAGAACCCTCATGTTTCAAAGGGGCTACCATTGAACATGGGGACTGAAAGTGTACTAATTGCAACCTATTTGATTAACATGTTACATATTATTGTGGTATTTGGTAAATCTCCCTATGATTTGGTTTATGAGTCTAAACCTAATCTTTTGAATCGTAATACTAGAAAATATATTGATGAACACGATACATTTAACATAAATTTATAAAAATTGATACTTTTCTCAAAGTTAACATTGTGTCCGAAAAATCATAGTTCCGTCCCTGGCTATAATGACTTTATGAGCCATAGCTATATGCCATAGCTATTAAGAGAATATAATAGAGTATATGTATGATACAATGACGAGTATCTTAAATTAACTGAAGAAAAGCAAAAAGAAAATGATCTCGATCAAATCTGGTTCACTCAGTTTTATAGGTTTTAGTCGATTCTCTTTGATTCGTTTCATAGGAATTTTATTTGCTAAGCGAATCCATCAGCCCGATCCAGTTTTAAAACTATATGTATCTACAAGTAGAAGCTTTGTGTATTCATTTGTACAGTGTATATGATAACACGTAGTTTTCATTTTAGTGGTGTTTTGAAAGTTAGTTAGCGTGTTTAATGGATTAAGATGTGCTTTAAGAATAATAGTAAATGCAATGAACGTTAAATAAGTGCGTGTTTGTGCGTATGTTAATTGTACATATTGTATAAATCTGTATTTTTAAGTAATGAGATGTTTTAATAAGAGAACTAATCATGTATTAAATATTTGAATGTAATATATTTAGGTTTTTTATGCATTTAAGCTTATATAGTATGCGTAAAAACATAAGTTATTTTAAAATATCAATAGTAAGAAAAATATCAACATGTTTATAAAATAACTAGCAGCGTACCCGCGCGTTGCGGCGACGGGTACCTTATAATATAGTTTTGGACAAATTTTTATGTTTTATTTACAATGAAATCACGAAAACGATAATTTTAGGTTTGGGTGTCTTTATGTAACTGTCTAGCTTAATTGATGGCAACTCCGGTTGCCGGTTGAACCCGTTTGCCCGGTTCAGATTTTAAAACTATATACACTGTCATTTTAGGTAGACAACATATGCACGTTTTTCTGTAAAAATATGTTTTTAATGGTTGTACAACGTAAATATATACTTGTGTTTTAAAATAATTGTAGTTTTAATTATATATTAAGTTGTATTAATTATATTTATTTTTCAAGTATGTATTAATTATTATGTATTAATTAGTATTAATATGAGTATAGATTACGTGTACTATGTTTTATTTTGATTGTAAAATGGGGTGATGGGTAATTTAATAGTAGAATTTAATGTCAATCAAATCAAATCAAAAACCGTTATATAGGAAGTATGGTGAAACAATGCCTTGAATACAAAATTATATAAAAATTACACATTTAATTCATTAAAGGGTTTCATAAAATGCTTCAAAAAGAAAATAGGAAAATGATTCCTTAAATACAAAATTTTATAAAAATATATAAGGAATGATGGTGAAATAATGCCTTAAATACAAAATTTTATAAAAATGACACATGCAATCCATTAAAGGGTTTCCATAAACTACTTCAAAAAAATAGGAATGACAAATGATATCTTAAATAGAAAATTCAAAAAGGACACATGTAATTCATTAAATGGTTTCCTTAAAATGCTTCAAAAAGAAAATAGGAATTACAAATAATGCCTTAAATACAAAATTCTGTAAAAAATATATAAGGAAGGATAGTGAAACAATGCCTTAAATACAAAATTCTAGAAAAATGACACATGTAATTTCCTAAAGGGTTTACATATACAATATTTATTACATTATAAAATTCAAAAATAAAAAAATATTTTATACAATATTATTAAATTCTAAATAAATTTAATGTAACAAATGTATTCATAACGTTAACGTATGCAAATTCAATTAACTCATAAAATTCTTAAATAAATAAAATATCTTAAACTACGTTATTTTTTTCATTATATGCTACATTATTAAAATATTAATGTCATAACTAATACTACATATACTAAACTTCTAATACAAACATACATAACTTTAATTTTCATTAAAAAAATATATACTTAAAGCTAGCCCGTCCATCACCAATCATAAAACATTCACATCATAAGTTACAAAACCATACAGTATCTCTTCCATTCCATCTGGAAGTTAAAATCATTAAAAGATATGGGACTATGAAACTCACCTGATCAAGGTCTCCAAATATCTGCGCTCTAGCAAAAATCTAAATACACAAACATATACAATCAAGACATGAACCACATACCAAAATGGCTCATCAATCTATGATGGATATCTAACCTTCTCCTACAACTTAACCTAATTTATATGCCATTAGCATCCCATTACACCCCTCTATAAAGCCCTTAACCTAGATAAGTTCATAACCTGTCCCGTTTACATTTAATCCAAAACAATCCCGATTTTCACACTCTGTATTATGAGCCAAACGCCCACCAAACCTAAACCACATTCTTTGCAATGAATATATCATAACCTTATATGTGTTAGATAAGTTTTCAGCCCTTGCCCCAATCTCAAAGCTAATTCTAAGTCCTCGATATGCAACTTATACTTTTACCTATCCAGAATTTACTGATTTTGAACATATAAAAAAGTTTGTTATGACCAGATGGTCTTAACCTATTCCATTTACTTATCCCCACTCCATATCCTTTCTATAATATATAAAATAACTCCTATATTCGTTTGAAGGTCTGTCTATAATCCTAAGCACCCTAACCAACTCAAAACATAAAATGTAAACAGGCTGATCAAAAAACTGCTTTGACACCAAACTGATGTAACCTGTTTTTGACCCACTTTCATACCTCTAATTTAGTTCTTGTTTCTTGCATTCAATAACTTAAATACCTTTCCACGGGTACTTGGATCGCATCATGAAAGTCTATAGAACTCTAGATATTATCAAAACAATGGACCTAAAATTCTACCCAGTTTTTAAAAACGAATTTAAACATCATTAAACCCTAATTAACATCACTAATTATCACCAATCATTATCCTAATCATGTTAATTGTTATAAAAACCTAGTTATAGATCTATTAAGAACCCTAATCCATCATATAAATTTATTACATAAAACTTGAAGCCTTAATGATATCAAACATGAAAACTATAAGAATTAAATCAAGATTTTTACCTGAAATCTTCAAGAAAATTATTTTTGATGAATCCCTAAATTGGGGATCATAATATTTTGGCGAAAAAGGGTGGAGGAGAGAAAAAACGGATCTTTTTGATATTATGATTGGTTTTTAAAGGATTTAATAAAAAGGCTTTCACAATTGGGCTCAATTTGGGCTTTTAACAACTTCCTTTTTTTCTTTCTTCCTTGCGTCGTCCAAACTGACCCCCTTTATTATTTTTTATTTTTTTTTATTTTTTATTTTTATTATTAATTAATGTGTTAATAATATTACCTTAATTTATTTCAGCTCCTAAAGTCCTCAAAACCTTAAAACAATAAAAGTATTCAATTTTAAGCGATTACCGTAAAATACGTAAAATACATAATTTTATGAAAACTCTTAAAATAAGTTAATGACTAAGTATGTAAGTCTACAATAACTTAAAACTAACTCATAAATTATTTTTGACACTAAATCCTTAGTCTGAGACCTCTAAACACAAAACCTCGTATCGTAAATATACGATTTACTATAATACATATACGTATACGTAAAACCACCAAATAACACCATCTCATTACATAGTCACTACCATGTGAGCTCATGAACATGAAATCATCACACATCGTTTCACTCACAAGGTACCCTGTACCCGAAAACGATGTCCAAACCATACTCTATTCACACCACATAACACATAAGCACATAAAGACACGTAATTTCACGAAATATGCACAAACATAAAACTAAGTGACGAACCTCAAGACCGTGGTTGTCACAAAAGATTAGTACGAGCACGAAGAATCCTAGTCAAGTTCAAGACCCGTGTACAAGTTACAAGCCTTTGAAGATCTATTCCGAGTGCGAGAACAAGTGTTTTCAAGAATATACAAGCCTCACAAGTAATTCCGACCTTGGGAAATGCAAGAGAAATCATGTAGCTGGTTGTAGTAACAAGTGCAAAAAGCACTTAATATGAAAGAAGAGGTCAGCCTTGAAAGTAGATGTCAGTCATCCTCACTTTTCACCATCTCCTTTTCACTTATTTTCCACCTGCATGAAGAAAGGTTGCCAGCCAAGTTCATAATCCACCATCTCCTTTCAAGTGGGCAGATTTTCTACTACAAGTTACTTAGAATTCTTGAAGCATCAAAGAACACACAAGAACTCTCTATGGAAGAGTCTAGATTACCTTTGGCTCCAAGCAAACGCCTTTGCGAACAAGCCATGCATTCACTACATGCCTTCAATTTTGCCAATAAATAAGACCTATGGGGTCACATCTTTCATATGCTTTCACACACTTTCATTTGCCACTTCAATTTACTTCTCATAACTCATTTCACCATCAATAAACTCTCTCCTCCTTGTACAAAATACCAATACCGGATTTGAGGGGGGGGGGAGGCAAAGTGAAATATTTCTTTAAAACCCTCACCACCGCGCGTTGATGAGTTAACGCAGGACCATAACATCGTTATTTTTTTGTTTCTAGGTAACAAAATTAGTATAGTATCATGTAAATATCATGGTTCTAAATTGCCCGGTAAGGCCCGCTTTAAAGTGCGCTAAAGCTTGAGGCGCGACCTTTACGCCACGCAATAGGTCAAAACATGCTAAGACATGAGGTGCGGTGACTTTTTAAATTCAACTCCAAAAATGAATATTATTACATGTAAGGAGAGTTTTATAACTTTAGTTAGTATGTACAACACATATTGTGAATTCAATATAAATATAATATTGAAATATGATAAAACAAATAAAAATTTATATGTTGTGTCCCATAAGTCACGCTTTAAAAACATTAAAGCATCGCTTTAGCCGCTAAAGCGTGTAGCTTGGATATACCGCAATTGCACGTCTCAAGCTATTTATAACCATGGTCATTATAAAGAATTATGCAACTTTTAACGAGCACATACACAATTCCCTAAATTAAATTAAATGCTAAATTCTTAGGAGTCATAGCTATAATGACCCATAGCCATCATATGGATATATGCCATAGCTACAATGACCTTACGAGCTATAGGTGTTACAAGATTAGTAAGGTATTTGTGTAATGTGAGGGTGAGTACTTTAAATTAATCAAAGAGAAACAAAATGAAGATGATCTCGATCAAATATGGTTTACTTATTTTTATAGGTTTTGGTTGATTTTTTGGGTTCGTTTCGGACGAATTTTAATTACTAACCGAACCGATAGAATGATCCAGGTTGGACCCGTCGGCCCGATCTGGTTTTGAAACTGTGTGTAATTGTGTATCAGCGAGTAGAAGCTTTATGTACTAAATTGTATAGTGTATATAATAACATGTAGTTTTCATTTTAGGGGTGTTTTGAAATTAAAATTAGTTAGCGTGTTTAATAGATTAAGATATGTTTTAAAATAAAATTACATCTTTTGATTAGTCAATAAGTGTGTGTTTATGCATATTTTAATTGTACATATTGTATAAATATTTATATTTTTAAGTAATGGGATGTTTGTTTATTATAAGATAAGATGTAATATATTTTGTTTTGTTATACATAAAACTTTTATATTATGTATGAAAATTTAAAATACATAAAAAAATTAAAGATGAAATATATCAATATTTCTATAAGATATGTAAATATAAAACTTTTAACAAAAAAGCATGGGATTAAATTAAATGGTAGTAATAAAAACAAAAAGATGATGCAAATCAAAAGATCTTACAAACCATTATTACAACGATCTATTGAGTAACACTATCTTTACATAGTTAAATAACAATACGCTTATATCTATATGATTATTTGATTCTTTTTCCGATGTGGGATCGTTGAATCCAACAAACCTATCATATTTCTATATTTCTTTTTAAATTTATTATAATTTTCATGTTAATTACGGCTGCTGCCATCTTTTCTAAACTTGATGTAGAACTTAAATCTATAACGTCAACTACTAAAACTATATTCATCTATCAAAATTTTCATTTATCAATCATAGTAAAAATAATGTATTGATCACATATGTATTTCAAACTCATGAACCGTAGACTTGTATAGTCACCTGGTGCGATTGTCATACTCCGTATTTGTCTATCTGATGTCAAAATAACAGTAGGACTTTCGGTATATATATGGTCATGTATCCATCTAGTTATTATACGTATCATATATTCGTATGTATTACGTTAAGGATAAACAAACCATCATGGAACAACTGCTAAAGAAAAAGATTTATTTAAGACCAAAAGCTTCGGATCTCTTTTTTAAATGCGTTAGGCTGGCCTCACAGAGTTGTGACTACCCCTTGCTCTTTCCGGTGAAAGGGATAACAAGTTCGGGATAATCAAAGCTCATCGCCTGAAAAAACCTTTTTCTGGAACACCCACTTTTTTTTTCACGGTACTTTTCTTTAATATCAAGTCTGAGAGCTAGATGGGAATTCTGGAAATATATTTAGGAACATATCCTCTGATAGGATAAGGTCGTCTCACTTCGAAGGGTCGATATCTTAACTCTTAGTAGGAGCATTGACCAGACATGTTGGTCCTAAATGTTTCTTGTAATCCATCATTTGTGGGGATGGTCTGAGATTTTTGTCCACCAAGGAATGACCGAACTGTCTGCAGAGAAATATATAGAGCTGATCCTTCTATGGATTTTTCATTTTTGGCTCACTGAGATATATTTGAAACTTTAGCTACATATTTTATTACTAATAAGCTTGGTATCACTTTCTTTTTGAAAGAAGGGAAAAGGTCATACCTGAATTTTGCGTATCATGAAACTATGACAACAGAAATGAAAACTATACTGTAGTTTTGAGCTTTGCGCTAAGAAAGTTGACATGTTGGTGTATCTTGCAGCAAAATGGGCAAACTTTCACATTTCACGTTTTAGGTGGTTAAAATTGTCTCAGTCAACATTACTAGTAATCCGTTAATGAGTAATCGAGTTCAAACATGGAGCAATATGAATCCACGACTTTTTGTTCAAGCATGAACAAGTATGAACGACAAGTTATCGTTTAAACTATTAACTTTATTCCCAGATATCATGTTTTATATATAATGTGAATCATTAAACAATAAATATAAATGAAGACTTACTTGAATTGAGGGTAGAGAATGCCATGGCAGAACTTTGAACTTCTCCCTAATCCTCTCACAAGATGATGGAACTTCTGTGTGTTTTACGGGGTGAAACTAATCCCCTAGTTATAGTGAGAGATTAGGCAGGGATCAACTCCTATATAAGGTATATATTATAATGTTTACATATAATCAATTTAGTATAATCTTCCATCAAGATTAGGAGCCACATTATGGTAACTCATTAAATATTACCTAAATAAATCAACTCATGTTAAGTACAGAGATATTATGTGTAAATATATTAAGGCCACAATATAAAGTTAATATATATAAAATATACTAACATTCTCCCACTTGGTCGTATTTATATTTACACTTTGTACAACGTTAGATTGGCCAAGTTTATTTCATAACTTCATCATAATCATATAGAATAACTAACGCAAACTAACATAGTCACTAGAATCGCTATTGACACGGGACCCCTACTAATTATACTATTAGCATTTCTACATGATCATGATCATTATCCATAATGTATATGAATGGAAAAATAAATAAATGGTAATAAAATAAATCCATTCAAAATGATCCAAAATAATCGCGTGTTCATAAGATCTCAATATAATGTGCGCGCAAAATAGAGAATAACAAACTTCAACATAACGTGAAAACAAAACAATAAAATCCTTAAATTTAGTTATCACATAATCCCATGCCGACAACATGCTCTAAAAAGAGCTTGGGGGTAAACCTTTAGTAAGTGGATCCGCCAACATGTCATGAGTGTTAATATGCTCTATGACAATGCTATTATCTTCAACCTTCTCTCGAACGTACAAATACTTAGTCTCGAGATATAAACCAGCTCCAGTAGAACTAGTGCTGTTTGAAAATCTAACAACTGAACTATTATGACAATACAGTCTGAGGGGTCTTGAAATAGAGTCAACTACCTTGAGTCCAGAAATTAGATTTCTCAATAATATAGTGTGACTAGCTGCGTGATAACATGCAACATATTCAGCCATCATAGTGGAAGTTGTAGTGAGTTCTTGCTTATAACTCCTCCATGATATAGGACCTCCTGAAAGCATAAAGATGTACCCTAATGTGGATCTGAAATAGTCCTTACACTTAGCGAAATCGGAATATGAGTAACCTATAACTTCTAGGTTATCTGTTTTTCGGTAAGTCAACATCGAGTTCTTAGTCCCTTGAAGATATTGTAAAACCTTTTTAGTTGCTTTCCAATGTTCCTTTCCCGGATTAGACTAATAACGTCCAAGCATACCTGTAATGTATGCAATATCAGGGCGTGTACATACTTGAGCATACGTGAGGCTTCCAACTAAAGAAGCATAAGGTTTAAGTCGCATCTCTTCTTGTTCCAGCTTATTTTTAGGACACTGGTATGCACCAAATTTATCACCCTTAACAACAGGGGCAACAGTTGGAGAGCAATTATGCATGTTGTATTTCTTAAGTATTTTGTCGATATAAGCCCGTTGTGACAAGCCTAAAATCCCACGAGACCTATCTCGGTATATTTCAATGCCAATTACATAAGAGGCTTCCCCGAGATCTTTCATTTCAAATTTTTTTGAAAGAAACCTTTTAGTCTCATACAACATATTCAGGTCATTACTTGCTAGAATAATGTCATCGATATATAACACAAGTATGACAAATTTACTCCCACTGATCTTAAGGTATATACATTGATCCACTGCATTTTTCTTGAACTGAAATTTACTCATAACTTCATGAAATTTCAAATACCATTGCCGAGAAGCCTGCTTTAACCCATATATGGATCTCTTTAACTTGCAAACCATATGTTCTTTGCCTTCAACCACAAAAAATTCAGGTTGTGTCATATAGACATCTTCGTGCAAATCACCATTAAGGAATGCAGTTTTAACATCCATTTGATGTAGCTCTAAATCATAATGAGCTACTAAGGCCATGACTATTCATAAGGATTCCTTTCTCGAAACGGGAGAAAAGGTCTCATTATAGTCAATCCCTTCCTTCTGAGTGTAGCCTTTAGCAACCAATCGTGATTTATATCTTTCGATGTTTCCTTTTGAGTCTAATTTGATTTTACAGACCCACTTACAGCCAACAGGCTTTATGCCATTTAGTAATTCTGTAAGTACCCAAACATCATTAATTTGCATTGATTTCAACACATCTTTTATGGCTTCAAACCATTGAGTTGATTGGTCACTATTCATGGCTTCTTTGTAGAATATGGGATCTTCAAATTTACTTAAGTCATCATCATTCTCAAGTAAATAGGTTATGAAGTCATCATGAATGGCAGGTCTTCTGGTCCTTTTAGACCTTCGCAATGGTTGCTGAACAGTAGGTGAACTTGGGTTTTGATCATGTGGTGGTGCATCGACTATAGGAACATCAACAACCTCATCTAAAGGTGCGATTGTTGTATTTTACATATATAATGGTATTGATGACTCTTGATTAGGAGCATCCATTAATTTTTCATTCAAGTCAATGCTTCTTTCACCACTCCCACTGATTTCACCATTTTCAAGAAATTTAGCATCTCGTGTTTCAACAATTCGAGTGGAATGATTAGGGCAGTAGAACCGATACCCTTTAGATCTTTCTGGATACCCAATAAAATAACCACTAATGGTTATTGAATCGAGTTTCTTTGTTTGAGGATTGAAAATTTTTGCTTCAGCCGGACAACCCCATATCTTAAAATAACGTAAGCTAGGCGCCCTACCTATCCATAGCTCAAATGGCGTTTTTGGGACAGACTTAGAAGGGACCCTATTAAGTATATGAGTTGCGGTTTTCAATGCCTCGGTCCACAAAAACTCGGGGAGAATAGAATTGCAAATCATACTTCGTACCATATCCATAAGGGTGCGGTTTCGCCTTTATGCAACACCATTTTGTTGTGGTGTATACGGCATAGTAAACTGATTAACAATTCCATTTTCCTGACAAAATAATGCAAACGGCCCGGGGCTTTGACCAAGATCAGAGTGTTTGCCATAATACTCTCCGCCCCTATCTGATCTCACTATTTTGATCTTACGGTTTAGCTGGTTTTCAACTACCGCTTTAAAGATCTTAAATACATCAAGAGATTCAGATTTTTCTTTTATCAAGTAAACATAAGTGTAACGAGAATAATCATCAATAAAGGTAATAAAATACTTACGTCCACCTATGTCATTTGTAAAGGGTCCACAAATGTCTGTATGGATAATTTCAAGAAGATATTTACTTCTCGTGGATCCTTTCTTAACAGTTTTAACAAATTTCCCTTTAAAACATTCAACACATTGATTAAAATCTGAAAAATCTAGATGATGAAGAATTCCTTCTTTTATAAGACGTTGCATTCTATCTTTAGATATGTGACCAAGACGTTTATGCCACAATCTTGAGGAATTTTCTTCATCTAAATGTTTTCTTTTTCCATGACTAATGACATTTACATCCATTGATGATAGGGATTTTTTAAAGTTGCTATTTAATTGTAATTTAATGAGGTTATTTTCTAATGAACCAATGCCAACAAGACGGGAATCAAAATACACTTTCAAACCATAATATCCAAACATAAATTCATAATCATGAAGAAGCAACTTAGGAACATAAATAAGGTTCCTAGTAATGGATGGAACATAAAGTGTATCATTTAAATACATATTGAAACCACTCTTTAAAATTAATCGAAGAGTTCCTACAGCTTCAACATGTCTCTCATACCCGTCGCCAACTTTAATGGTTCTTTCCCCCTTTTGTAGCATCCTCTTTGAAAGGAATCCCTGCAATGAATTTGTTATATGTACCATGAAACCACTATCAATCCAATAAGTGTTTGAAGGGACATCAATGAAAAACTTTCACAAGATACATAGAAAAAAGACGAACCTTTCTTATCTAACCATTCTCGAAACTTTGGGCATTCCTTTTGGAAATGGCCAGGATTCTTACAAAATCGACATTTAGGGCTTGATTCCTTGCCATTACTTGAACTTGCCTTGTCAGAGTTTCCTTTTTCCCATTTAGAACCTTTGTTAACTTTAAAAATTTTCTTTTTGAAACCCTTAGTGGTAGTAAGGTAAGCAATATCCGACTTTTCAATTTTAAGCCTTTCCTCCTCTTAGACACACATGGCTATTAACTCGCTCATTTTCCATTTCTCCTTTTGCGTGTTATAGTTGATCTTAAAAGGACCAAACTGAGTAGGGAGAGATGTCATTATGAAATGAACGAGAAAACCTTCAGATATTGCCATGTCCATGCCATTTAATTTGGAGGCCATGTCATTCATCATCATGATATGCTCACGAACCCCGCTAAGATCATCATATTTCGTGGTGAGCATTTTAAGAATAAGAGTACTCGCATTAGCTTTAGACGAGCCCTTAAATTGTTCCTCGATTGATTTTAAGAACTCTTTAGCATCCTCAGAGTCTGGAATGGCTCCTCGAATAGCAACTGAAATAGAGTTCTTCATTATCATTAGGGACATGCGATTCGACCTTTCCCATATTTCATAAGTCCTCTTTTGATCGGCCCTGCTAGTGGCCGTTAGAGGGTTAGGTTTTTCGAATCTTAATGCATAGTCCAAATCTGTTATGCCGAGGGAAATTTTCACTTGATCTCTCCATGATGAAAAATTTGTTCCGTTTAGGGGTTCAATTCCAGATACACAATTGGTAATAGCATTAGGTGTCAAAGCTGTAAAATTATTTCCACATTACAGATCATATAAAGTCTATATTAGTATCATGAAATAATAACCAACTATAGGGTAAAAGCTAGTTATAGAAATCTAACCACAACACAAAATTAGATTCACATAAGAAGTTTGGTGTTATTGATAACTTCTCGTTGGTTTCATTAACAATACACTAATAACTTCTCTATTAAAATCATGCAAACTTAAATTAACTCATAATCTAAACTCATAAAAACGTAACTTATTACAACTTTCATTCACTTAAATGTTTTGATTAATTGCATCCTTTGGGCCTACAACCAATCTTAACAATCAAGTAGACCATTAAAGTGATTAATAAGTCAATTATTTAGTGCCTATAAAAAACCTGATTGAAAATCCAAACAAAGTTCATACGTCTACCTCTTTGTTTTCATCAATTAAAACAAGTCATACTATTGATAACTAGATATTGAAAAAGACATAGATATATACTCCAAAATCCAAATAGTGGCATCTTAATATCATCGTATTAAGCTTTCAGTTGTTTTATCTTTTCGCGTGATCGAGTATTTATGAAAACTACAAAGAGATTAACAATATACTCCGCTTTTTCTAACAAGATGAAAAGACTAAAACAATCATCTTTCCAACCATATTGATAACCATTAACGATACATGTATAGCTTTAAAAAACAACAACAGAGACCGGTATTTATAAAACATGATTAGATCATTCGCTCTAATGCCACAATATTAACTTTATTCCCAGATATCATGTTTTATATATAATGTGAATCATTAAACAATAAATATTGTTGGAATATTAGTAGTAAACTTAAATATAGTTTAGGGACTTAAGTGTACTTTGTAATATAGATTAGGAATAAACTAGTATTAGGAAGTTTTTAGGTTACCCTCCTTAAGTTGGTTTATAGGAAGTTTCCTATTTAACTTAAGACGGTGCCTACCCCTCATCTCTATAAATAGGGATGAGGGGGGATCCTAATTCATTGAAATTCTTCTTCCTCAATGTAGTCTTTATTAGGGTTATTAATAAAGAGGTAGTTGAGGGTATACCGTGTGCAATACTTGTCGGTTCTTTGTAATCTCTCGTTTTCGCTACTTGTGCTCGATACAACTCGTGATCTAGCGGTTCTACGTTATCGAACTTTGAGTTTGTTGTCGGTTTCATACAACAAGTGGTATCAGAGCTCACGGTTATTGTGGTCTCACGAAGTTCGAAGGCTAGAGCGAGGTTTCAAAGGTATCGAGGTTTGGTTTCGATTTTGTCGAATCGTAGAGTAGCGATCGTCGACTATTGAAAAAAAGAGAGGAGGTTTTCGTTTTATTTAAATCGTTTTTCCTGAGTAGTCGACGAGAGGTGTCTTTAATTAAGACACACACGTGAGGTGAGGTAGTTATCTACTTTATGTAAATTAGAGTGAGATTAATGTTATACTACAAAGGTGACGTAGATGAGGTGGTTTTGTTTAAATCAAAAGTGATTTAAATTATTTTATTACTCTCATTCACGTGATATTACTACAAAGTGTACGATTATTATTCGTTTCGAATATCGACTTTGGTTTTTAAGTCTGTTAAAGGTCGAGTAAAAGATGTTCGAAGTTAGTTGTTGCGGGGCTATTTTCTACTTCTTGTGGTTCAAGTTTGATCGTGGTTTGCTTGTGGTTTCAAGTTTACGATTGGGTTTGCTTGTTGATGATTGAGGGTTTAGGGTATCTAATAAATTCGATTTGCAAGAAGTGTTTTTCTTGTGGTTCAAGTTTGATCGTAGTTTGCTTGGGTTTTCAAGTTAACGATCGGGTTCCTTGTTCTAATCGAGGGTTTAGGGTTATCCTGTTTAATTCGATTTGCTAGAAAGGGTTTACGCAACAACGGGTATATTGCACACGGCTTGTGAGGCTTGTCGGTAAAGTTGGTTAAGAAACAACTTGACAAGGTTTGTAGCAAGGTTAAAGAAGATTCAAGACTTGTCGAGGTTGCAAGATTTCTTAGGTTATTAGAAATCGGTTTTGCAAAATTAAAAGTACGACAAGGGTTACTTCAAAAGGAGTCTGGTACTTTCTTGATTCAAGGGTTGTCGATTTGTTGGATAGGTTTCCAAGGCTCAATCGATTTTTGAGTAAGAAAGGGTGTTCTTTTGAAGGTTACTCGGTTTGATCGATTTCTAAGAAGTTTCTCTAAGGGTTATATCGATAAAGCAAGGGTTTTTCTTTATACAAGGGGACTTTGTAATTCGTGATTGTGAGGTTTAATATATCAAAAGGTTTAGCTAACTATCAAAGGGACTTTGTCGATTTGTGATTGTGAGGTTTTTCACAAGGTTTAGCAAATAAACAAAGGGATAAAGAAGAATGGCTTGTTCTATAACTAGGTTTAACATCGAGAAATTCGATGGGTTTAATGTACGTAAGCATGGAGGTTCAAAACAAGTTGAGTTTAAACAACTTGGTCCTGGTGTTAAAACAGGAGTCCATGGAGTACATGTTTATTAACGTGTTTGGTTTGAGGTGGAACTGCAGGGAGCTCAAGAGAATCATGAAGCTGAGGTTTTTCAGGATAGTAACGATCATGTTGCAGTGGCTCAAATACGGTTTGAGGTGGAACTGCATGGAGCTCAAGGGGGTCGTAAAGCTGAGGTTTTTCAGGTTAGTAACGATCATGCTGCAGTGGCTCAAAGATGGTTGGAGGACAAACAACCTGAAGAAAAGACAAACACGGGCTGCTTGGTAAATGAGCAGGAAAAGGTACACCTTGGTATAAAGGTGGGGGCAAACATTACGGTAACCGGAGTACCTAGTCAAGAAGGTGCGGAGGGTAATTTTGTTGAGAAGAAGAACGTGAAAGAGTCTATGGAAGCTAATCTAGGAAAACTACAAAAGTACAATGTCTGGTTAACAAGGTGGTCCCGGGTCCGAGGTTCTAACACCGGTAAAAAGTGTTGAGTATCAGTTATGTTTAAGTGTTACTCCTAAGGTGGAAATTGTTGGAATATTAGTAGTAAACTTAAATATAGTTTAGGGACTCAAGTGTACTTTATAATATAGATTAGGAATAGACTAGTATTAGGAAGTTTTTAGGTTAACCTCCTTAAGTTGGTTTATAGGAAGTTTCCTATTTAACTTAAGACGGTGCCTACCCCTCCTCTCTATAAATAGGGATGAGGGGGTTCCTAATTCATTGTATTCTTCTTCCTCAATGTAGTCTTTATTAGGGTTATTAATAAAGAGGTAGTTGAGGGTATACCGTGTGCAATACTTGTCGGTTCTTTGTAGTCTCTCGTTTTCGCTACTTGTGCTCGATACAACTTGCGATCTAGCGGTTCCGCGTTATCGAACTTCGGGTTTGTTTTCGGTTTCGTACAACAAATGTAAATGAAGACTTACTTGAATTGAGGGTAGAGAATGCCATGACAGAACTTTGATCTTTATATTATACACTATTTAATTAAACATGGAATTAAATATTAAATTCTATTAAACATTGAATTGATGGAACTTCTGTGTGTTTTATGGGGTGAAACTAACCCCCTAGTTATAGTGAGAGATTAGGCAGGGATCAACTCCTATATTAGGTATAGATTATAATGTTTACATATAATCAATTTAGTATAATCTTCCATCAAGATTAGGAGCCACATTATGATAACTCATTAAATATTACCTAAATAAATCAACTCATGTTAAGTACAAAGATATTACGTGTAAATATATTAAGGCCACAATATAAAGTTAATATATATAAAATATACTAACACAAACATGAACAACGAATTAATAAAACAGATATTTATCACAGATATTGTTTACATCCCGCATCGGCCTGCGTGCAATAATGAAGGGGAAGTGATGGTGTATAAAAACAGACACATGATATGGTAGAAATCACATACCAGGATGGGGGTCAATGGATGATCAAAAAAGTCCATGGCCTAGGTTGTCACATCCATTGCACTTTGGAGAGTACCGTCGGCACAAGAGGTCGAACCTACATCATAATTTGTTGAAGGGGCTTGTGTTTGCGCAGCCCCGCCTAGTACTTGAGTTTAAAAGGTTTGATTTAAGCTATTGTTTTGTTCAAATGTTCAAACTACATCTCAACTTATCGATTAATGAATATTGAGCAGTGTTTTACATATATTAGCAGTGTTTTAAAATAAGCGTTAACGTAGATAATAAAAAGTTCACTTGTGGAAATATATGTTGAAGGCCGGATCGGAAGAAAAAAGGAATTCAATATCTAGCAGAGATATATGACCAAAAGCTTTTGGCTCATGTCCGCGAATGGGTGATTACAATTGCTTGTGGGGATAGCTTGCTACACATTTGGTTTCTGTGGTTCAAAAAAATTTCGACTTCATGTGCACTAAACATCTCGTGGAGTCGTGGTTAGAAATTATTTCAAAGTGTCAGGTCTTAGAATCTAGAAGACAGCCATATGTGAGCAGAGTAATAACTAAAATATAAAGCGAAAGTGATCTTTACAAATACCATTTGAACATGATCTTTTGCCAAATCTAACTAACCAAAGAAGTGACTATGTTTAAGAATATAAAAACAAAATAACATTATAATCTGCCCCCTAAGAACTATTTTTGTACTTTACTAAAAAACCAAAATAATATTTTCTAAAAATATTCGGATTTGTTTTATAATCTGCCCCAAGAACCATTTTGTAGTGTAGTTTATAAAAAATATAAAAGTTTCACCCCCCGAGCCAAAATAACATTATTTTTCTTCAATTACAGAGTCTTAACAATATGTATGTGTACTATTTTGTTTTTTTTCAATTCATAAACAAAAAGAGTGAAAAAAAGTGTGAGAACAATTAAGTTTCTGAAAGACCCTTTTTATCCCACATCGGCTAGGTGAAGTAAACAGACAAGTGGGGGTTGACTATAAAAAGAAGGGCCTGGTAATGGAATAAGCATATCTTTCTCGGCCTTTTGGCTAAGATCAAGTGTAGTATCTGTTCTTATCAGTTTAATATCTGATATGTGAGCCATTGGCTCACTCGATATTAAGCGCACCCCTCCAATTACTAGTTCCAAGTTTATTATGTGCATCTGTCCAGTGTTTATCACCTAATAAAAGACGGCTTGAAGTCCCGTTTATGGTTCGCATATTGAATGACAATATTCATTCTCGTAATGGGCAGCGTCGTGTACATGGTTCGACAAGAGTTATCACGTATCTCAAATTAGTTTATATTAGAATGAAAAAAGTGCTAGCAAACTAGTTTTAAGAAACCCCTTATATCAGTCCCACATCGCCTGGGCGTGATAAACAAACAAGGAAGGGTGTGAATAAAATGAGTCTATTTGACCTAAAAAGTCAATGTACTAGAGACTCATTTGACCTTCATGGGTAAGTTAGAAGTACACTGATGTCTTTCATGATTGATTGATTAACGTTGTTGACTTGTTGTTTTGATTGCTAGTAAATAACTGATTTCCGAGGTTTATGGTTAAACAATGTGTTTTGGAGTTCTGTTTTGACATGCTACAAATGGTTTTATCCCACATCGCTTGGGTAGTGGAAGTTGAGAGTGAGGAAGGTTGTATATAAAGAACAAGCTGAGCATGGGGTAATTCAGGCAGCCAAGCAATGAGCACAAAGCGAACTATTCTTTTGCCTTTTACTAAAGAATACCGTGTGCTCGTTGTATAAATTGGCATACGCCTATTTTTGGAGAGCTTCTTCCCACAAGGAAGAACTCCTACCAATGAGCACAAAGCGAACTATTCTTTCGCCTTTACTTTATATGGTACTTTAGATCCGTTGCTGGGAAGTAATTCTTGGTTTTTACTTTTAACGAGTCACCTTGGTGATCCAGCATAGGGAATCCTTTACTCACAGACTGTTTAACCTCCATGATGCTCATTTACAGTAGGGGCAAACTGGGTGGTTTGGTAATGGGTCAACACGAGTTTGGATCAAAACTGCAAACCTTTGGGACGAATAAAATGAGCTTTGGTTGGCCTACGTTTGCACGGTATTACTGCTCCGTTAGTTGACTTGGTACATCTCTGGAGTTATTCTTCCAGTGCTTGTGCATAATCCGGATTCCGAGACTGTAAATGTGTAGAGGTGTAACACCCCATTTTGGAAATGGAATATTACGCATAATCATGGCGTGTCATCAAAGCATACAAGGATAAATGTCTAAGCATTATTCAACCATAAAAGGGAAATACCGGAATCAAACATCGGTATCCCAAAGTAAAGCTCATCACACACAAACATAAATACTGTAAAAGGAAAGGACGAAACAATGTCCATAGCAACTGTATCAAGGTAAAGGAAATGCATAAAGTAAAGAAAGACAATAAAGCTTCCAGTCCATATGCACCTACGTTTGAGATCTACGAGCGTCCCTGAGTACCTGCCGTTTTAGGAACATGAAAAGGAAAACGGCTGAGCAAGACGCTCAGTGCACGGATGTACAATAAAGCATGATATAGGATAAGCATGTAACATATAACAGCGGAAGACTAAGTACTGATTAAACTGGTTAAGTAACAAGAAAACTGGTTTTATAGTTTGAAAAGCCTTATGTTTAACTTGTGAAAACTGTTTTAACATATATATACCATAGCCCATATAGGTCATGAAAAGGTCACGTGCATGAATACTTGGAGGGGTGACCTCATCATGCTGATTAGAGGGGATGCCTCTAATCAATATACTGGTTTGGGTAGGAGGGATCAGCTCCTTGTGAAGGGTGCAAGGCACACACCACATTCACCATGATAAACTGAATAAAACATGTAACTAGGATGCACCCATACGCCCCACCTGATATAATAATATGGCCAAAACTGAAAGGGACGCCACGAGCAATCACTCCACCGTGGGGAAGTCATAACATCGGTGCCTCCAATGCTATGGTTATGGTACCTCCATAACTAGGTGAAACTGGTCATGCTTGTATATGGCTATAGATTATGCTAAATTAACATAAGCAGTTCAAAACAATAAAACAAATGCTGGGGAAAACAGTTGGCTGCATACGGGGAAATCCTAATAAGGAAAGAATGTCCATACTGAAAGGACGGGAATCCGTACCTCAAGTCCAGTGAATGAACGGAAGAAAGACTCCTACTTCTGGATCACTAACGCTACATGAATACACACGTGTATAAGTATCGATTTACTGATTACGTACTGGGTTTTGAGTCTCATATTAACTGATTTGGTATGTTTTAGGTCCTGCTTCACTGTTTAAAGCCTTAAACTGTGTTTATCTAGTATTCTGATTAATCTGATTAAGTATTACTGGTGTTTTCATGTATTAATATACTTATTGTATAATAATAAGTAACTTTCCAAAAATAGCAGGTTTCCAAAAATAGAAAGTTTCCAAAAATAGGAAGTTTCCAAAAATAGAAAGTTACCAAAAATAGAAAGTTTCCAAAAATAGAAAGTTTCCAAAAATAGAAAGTTTCCAAAAATAGAAAGTTTCCAAAAATAGAAAGTTTCCTAAAATAGAATTTACTGCTTAAAATAGATTAGTTTCTAAAAATAGAAAGTTTCCAAAAATAGATCAGCTGCCTTAATTAAATAAGTTTCCATATATAGAAGGTTTTCATGATTAGATTAGCTGCCTGAAATAGATTGATTTCCATATATAGAAGGTTTCCATAATTAGATTAGTTGCCTTATTTAATTAAGTTTCTATAAATAGAAGTTTCCATAATTAGAATTAAGCTGATTCCATAAGCTAACATATAAGTCTAAGTGTTATAAGCTTATTCTTAAGTCATATGATATAGTGTATAGTTTAATTATTATTTCATGTATTTTAATTAAACTATAGGTTAAGCATTTTAATTAAAGTATAACATGTTTTAATTAAAATGAAATGAAAATACTTAGGTTAAAATATGTATTATTATCATTAATAATATAACCTAAGTCATGTCTAAATTAATAAATTAAAGGCATGTTTTAATAATTAATTAATTATAACTTATAACATAAAATACTTAGGTTAACTTAATGTCATGATAAACTAATAATTAAAATAACCTAAGTCATGATTTAATTAATATTTCATGTTATTAATTAATTATATCCTAAGTTCATAATTCAAAAAATTAACATGTATCATGAATCATGATTTAACCAACGAACCATGAATCGGGCATGAATTCGACACCGTACCCCGGGCCAAACCCGGGGCACATGTGTCCCCTTGTTGCCGTGGGTCCCACATGAGCCAACCAAGACCAAAAGTGGTCTTGGTGGTGGCGGCAATAGCAAACCAAACCCCCCCTCGGGTTTGTTTTGCTAGGCGGCTAAAAACAAACACCCTTATAAATCCTTCCTTGATTTTAATTAATACCAAAACATGTTAGATCAATAATTAATTACCTCGTTTTTATAAGAAAAATTAATAACATGTTCATGAAAATAATCAAAGATCAAAAGAATTAAAAAGAATTAAAAAGAAGGGTTAGAAAGGTATACCACTATGTAGCTTGGAAAAAGGATGAACAAACACTGTTTCTAACACTTGTTTTTAAGATCAAAATCAAACAAACACCCTCCAATGGTGGTGTTTAGGTGGCGGCACAAAGAGAGCAAAAGGAGGAGGAGAAAACTCTTTTTAGGGTTTTTATGTTTATTTCTAGAAAATGAAAAATGAAAACATGTTTTTACTTTTACCC
Organism: Glebionis coronaria; assembly: GCA_025667525.1. NCBI lineage: Eukaryota > Viridiplantae > Streptophyta > Magnoliopsida > Asterales > Asteraceae > Glebionis > Glebionis coronaria. The sequence continues at coordinate 583,130,895 of CM046879.1, forward strand.
CCCTTTACTTGTAAAGTCCATGGGCTAAGCCCATTTCTTGTATGTGTGCCGTGGGTATGGGGGCCCCACATGGGGTACCCGTACCTTTCTCGTGTCCCGATGTTTCGTGTTCGTTCGTGGTTAAACGTGCTCGTGTTTAAAGTGTTTCTGTTTCTTTTAACGTGTCCTTTATCGTAAACTCAACGCTCGTAAATATATTATGAGTATTTACGTATTTATTTTAGTTAGTATTTTAAATGGTGATCATGATTTAATTATGTTCACGTGATATATCATTAACTGTTTATCATGAGTTCATACGTAATCGATACTTGTCATGTCATACACGTATGCACTTGCTTGATTATTAGCACATGAATGTGATCAATACTAACTGAGGTAAGTTTTAATCTAGGACGTACGATCTTAAGGGCACTATTCATGGTAAAAGCATGCGGGTTTTACAATTCTTCCCCCCTAAAAAGAATAATTCGTCCCCGAATTATAGATAAAGTAAGCTGAAAAGAAGTGACATACCCGAACTCAAAATATGAAGTGAGGGTAAGAAGCCCGGATAGACTCCTCTGTTTCCCAAGTGGCTTCCCGCTCGGTATGGTCCCTCCAAAGAATTTTGACGAATGGAATCGTCTTCCTTCTCATGACTCGTTCTTGCCTGTCGAGTACTCGTTCGGGTTCTTCTATAAAAGTGAGATCTTCATGTATCTGTTCCAGTGGATACTGAACCATGTGAAGGGGATGATAATTGTACCCTCTGAGTAAGGACACATGGAACACGTTATGCACGTGCGAAAGCTGAGGAGGTAACGCCAATCGGTAAGATACTTCGCCGATTCGTTCAACGATATCAAATGGTCCGATGAACCGAGGACTGAGTTTTCCTTTGATCCCGAAGCGTTTAACACCACGTGTCGGCGAAACCTTGAGGAAGACGTGATCTCCCACATTAAAATGTATGTCCCTACGATGCTTATCGGCGTAACTCTTTTGACGTGATCGTGCTTCCTGCAGTTTCTGTTTAGCTACCTCAATCTTCTCATTGGTCATTTCTATAATCTCTGGTCCTTCGAGTGTTCGCTCTCCCACTTGATCCCAGCAAGTTGGAGCGCGACACTTTCTGCCATACAACATTTCAAAAGGAGCACATTTGATACTTGCGTGCCAGCTGTTGTTGTATGCAAACTCGACTAAACAGATGTAATCGTCCCAATCACCTATCCATTCCAACGCACACGACCTTAACATATCTTCCAATGTCTGAATTGTTCGCTCTGATTGTCCGTCCGTTTGAGGATGAAAGGCTGTGCTCAGCTTAAGTTGTGTACCCCAAGCTTTTTGCAGACCTTTTCAGAATCGTGACGTGAAACGAGGATCTCTGTCTGAGACGATGCTGGAGGGAGTGCCGTGGAGTCTCATGATCTCCCTTCTGTACGTATCTGCGAGTTTACTTACCGGATCTTCCTTGCGTATCGGTAAGAAATGAGCTGATTTGGTGAGTCGATCAACAATGACCCAAATAGCATCGTGCTTCTTCTTGGTAGGCGGAAGACCGGTAACAAAATCCATGGTGATTTTGTCCCACTTCCACTCTGGAATATCCAACGGTTGAAGGAGACCGCCAGATCGCTGATGTTCAATCTTAACCTGCTGACAGGTAAGACATTTGGAGACATACGTGGCTACATCCTGTTTCATACCACTCCACCAAAAGTACTGTCTGATGTCATGGTACATTTTTGTCGACCCAGGATGTATAGAAAATGGGGAGCTGTGAGCTTCAGCTAACAATGCTTCCCGAAGTTCTTGATTGTCAGGAACACAAAGTCTCGTGCCCTGCCAAATGATACCGTCTGCGTCCATTCTGAATTCTGTCTGCTTCTCCAAATTCTGAATTATTGCCCAAATCTCTCCATCATCCTTCTGCGCTTCCTTAATCCTAGTCAGTAACTCAGGTTCTACCCTAAGATTCGCCTAGTATCCATGTTGCCCACGTACCATGATTTCGATGTCTAGCCGCTCCAAGTCTCTTATGTTTTGTTCCTTGATCTCAATGCCGTTTATCATTCCGGACTTTCTGCTGAGTGCATCTGCTACTACATTAGCTTTCCCGGGATGATACTGTAGGTTAATATCATAATCCTTCAACAGTTCCAACCATCTCCTTTGTCTCATGTTCAATTCTCGCTGTGTGAAGATATACTTCAAGCTCTTGTGATCCGTGAAAATGTCGCATGATTCTCCGTATAAATAATGCCTCCATATCTTCAATGCGAACACCACTGCAGCAAGTTCCAGGTCATGCGTAGGGTAGTTTTCTTCATAGGGCTTAAGCTGCCGTGAAGCATACGCGATCACTTTCCCATGTTGCATGAGAACACAGCCCAGTCCCTTCCCCGATGCATCGCTATAGATCTGAAATCCACCTGTACCAGATGGGAGAGTAAGAATAGGTGCAGATACTAACTTCTGATTTAGGTCTTCGAAGCTCTTCTCTCGTTCTTCCGTCCAGACGAATTTCTCTCCTTTTCGCATCAGTTTGGTGAGAGGCAATGCCAGCCGGGAAAAGTTCTCCACGAATCTTCGATAATATCCAGCTAAGCCTAAGAAACTGCGGACTTCTGTCGCTGATGTTGGTCTTGGCCATTTAGTGATAGCCTCAACCTTCGCTGGGTCCATAGTGATCCCTTCTGCTGATACAATGTGACCTAAGAATGCCACCTTGTTTAACCAGAACTCACACTTGGAGAATTTCGCATACAGCTGCTTCTGACGAAGAATCTGTAGTACAGTACGGAGATGATCTTCGTGTTCCTCCGTGGACTTTGAGAATATCAAGATGTCATCGATGAATACAATGACAAATTTATCAAGGAATTCATGGAAGATTCTGTTCATCAGATCCATGAATACTGCTGGAGCGTTAGTCAGGCCGAATGGCATGACCACGAACTCATAATGGCCATAGCGGGTACGAAAAGCAGTCTTGGCAATATCCTGCTCTTTAACCCTTAGCTGATGGTAGCCTGACCTTAGATCGATCTTTGAGAAGTGTTTGGCTCCTTGAAGTTGGTCAAACAGATCGTCTATACGTGGCAGTGGATATCTATTGCGGATGGTAATCTTATTAAGTTCACGGTAGTCAATGCAAAGTCGCATGCTGCCGTCCTTCTTCTTAACAAACAAGACCGGTGCGCCCCATGGAGATGCGCTTGGTCTAATGAACCCTCGTTCAAGAAGTTCCTGCAGTTGGTCCTTCAGTTCTTTTAGCTCTATGGGAGCCATACGATACGGAGCCTTAGAGATCGGCTCAGCTCCTGGAACAAGGTCGATGTTGAACTCCACTTCTCTTGCAGGTGGTATTTCTGGAAGTTCATCTGGGAAGACGTCTTGAAATTCCGAAACTACTGGTTGATCCTGAATCGATGGGGATTCAGCATCCATGTCATGAATCGTAGCTAGATAACCTTCGCAGCCATGTGACAGTAACGCACGTGCTTGCAAGGTAGATATGACTTGTACAGACCGTCCGGGTATGAACCCGTTATGGATGTACTCTGGTGCATTAATGTCGCCGAAGATCACTCGATATGAGTGGCAGTCTATGGTAGCATGGTGCTTGGATAGCCAATCCATGCCGATAATCATATCGAACTCAATCATGTCTAGAGGAAGTGCATCTACTGCACGAACTTTATCGTCAAACTCTAGAGGAAGACTCTTGTATACATGAGTTATTAATACAGAGTCCCTCAGAGGCGTGGAAATGGTAAGCTTATTTTCTAATGGCAAGGGAAGTGTCCTGATGTTCTTAGCATAAGTAGTGGAAACAACTGAATGAGTGGCACCCGTGTCGAAAAGAACACATGCAGCCTGGCCGTACATATACAAAATTCCAGTAATGGTACCTGTAGATTTGTTTGCCTGATCGCGCGATGTCGTGTAGACACGCCCAGTGGTAGGAGGCGGTTTAGTATCAGCATGACCCGAAGTACCCTCCATTTCACCCTTACGGCAATCTCTCATACGATGGCCAGGAAGGCCGCACTTGTAGCACGCGTCGGAGTCACGACGACATGGGCCAGGGTGTCTGCGATGGCAAGTGCTGCAAAGAGGATGAGTGAATCCTCCAGCAGGAGTCCTTGCTTGCTGAGGGCCTGCTGATGACAATACGTGTTAAGAATAAGGTATATGCACGAGTATAGGACGTAAGCGTCATAAGATGTTTATCAGTGTTAGCTGAACGGTTAGGCTGAGAACCCCTGTGGTTCTGGTCCCTTCCGTTACCGTGGTTCCTGGTAGAGATTAATATAGTGTCAGCATGAGAGACATAACATGAAATCATAAGAAGATGCGTAAATAGTAGGACCTGCTGTTGTTGGAGTGTCCCGCATTGTTACGGTAATTATCATTACCGTTGCGCCTTTCCACAACAGAACGGTCGTTAGAGTGACCGTTTCCTTTGGGCTGATTGGGCTGCTGCTGAGTAGCCGGCTGAGACCGGTCCCCAGTTTTCTGCCTGGAAGATACAGTTTAAGAGATGATTATAGGACATATAACGATAGGATGCGGTCTGGTTAACGCTAGAACATGAAATGTTTTACCTCTTGTCGGGTCTTTCGGCTTCCCCGAACTCATCGCGTTCCTGCAACATCTCAAGCTTTCTTGCTGCGTCGGCCACTTGTGCTACTGTATTGAACGTAGCACATACTAGATTATTCGCGACCGAGGTGCGAAGTGCCCACCTAAAATGGTGTGCCTGCTCCTCAGGAGTACCAGCCGCTGCTCCTAGAAAACCAGCTAGGCGAAGAAAGCGCTGCATGAATTCGCTGCTATTCTCGCCCTGTCTCTGACGTATCCCGTGGTATTCACGCTTGAGTTTGTCCTGCTCTGCCTTAGGAAAGAACTGTTCCATCACTCTCTCCTTGAATTGGGCCCATGTCAAACCAGCGACCCATTCATCACCTCCTTCTGACTGCGTCAAAGCTAGCCACCAGTTGAGTACATCGCCTTCAAACCTGTAGCACGCCAATCTTGCCTTGAAGGCGGGGTCACATCCCATAGCATTGAAGATTTTCTCAATGTGAGTCAGCCAGCTTTCAGCATCGCTGGGGCTATCAGTCTTTTCAAAAGCTCTAGGACGGAGCTTGTTAAATCTTTCCAACCATACCGCTAGAGTCACTGGGGGAGGAGGAGGAGGAGGTGCCTGATTCTGCGGCTGCTGATTATTGGCAGCTTGGACTTCAGCACGAATGTCATTCCTCAGTTGAGGAAGTAAGGCTTGCATGGCAGCCTGAATTGCAGCATTGAGCTGCTCTTGCTCGCGTGTGAGAACCATCTGACAGTATGACATAAAACATATGATTAACAGTTCAACATAAAATATATAAAAGAAAAATTTTATGCCAAAAATTTTCACGAGAAAAATTTTATGCAAGAAAATCTTTGTATGAATGCATGATGCAGTTTTATGAAAACTTTTGATGCTCGAGAGTGAACGCCTCTGGTTAGTTCACTAAAAAAAAAAGACATATCGAGGGGACGCCTATGGGTCGGTCCCAAATCTAAAAGTTTCGATAAAACACATGCGACTAAATAGGGCCAGTCCTGTACCAACCATTACTTAGTCAAAAACCCTGTAACAATGACATGTATATGTATGCTTAAAAATGATGAATGCATGAAAACAACTATCAGTTCTAGGAAGACCGTAGTGACTACCCACTAATCATAGGTCATATTTGAGAGCCTACAGGTCGAAACCTTGGTCTCTGATACCATAATTGTAACACCCCATTTTGGAAATGGAATATTACGCATAATCATGGCGTGTCATCAAAGCATACAAGGATAAATGTCTAAGCATTATTCAACCATAAAAGGGAAATACCGGAATCAAACATCGGTATCCCAAAGTAAAGCTCATCACACACAAACATAAATACTGTAAAAGGAAAGGACGAAACAATGTCCATAGCAACTGTATCAAGGTAAAGGAAATGCATAAAGTAAAGAAAGACAGTAAAGCTTCCAGTCCATATGCACCTACGTTTGAGATCTACGAGCGTCCCTGAGTACCTGCCGTTTTGGGAACATGAAAAGGAAAACGGCTGAGCAAGACGCTCAGTGCACGGATGTACAATAAAGCATGATATAGGATAAGCATGTAACATATAACAGCGGAAGACTAAGTACTGATTAAACTGGTTAAGTAACAAGAAAACTGGTTTTATAGTTTGAAAAGCCTTATGTTTAACTTGTGAAAACTGTTTTAACATATATATACCATAGCCCATATAGGTCATGAAAAGGTCACGTGCATGAATACTTGGAGGGGTGACCTCATCATGCTGATTAGAGGGGATGCCTCTAATCAATATACTGGTTTGGGTAGGAGGGATCAGCTCCTTGTGAAGGGTGCAAGGCACACACCACATTCACCATGATAAACTGAATAAAACATGTAACTAGGATGCACCCATACGCCCCACCTGATATAATAATATGGCCAAAACTGAAAGGGACGCCACGAGCAATCACTCCGCCGTGGGGAAGTCATAACATCGGTGCCTCCAATGCTATGGTTATGGTACCTCCATAACTAGGTGAAACTGGTCATGCTTGTATATGGCTATAGATTATGCTAAATTAACATAAGCAGTTCAAAACAATAAAACAAATGCTGGGGAAAACAGTTGGCTGCATACGGGGAAATCCTAATAAGGAAAGAATGTCCATACTGAAAGGACGGGAATCCGTACCTCAAGTCCAGTGAATGAACGGAAGAAAGACTCCTACTTCTGGATCACTAACGCTACATGAATACACACGTGTATAAGTATCGATTTACTGATTACGTACTGGGTTTTGAGTCTCATATTAGCTGATTTGGTATGTTTTAGGTCCTGGTTCACTGTTTAAAGCCTTAAACTGTGTTTATCTAGTATTCTGATTAATCTGATTAAGTATTACTGGTGTTTCATGTATTAATATACTTACTGTATAATAATAAGTAACTTTCCAAAAATAGCAGGTTTCCAAAAATAGAAAGTTTCCAAAAATAGAAAGTTTCCAAAAATAGAAAGTTACCAAAAATAGAAAGTTTCCAAAAATAGAAAGTTTCCAAAAATAGAAAGTTTCCAAAAATAGAAAGTTTCCAAAAATAGAAAGTTTCCTAAAATAGAATTTACTGCTTAAAATAGATTAGTTTCTAAAAATAGAAAGTTTCCAAAAATAGATCAGCTGCCTTAATTAAATAAGTTTCCATATATAGAAGGTTTTCATGATTAGATTAGCTGCCTGAAATAGATTGATTTCCATATATAGAAGGTTTCCATAATTAGATTAGTTGCCTTATTTAATTAAGTTTCTATAAATAGAAGTTTCCATAATTAGAATTAAGCTGATTCCATAAGCTAACATATAAGTCTAAGTGTTATAAGCTTATTCTTAAGTCATATGATATACTGTATAGTTTAATTATTATTTCATGTATTTTAATTAAACTATAGGTTAAGCATTTTAATTAAAGTATAACATGTTTTAATTAAAATGAAATGAAAATACTTAGGTTAAAATATGTATTATTATCATTAATAATATAACCTAAGTCATGTCTAAATTAATTAATTAAAGGCATGTTTTAATAATTAATTAATTATAACTTATAACATAAAATACTTAGGTTAACTTAATGTCATGATAAACTAATAATTAAAATAACCTAAGTCATGATTTAATTAATATTTCATGTTATTAATTAATTATATCCTAAGTTCATAATTCAAAAAATTAACATGTATCATGAATCATGATTTAACCAACGAACCATGAATCGGGCATGAATTCGACACCGTACCCCGGGCCAAACCCGGGGCACATGTGTCCCCTTGCTGCCGTGGGTCCCACATGAGCCAACCAAGACCAAAAGTGGTCTTGGTGGTGGCGGCAATAGCAAACCAAACCCCCCCTCGGGTTTGTTTTGCTAGGCGGCTAAAAACAAACACCCTTATAAATCCTTCCTTGATTTTAATTAATACCAAAACATGTTAGATCAATGATTAATTACCTTGTTTTTATAAGAAAAATTAATAACATGTTCATGAAAATAATCAAAGATCAAAAGAATTAAAAAGAATTAAAAAGAAGGGTTAGAAAGGTATACCACTATGTAGCTTGGAAAAAGGATGAACAAACACTGTTTCTAACACTTGTTTTTAAGATCAAAATCAAACAAACACCCTCCAATGGTGGTGTTTAGGTGGCGGCACAAAGAGAGCAAAAGGAGGAGGAGAAAACTCTTTTTAGGGTTTTTATGTTTATTTCTAGAAAATGAAAAATGAAAACATGTTTTTACTTTTACCCCCTTTACTTGTAAAGTCCATGGGCTAAGCCCATTTCTTGTATGTGTGCCGTGGGTATGGGGGCCCCACATGGGGTACCCGTACCTTTCTCGTGTCCCGATGTTTCGTGTTCGTTCGTGGTTAAACGTGCTCGTGTTTAAAGTGTTTCTGTTTCTTTTAACGTGTCCTTTATCGTAAACTCAATGCTCGTAAATATATTATGAGTATTTACGTATTTATTTTAGTTAGTATTTTAAATGGTGATCATGATTTAATTATGTTCACGTGATATATCATTAACTGTTTATCATGAGTTCGTACGTAATCGATACTTGTCATGTCATACACGTATGCACTTGCTTGATTATTAGCACATGAATGTGATCAATACTAACTGAGGTAAGTTTTAATCTAGGACGTACGATCTTAAGGGCACTATTCATGGTAAAAGCATGCGGGTTTTACAAGAGGTGTAGTTCTGCCATAACTTAAGTTGAATAAGGAGATGAAATGTTTATGAATTTTCACTTTTGAGGTCAAAACTAAATAGTTCTCATCTTTTAAATTCTCACGGTTTTTTGAAATTTTTAGGATGAATGATATAAATGTGCGTAAACTTACATAAATATAGATCAGAAAGAAAGGTTAATCATTAAGATGAAAATGAGTATTTGACCTAAAAAGTCGATGTACCCGAGAGGCATTTGACTTTCAAGGTCAAACTAGCTAATTTTTGGCTTCGTGAGTCTCAAGTTGTTGGACGCTTCATTACATGTAAGTATGACAATATGCCTAAACTCGCATGAATCTAAATCTTCCAAAAGCTTACAACATTTCACAGCGTTTTTAAACGTACAATTTCATATATCATATTACGGCATGATTTCATCTAAGTCCTTCCAAAACTTGATATTTGAATGCTACCTCTGGTCTATTTTATAATCCTTTATTAAAATCAGATACCTGGTTTTCAAATGCAAAGCCAAACACCCTCTTACTGACCTGGATGGTTATAGAGCAGCAAGGATGGTCAACGATATCAAGCTCAATGTTGATGCATTAATGGTGATTAAAACCATGGTGTCGTCCGTGGCGACACCAATATTGTTTTGTGGGGATGGAATGGAAGAAAGACATTAACCAAAGGTGACCACGGTTCTCCTTACTGCAAGTTCGTTTCCACATACTCTAGAGTTGCTCAATAAGTTGCAAGTTGTTAAGAGGCATTAGGTGTTTGATAAGTATATTACCCCGTAGGTTGTTGCATATAAGTCTTAAGAATTTTGTACGACATACAAAGAAGGTCTTTTACTTTCTCCTCCGGTTATTTTGCCTACAATATATGAAATGTCTGGGAGACGTTGAGACATGTTTAATTTTCTTCATAATATTTGCATGATGGTAGCTTATTAGTAACTTTTTCCTAACAGTAAACTCTTACAACCTACACTACCTATTTGACCATATATTTCCAAGCTCTTAAATGTCAAAATGTTCGTATGACCTGGTTTTTCCATAGGTTTCTTGTGTTGATTTTGTTGGTCGTAAAACCTCTTGGAGGCTACAAATATCTTATCAAGGCTCTCAAGTGGGACTCGTGGTTATACACTTGGAATAATCCCCAATTCTTGCATGTGCCACATACCTCATCTATAAGGTTTTGTACTGCTGCAGCATTATAATCAGCAGGAAACGAGTTGATCAAAGGAGAATGGTCGATTGTGGGACGCCTTGGACTTCAATTATTGCAAGTTTGGATAAAAGTCGGACCAAGTTTCCCATGACTAATGTTGGTGTGAAGGTTCACAAATAGTTGCCCTGGACTTCGATTGAGCTTGTGACTCAAGTCCGTTCCAAGTTGAGAGTTGGACCATGGTGTTCTAGCAAAGGATCGGGCTTCCTGGTTCCTATAGTAGAGGGCAATGCGACGCTGGTTACACAGAGCTGCGAATACTTCTCGCTCTCAACAGTGGAAGGATAACGAGTCGGTGACCGGTGAGATCCAGACGCCGCGCAACTCATAATTAAACTTCGGTTTTAATTTCAGCGCGAAGAATTTATGGATGGGTCATAGGCTGGCCGAGTGCTGACGCTGCTAACTTTGCAGAACTCATTTGTGCGGGCCTCATGACAACCCACCCCCAATCCATCGAGTTTCAAATATTAAGCTTAGCTCTATTTTTATCTAACAAAGCTTGATGTTATCTTTACAGTAACATTATTTGATAAAATAGTAAGTCGACGTGGTTCACCACCTCATGGAAAAATCATTGTCAACCCAACTATCCTCGAACTTTTTTACCTCCTGCTTAGTGAGGTCTTTTCGCCGCATTTTACTACGCCCTTAGTGAGGTCTTTTCACACCACTTTGTATGTATAATATATATGTCAGTTATATGTATCTCTTTGGGTATCCCGTAGCTTTCCAGCAACACTATATTGACATAATCATTCCTGCTTCTACAAAGACTTAGTATATAGTTTTTGACAAATCAAGCTCGTTTTAATCGTCCCAAAGGTTTGCAGTATTGATCCAAACTCGTGTTGACCCATTACCCAAACCACCCCGTTTGCCACTTATGAAGGGTACCTGTATGTAACTCACTAAAAGGGTTCATCCATGGTACAGGTTTTATCTTTATGCAGGAAATAAAAGGGGAAAGAAGACTTAAATCGTTGTGTATTAAGAATTCCCTATGCCGGATCATCAAGGTGACTAGTTACAACCAATACTTACTTCCCAATAACGGATCCAAAGTAAAAAACTTAACACATTTGTTGCTTGGAACTATCTGGCAAAAGCAGAAGTACACAGAACGAGTATAAACATTGAACATAGCTGTCACATGAATTATAAAGAAGTACCCAAAAGAACCAGCATAAGCTTTGAACTAGTCATTGGAGGGGTGCGTCGAGCCTAGGCAGTAGTGCAACACCAAGGCGACACATAAAGAACCGCAACTGCAAGCTACCGTGGGTTCTTCCGCAATAAAATATAAGATTAATATCGAGTGAGCCGATGGCTCACAAATCAAATATTGACATGATAAGGACAGATACTACACTTGATAGCCGATGTGGGATAAGAGCAATGGGATTTACAAAAATTAAATTTGTGAAGTTTTTGCTTCCGTTATACACAGCCATTGACTATGTTAAGCTGATTTACGCTTTAATACATCTACATCTCTCAAAGCCTTTCTTCAAGAGCGTCAAACATTCATTTTATAAACTTCCCTCGACTTTCACATTTGGAAGAACCCCTTACTAATCAGTCTTTTTAGCTTTATCAGTATTTTGACCAGTCACGTGGAGCCAATGGATTGCAGGTTGCCAGATGCATGGTTCTCCAAAAACAACAAAACGCTGTTTTTCGTCAGTTGGACCATGAAGAAATGTATCAGCCGTTAGACATTTCTTTTCGAGTTCCAATTGCTTTATTTCAGCAAGAGACATGTCTTCCAGGAAGCAAACACTTCTCCAAACATTCATTTTGTACCCCCCCCCCTTTTCCATCACTTTCCATCAAGGTCCAATACTCAATTTAAAATTCGGCAAACCGACTCATGTGTTCAGATGGAAATAAGTTGACTTCATTATGGTCAACAGAAACTTCCCGCCTGACCCGTTCATCATTAATGATGTGTGACAGAAAATACCTTGAACCCATGTTTGATTTCCCTTAAAACCGTTTCAATAACATAGTTCCAAACCCGTTAACACCTCAACTGCAGTTTCGACTTTCGACTGCGAATCTGTGAGATATCAAATGGATGTGTGATATGTGCATCATGTATATCATGTTTTCGGGTATAAAGTTATAACCTTCGGTTGTATTAGTCTGGTTTTAGGATGTTGAATTATTAAGTCACTCATTTTGTTTATAGTGTCTCGAGTTTTTAGGCTTATATCATCCGAGCCCATGAAGAAAGAAAGTACATAAACACAGTTGTTACCTTACAAATTTGTAAGTACATGGTTCGGGTTATCTTAAATAGTCTTATTGTTACGAGAAATTGTTAACAGTTTGTTAATGTTTGTTTGAACAGCATGTTCGTAGGCCAAGAGGGGAAATTAACAAGTGGTTTGATTGGCGTCGGGGTTCTACCTGTTGAAGCAAATTTTCGGAGAAGCTTCGTCAGCCCTGATCCTTCGGGTATCTTAAGGCTACTCCTTCTAATGAAGCCTCGGCTTGCTCCTTCAGAGTATCTCGTGGCTACTCCTTCCTTGTGAAGCCTTAACTTCCTTCTTCAGAGTTCCTTAGTCTAGCCCTTAGTCTCTTAGGCTGAAATAAGAAAGAACACCGTTAGCTCGCCTCGGGTTTGAATCCGAGACCAACTCCGGCGTGAGAGTAAGTATGTGGTTCTAGTGAGAGATAATTCTAGAGAGAGAGAGTAAGTAGTGAAGTGTGTGTGTAAAAACTTAACCTTTGTTCCTGGAGGAACCTCTCCTTTTATACTACTTGGAGGTGGCTCCAAGACACACGAATTGTGGAGTCGAGGTTTTCTTGTAGGAGCAGCGTCTAAATAGCTGATGAGCACCAGGTATGTCCTTCGTGGTCAGACTTGTCCTCATGCTCCTCTAGTACTCGTCGTGGTCCAGGTGTCTGTACCATTTGTACATTATGGTACTATGTAGGCTAGGTGCAATAGTCCTTCCTCCGATAGAGCCTGTGCTCCATGTGCGTAGGACTAGCCTTGCCTGGGCTAGCATTGTCTGGGGTTGCTAGCCTTGTCTGGGGTTGCTAGCCTTGTCTGGGGCTGCTAGCCTTGTCTGGGGCTACTATCCTTGTCTGGGGCTGCTAGCCTTGTCTGGGGCTACTAGCCTTGTCTGGGGCTGCTAGCCTTGTCTGAGGTTGCTAGCCTTGTCTGGGGCTGCTAGCCTTGTCTGGGGCTGCTAGCCTTGTCTAGGACTGCTAGCCTTGTCTGGGGCTAGTCTTGTCTAGAGCTAGCGCTGTCTAGAGCTAGCTCTTGCTATTGTCTCTAGACCTAGAGTGATCTTCATCACCCTAGCTACTCCAGAGAGCTGTTCTGGCTTAAGATAGTTTTGCTCATGGAGCATTAGGGATTAGCTGTATTTGTCTTACCTTAAGCATGGGGTGAGACTATACCTCATCATGTCCCCCCAGTCTAGTATCAACTTTAGTTTATGCTAGACTCTGAGTAAAACATATATTCTTCTTTATATATATATATATATATATATATATATATATATATATATATATATATATATATATATATATATATATATATATATATATATATATATATATATATATATATATATATATATATATATATATATATATATATATATATATATATATATATATATATATATATATATATATATTTGCTTCGTCTTTTTCCTCCCTTTGGAGAACTGTCACCCTTGGCCAAATATTTGGTGGGCCTTCAAAGCCCATTTTAACCATCTCCCATTTCACCTCTTATAAATACTAACCTTTAACCTAATTTTTTTTACACATACAACTAACATATCAAACATAGCCGCCTCCTTTTTTCTACTGCTTGAAAAGGTCCTCCGGCGGCACATTCGGCGTTCGAGTTTGCTTCTCCGGAGAGGCTCCTCCGGTGGTTTGAAGACGGCTATTGGAGACTCATCCGGCGGCTGGCGGATCATCCTGCGGCTCCTCCGGTAGGCCTCCCCATTGATCTCATCCGGTATCTAGCTCCTCCGGAGGTTCTAGAAACTCGTCCGGCATTCGGCTCCTCCGGCGGTTCTAGGAACTCGTCCGGTATTCGGCTCCTTCGGCAGTTCTAGAACTCGTCCGGTATTTGATTTCTTTCAGTTTTTGGAGGTTCACCCGGCGGCTAGTAGACTCCTCCACTGATCTTGTCCGGTATTCGGCTCCTCCGGCGAACTAGAAACTCGCCCGGTATTTTGGTGTCTTCCGGTTGTTGGTTGCTCGATACTTGTGGTTTGTTCGGACTGCTGGTCCGGTATTGCTACTAGTCCGACCCGGTGTTCGAGCTTCATCCGGTATTTGAGCTTCGTCCGGTTTCTTTGAGGCTAGTGTTGGTGTTACGCAGTTGTTCGCTCGGTTGGAGGAGTTGCTTGTTGCTCATCCTGTGAGGCATTTGCTCCTCCAGTTTCGGGGGTATAGCCGTTTGCTCGTTCGACTTTCATTCCTTCTTGCTATTTCGATAGGAGAACTTCTCCTAGGTACATTACTCATTCCTTTCTTTCTTTACTTATGGCTAAGAAGGATATGCACATTCATACTTCTGAGTTAGGGGATAGAGAATTTAGAGACTTAGTTATTAAGTATAAAATTCCTTTGAGCCTACACCCTCGTTTGCTTGATCCCAACTTTCGGATGATAAACCTTCCTGCTGGGGATACCGCTATTGGCATTTATCATAAGATTTTTGACTTATCGGGCGTTAGGATCCCTTTCTCCACCTTCCTTCTAGACGTTATTAGACATTATAAGGTCCATATATCCCAGCTGGTTCCCTTGGGTTTATGCAAGGTCACCACTTTTGAGGTTCTTTGCCGTAGCCTGGATATAGAGCCTTCAGTCACATTATTTCGGGTATTTTTAACGCTCTCCAAGCAAGGAGATTGGTTTTCCTTTGTGAAGCGTAGGGGTGATTTGTCGGTTATGGAAGATACTAAGACTTCCCTTAAGGAGTGGAAGAACAAATTTTTCTTGATAGATCGTAGGGCTATTCCCTTCCATATGCCTTGGAGGCATCCGGATTCTCGCATTACGGACAAGGTTCCTGCGCGGTTTAATCAGGATCATGTGAACCGACTGAGTTCCCATATTATTAGACTTAGTGACATTCCTGAGGGAGTGTTGGTCCGTTCTGGTATTAGCAGAGTGTGGGGTGACTCCTCGTGTGATCCGGTTATTAGGCATCGTGATGGCACCGGTACGAGGGGCTTTCTTTACTTGATACATTTTTGTTTAGCCCTCTTTTCTCTTCCACTGTTTTTGTATATCTCTAACCCTTGCTTCTTTTTTGCAGTTATGAGTATATTTGATTTTCTTCGCTTGCCCGTTCTGAAGGAAGCTGTTGTTGTAGCTGAGCCTCATGAGCAGGATACGTCTATCTTGCAGCGGGTTACTGCTCACACTATGGTGCCTGCGCCTGCTGGTGCCAGCATTCCTCCCGCTACTGATGAGGAGATCGATGTTACTCGCCCAGATCCTCAGGTCCTTCAGAAGGCTAAGGGCGCTGCGAAGCGCAAAGCCTCTACTTCAGCAGACGCCCCCACCGGAGGAGCTAAGAAGACTAAGGCACGTAAGGAGCAAGCTGGTGCAGGGTCTAGTGATCAAATAGCTGAGGGTGAGTATGAGTTAGCTATTGATGATGGTGGCGATGTCGATCATGATGTCGCGGCTGATGATCTTGATGATGTGATCGAGCAGTCTGGTTGTGTCTCTCCTGGTGAGTTTTTAACCGTTATACCCCTTCGATCTTTTGACTCAGGGACTAGACTAGATGTGTCTTATCCTCCTATTGTTCTTCCAGGCAGGGAAGTTCCTGCTACCTTCAGTGCTGAGGTGTCAGGGGTCCGTGAGGTGTCGACTAGGGCTAGTTCTCATGTGTCTCATGGTAAATTTTTGTCGTTGGACTCCCTTTTATGACCGTAATCTCTTATTTGACTTTATTTTCTTTGGGTTTTGCAGGTACTACTGATGACACACATCTTTCTGCTGGGGCAACCACTCAGGTGCCTTCTACTGACCTAGCTGATCCTGGCGCTCATGTTGCTATGGGTGATCATGCTGATATTGACGAGGATGACAATCAGGATGGTGCTGGTCACCATGATGACTTAGTCTTTGGTGATGATGATGTTGACGATGATACCGCTCTTCCTGATAGCGTAGTTCATGGTGAAGCTACTGCTGGTGAGTTTCATAGGGGAGGTTGCTCATCACAGGCTGAGGCTTGTCGCTTGTCCTACCCTTATGATGAGGATGTTGTTCCTATTCCTCCATATACTCGAGAGGAATGTGAAAAGAGGCATATTGTTGACTTTGGTATTTATTCAGATGAGGCGTTTCAGGATCCTAAGGTTTGCAGGAGTATGCGGGATAACTTTCCTACCGCAGCCGAGAATTACCGGACATCGCAGCTTTCCTCACGCCGGCTGGTAGAGCAGATGAGTGTGCTTCAGTGTCAGATGATGTCGTGCGGGAACGAGTTGTCAAACCGATACATAGTTATTGACAGGAACTATAATCAGCTCCTTACTAGGCATAAGTATTTGGAGAGTGTTCTTTCTGAGAGAGCTAATTCTCTTAGGCATCAGACTCAGCTTACCAATCGTGCTGAAGAGTCAGCTAAGGGTATGAGTTAGGGTCTTGCTAATCAGGAGAAGAAGTTAAAGAGGTACAGGTCAGAGAGGGATGCTCTTAGAGCTGAGGTGGGGAGTCTTAAGGGTGAGCTTGTGACTGCTAGATCCGAACATGCTGCTAAGGTGAAAGACTTGGATCATCTGTTGACTACCCGCGATAATGACATACTTTCGAAGAATGACACGATTGCTGATATGGATGTGCGGCTTCGATCGGTTCAGGATGGGGTCACTTCCTTTTTTCAGTCTAGCTTTGAGCCGTTGGTTAGAGGTTTTCTTGGTAGTTCGGAGTTCAACCAAGAGTTTGCCCGAGTGTTGGATTTAGCTGTTAGTACTGGCCTCGAGCGAGGTTTGCGTATGGAAATGTCTGAAGAGGAATTTAAAGATATTTCTCAAAGGGTTGAGAGATTTATCCCTGATGCGAAGGCTCAGTTTGCTGCTGCTTCAGAAGCTTTCCCTGGTTGTCGCTTCCCCTTTTTTGGTAAGGTGGGGCGGAGTGCTGATGCTACTCTTTCAGAGATTACTCATATTAGGCCTGATCCCGTGGATCCTCCCCGCCAGTCTCCCGCTGCTCCAGCTCCTCCCACCTTCGGCCATACCGTTTCCTACCGCCAGAAGAAGAAGTCACCGAGACCAGGATCCTCTTCAGCTGTTTGATGTAACTTGTGCTTTGTACTTTGCTTTTATTTGTAATGTTAGCCCTCCCTGTTTTGGGCTTTTGAGTACTTTATATTTCTCTATATGCTACCATGACTTTGTTGTCAATTTTCCATCGTATGTATGATGGCCCCTTATGTGCATGTACGCTTCATTACCTCATTTAGAGTGATTCATGCTTTACTTTGTTGTAATTTATTTAGATAGTGTCTAAATTTTTATGCCTCTAACATATTTTGTTAGTCGTTGTCATTTATATTTGGCCGACGACGTGTTAGCCTCATTGAGCTAGGGTTGAGGTGTATCACGTGTGACTTATATTTGTTGCCTAGTATCTTCACAAGTACCTGTGATGATACTTCGGCTTTCTTTAGCCAGTTTAGCGTGCTACTTCCCATTTACTCGCTATTTGGTGAAACTCAATTATTTGTTCGTGTGGTATGGGTGTAACATTTGCCCTGTAGGCTCATGCTACTCCTCCTTCCAGGTGTAGCTACTCACCGGAGGGTAATTTTTACGTGAGAAGAGTAGGAAGGCTTGTTCCTATTCTTCTACGGAGTCAATTTGCAAAGGTTGCTCAGCCTAACCATCATGGTATTAGTTTCACCGTGGGGCACTAGTTACCCTTTGCAGCTGGAGGTAGCGAACCATCCATTGCCGTGTGCTTTGTTTTATAGCTCAGTTTTTTAAGTGTATAGTCTTAACAGAAAATATGAGGAAAATTTTGTTTCATTCATATTACTTAGAGAAGAAACAATACATTAGTTCTGGCTATAGTCATCTTCGGAGCGAGGTTACACTTTGAAAATTGCTCCTCCGGAGGAAATACATAATAACTTGCTAACATAGTTTTGTGCTCTACATGTAGCACTTCCTTAGGTTGCTGGCATGCCAGGTCCTAGGTATCTCTTTTCCTTCCATGGTGCTTAGCTTGTAGGCTCCGCTTTGGAAAGCTTTGATGACTTTGTAAGGTCCTTCCCAGTTGGGCCCGAGCTTGCCTGTGTTCTCTACCCTTGAGGCCTCGTTCTTTCTAAGGACAAACTCTCCTACTTTGAATTTCACATGTCGCACCCTTTTGTGTAGTATTTCTCCACCTGTTGTTTGTACCTGGATTCTCTGATAGCTGCTATCTCTCTTCGCTCTTCTAGCAGATCTAGGTTCAGGCGGAGTTCTCTGTCATTGGTTGCTTCGTCTATGCTGGAGACTCTGTGTGTTGGCATGCCAATTTCTGCTGGGATGACTGCTTCCGTGCCATAGGTTAGGCTAAAAGGTGTCTCCCCATTGCTAGTCTTTTTCATTGTTCGATGAGCCCATAGAACATTAGGAACTTCTTCAACCCATGCTGACTTTCCTTTTTCAAGTCGTTTCTTGATTCCTTCTAGCAAGCTTCGATTCGCTCTTTCCACTGCTCCATTCACTTGTGGATGGTACACTGAGGTGGAGACTAGCTTTATTTTCAGTTTCTCAGCCCACTTTCTGAGGGGGTCATTTATGAATTGGGTGCCATTATCTGTGACTATAGTGGCTGGGATCCCAAACCTACACACGATGTTGTCCCACACGAAGTTTAGTACTTGCTTCCCCGTGATGGTCGCTACTGGTTTTGCTTCCATCCATTTTGTGAAGTAGTCGATTGCTACTATCAGAAACTTCACTTTTCCAGGTCCCAATGGGAGAGGTCCGACTATGTCCATTCCCCACTTCATGAATGGCCATGCTAACGTCACCGAGATCATGTCTGCCTTGGGTAGCTTGGGTACGGAAGCATGCGCCTGACAGTTTTCACATGCCCAGATGAGCTTTCTGGCATCCCTATGCATGGAGGGCCAGTAGTATCCCAAATATTAATGGCCTTAGCTACTACTTGCTTGGTTCCATCGTGCATCCCACATGAGCCCATGTGTACTTCTCTCATGACATAATCAGCTTGCAGCGGCCCGTCACACCTCATCAGCGGCACTAGGTAAGATTTCTTGTACAAGACATCGTCTTCAATAGTGTAGTTCTCAATTTTTTCCATTAGTGACATAGCTTCCGCCAGGTCTTCTGGTAACTTTCCCGTCTCCAAGTAGTCCCTGATAGGAGTCATCCATGTTGGACCTTCCTCTTCGACCACCATGTTTACTTCTTGCGTTTCAACTGAGCGCTCATTTAGCACTTCCAATAGCACTTCTTTGGATAGGTGATCGAATTGCACTGCAGCTAGCTTGCTGAGGG
This sequence comes from Glebionis coronaria, assembly GCA_025667525.1. Taxonomy (NCBI): domain Eukaryota; kingdom Viridiplantae; phylum Streptophyta; class Magnoliopsida; order Asterales; family Asteraceae; genus Glebionis; species Glebionis coronaria. Next base: position 583,150,445 of record CM046879.1, read on the forward strand.
CGTCTGCCTTCCTATTCTCGGATCTCGGGATGTGGGATATCCGAAATCTGTTGAATGTGCCAGCCAATTCTAGGACTTTCTCTAAGTACTTTATCATCTTCTCCCCTCTAGCTTCGTATGAGCCCTCTACCTGGCTAGCTACCAACTTGGAGTCTACGAAGGCATGTATGTCCTTTACTCGCATTTCAGTTGCTATTCGCAGCCCTGCTAGCAATGCTTCATATTCTGCTTCATTGTTTGAGTTGGGAAAGTTTAGCCTGAGTGCATAGGAGTATTCTATATCGTCTGGGGCGATCAGGATGAGTCCTGCCCCTGATCCTCAACTATTTGATGCTCCATCGGTATACAACCTCCATGCTTTCGGGCCTGGAGTTAGATCTTCCTTGGAGTTGGAGGACTCTGGGATGTCTTCCACCATGGGTGTTGGAGCCGCTGCTGGGACCAGCGTTCTCTCCACTGGTGACTCTGCTAGGAAGTCTGCTAGTACCTGCCCTTTTACGGCTACCCTTGGTATGTAAGTTATGTCATATATCCCTAGCTCAACAGACCATTTTGCGAGTCTCCTTGACGCTTCAGACTTGCTCAACACTTGCTTGATTGGGCTGTTAGTTATGACTCTTATTGGGTGAGCCTGAAAATATCTCCTCAGCCGCCTGGCAGCGTGAACCAAGGCTAGGGTGAGCTTCTCAATCGGGGCATAATTTACTTCTGCTCCTTGCAAGGACCTGCTGACATAGTGGATAGGCATCTGTTTTCCCTGTCTCTCTGTTAGGAGGACTGCACTCACGGCTTCCTCAGCAGCTGATAGATACATCATCAAGGTTTCTCCCTTCCTTGGGGTGGTGAGCGTAGGCAGTTGTGATACTAGCTCTTTCATTTCCTGGAATGCTGCTTCTGCAGCCTCCGTCCACTTGAAATCCTTCTTGTTAGTGCATTTCTTTAGGGTGTCAAGGAAGGGCAAGGATCGTTCGGCCGACTTGGACAAGAAACGGTTCAATGCTGCCAGCTTCCCGCTGAGGGATTGCATCTGCTTCAGGGTCTTGGGTGAAGACATGTCTGTGACCGCTTTCGTCTTCTCAGGGTTAGCCCGTATTCCTTCTGAGGTGACTATGTAGCCCAAGAACTTCCATTCTTCTACTCCAAAAGAGCACTTTTTGGGATTGAGCTTCATGTTTATCCTCCTGAGGGTGGAAAAGGTTTGCTGTACGTCTCTAATAATGTCTTGCTCGGTCCGGCTTTTGATTACCATGTCATCCACATAAGCTTCGAGGTTTACGCCGATCTGCTCCTTGAAGGCAGAGTCGACTAACCTTTGGTATGTTGCCCCCGCATTTTTAAGACCGAACGGCATCTTGGTGTAACAAAAGACTCCTTCTTCTATGTGGAAGGCTGTCTTTTCTTCATCCTTCTTGCTCATCTGGATCTGATGATATCCCTTGTAAGCATCCAAGAAGCTCTTCTATTTGTATCCTAACAAAGATTCAATCTTCCAGTCAATCTTTGGTAAGGGGTACAGGTCTTTGGGGCAGGCTTTGTTAAGATCCTTGTAATCAATGCACATTCTCCAACTTCCGTCGACTTTCTTTACTAGGACTGGGTTAGCGACCCATGAAGGGTATTGCACTCGCTTCACGATCCCAGCCTTGAGCCACTCGTTAACCTCGTCTGTGACTACCTTCCTTCTATCCGGTGCCAGACTTCGCTTCTTCTGTACCTTAGGCTCAATGTGAGGATAGGTGTCTAAGCGATGCTCTGTGATTGCTCGGGGTATCCCCGTCATATCGGCTGGTGTCCATGCAAAAATATCAGCATTGTTCTTGAGGGTCCTTATGAGTGCTATTCGACATTCTGGGGAGAGGTTCCTCCTATGGTGACTAGCTGGTCAGGGTAGTCATCGTTCACCACTATCTTTTCGTCAGGCTTTAGTTTGGGTGTTGATCCTGGCCTAGATGGCTTCATCCTCTTAGTGGGTTGTGGTTCTTCCTCCTCCCTTTGCTCCATGGGCTCCTTCCCTGGCCTTCTGGTGTAAGTTTCATCTAGTTGTGGTGGGGGAGGAGCGTCGTGGGCTATCCTTCCTGGAGCACCCCTCTGGGCTATCTCTTCTGTGCGAGCTCTCAGAACTCGCGATTGCGCCTCCTCTATGAGTCTGCATTCTTTCAAGGTTTCTCTGCTTGTGATCAAAGTCGATATCCCACTTGACGTTGGGAATTTAACCATTGAATGTATGGTGGAGGCTACAGCTCCTAAGCTTCTCAATCCCGTTCTTTCAAGCAAAGCATTGTACGGTGAGGGACTTTTGACTATAGCGAATTCCATCATTACCGTTTTGGTTCTCCCGTATTCTCCCATTGTGACTTCTAGGTCAATGACGCCTAGAGGGTATTGAACTTCACCTGAGAAGCCTACCAGAGGTATCCTAGATTCCCTTAGCCTTGACCTTGTTTGGTAGCTTAGGTTTTTGAAGCAATGCTCGTACATTATTTCTGACGAGGAGCCCCCGTCGACGTATACTCTTCTTACCACGTACCCTTCGATCATGGAATCCACTATCACTGGGCAATCCCTCAGCTGATAGCGCGGTATCGACGGGAATGTTATGGCTTTGTCCATCCAACTCTCTACTCTCTCATAAGGTCTCTTCCGATATCCTTGAGATCTCATCATGTTTATGATCTTTTCCTTCCCTTTGGCTGGCCCTTTGTCTTTATGGACTCCTTGTCTGATGTCTTTCACCAAGTGTGCTAGTCTCCCTAAGGCTACTGCTTCTTCAATTCGCTTTTTGAGGTTAAAGCAATTGTTCGTGTCGTGACCCCGATCTTGGTGAAAGTCACATAACTTGTTCATGTTTCTCTTTTCAGGAGTTCCTACCATGGAAGGTGGGGGTGGGAAATTCATGTTTTCCGTGGTTAGGATTTCTTTTGGAATCTTTGTCAATAGTGTGAACACTTCCTTCCTAGCGTAGGGAGGGCATGTCCCCATGTCTCTTCCTTGGCTCCTCCTTTGGTTTATGTTCCTAGATCCACCTAGGTTCCCTGTCCAACCAGCTTTTTTATTCCCCCTATCCTATTGTGGAGCCTTGACAATGGCTGTGGTGTCAGCAACTGTCTCTCCCCTGATAAAGGCTCTGACCCTTCCCCACATTTCATCCACTGCTTTTGGGATCTTATCGTTGAGTTTCTTGGCTAGTTCTGGGTGTCCATGCCCGTGCATGAATGCCGAAATTTTTAGAACCGGTGGCACACCCTTGATGTGTGAGCTTTCAGCTTTGAAGTGATCCATGAATGCCTGGAGGCTCTCATTAGGCTTCCGTTTGATCCCGTGTATCTCGGTGGGATCTTTATCCTACCGTTTCTGCTGCGAGAACTCTTCTAAAAACTTGCTGCTCAATTCTTCAAACCCATCTACACTTTTTGGGTCTAGGCTATCGAACCAGTTCCTTGCTGAGCCACTTAAAGTCTGACGAAACATCTTGAACCACACTGGCATGGGCCACTCTTCTTGTTCAGCAGCAGCATAGAAGATACTGAGGTGATCTTCGGGGTCTTTGCTTCCCTCATATACATGGACATTAGCAGGGAGCTTGGCTCGCCTATGATATTTGAAACGCGTGATCCGAGAAGTGAAAGGCATGGGCTTAGGTCGCCTATATGGTGTACTCAAATCCTCCGAATCACTATCTGACCTTGAGTCATACCCGGACTCTAAGCTCTCCTTCCTATGGGAAGGCCTAGCTGATCGTGACTTGGTCCTGGCACTCCTGGCCTTGCTCATCCTATTGGAGCGATGTGACTTAGTGATAGATTTCCTGCGTGAAGGACTTCTATGACGTCTTCGAGCAGACTTCGACCGACCTTGGTTTCCAGACTTGGACGAGCTGTCTGAGGAGTACCCTCTTCCTTCCCTCACTGAGGGGCTCCCACGCGAGTTTCCTGACCCTATCTCTTCCGCCTCCTTGTTGAAAAGCTTTCGGGGAGTCATCTTCTCAAGATTTTGCTCATCAATTTCCTTCATCATAGTTTTTAGTGCTTCGATGTGTTGTTGAACATACGCTGGGGTGAGGCGTCCCTGATCAGGTCTGGGAGGAGGAGGGGTTACCTCCGGAGGAGCCCTCTCGCCCCCAGGTGTCCCCGAGTTCAGGCTGAGGCCTAGCCCCAGTGTAGGACCTTGGTCACCGTCTTCCATCACTTAGTTTTTTGGTAGATTGGTATTCCCGGTCCCACGGATGGCGCCAGATGTTGAAGCAAATTTCCGGAGAAGCTTCGTCAGCCCTGATCCTTCGGGTATCTTAAGGCTACTCCTTCTAATGAAGCCTCGGCTTGCTTCTTCAGAGTATCTCGTGGCTACTCCTTCCTTGTGAAGCCTTAACTTCCTTCTTCAGAGTTCCTTAGTCTAGCCCTTAGTCTCTTAGGCTGAAATAAGAAAGAACACCGTTAGCTCGCCTCAGGGTTTGAATCCGAGACCAACTCCGACGTGAGAGTAAGTATGTGGTTCTAGTGAGAGATAATTATAGAGAGAAAGAGTAAGTAGTGAAGTGTGTGTGTGAAAACTTAACCTTTGTTCCTGGAGGAACCTCTCCTTTTATACTACTTGGAGGTGGCTCCAAGACACACGAATTGTGGAGTCGAGGTTGTCTTGTAGGAGCAGCGTCTAAATAGCTGATGAGCACCAGGTCTGTCCTTCGTGGTCAGACTTGTCCTCATGCTCCTCTAGTACTCGTCGTGGTCCAGGTGTCTGTACCATTCGTACATTATGGTACTACGTAGGCTAGGTGCAATCGTCCTTCCTCCGATAGAGCCTGTGCTCCATATGCATAGGACTAGCCTTGACTGTGCTAGCATTGTCTGGGGCTGCTAGCCTTGTCTGGGGTTGATAGCCTTGTCTGGGGCTACTAGCCTTGTCTGGGGCTGCTAGCCTTGTCTGGGGCTACTAGCCGTGTCTGGGGCTGCTAGCCTTGTCTGGGGTTGCTAGCCTTGTCTGAGGCTGCTAGCCTTGTCTGGGGCTGCTAGCCTTGTCTGGGACTGCTAGCCTTGTCTGGGGCTAGTCTTGTCTATATCTAGCGTTGTCTAGAGCTAGCTCTTGCTATTGTCTCTAGACCTAAAGTGTTCTTCATCACCCTAGCTACTCCATAGAGCTGTTCTGGCTTAAGATAGTTTTGCTCATGGAGCATTAGGGATTAGCTGTATTTGTCTCACCTTAAGCATGGGGTGAGACTATACCTCATCACTACCCACAAAAGGTTAGATGAGTAAAACACGTCTTTATTCTATGGTTCACTCTGGTATGGGCCAAAATAAGATGCAGCTATAGGTTCCTTTTTTATATCGGAAAGAATTTCCTTGCATTAAATTTCTATAAACAATGTGAGGGACACTTGATACTGTAGGGAGACTAATATCTTCTAATGTGGTTAATACGGTGGTGCAAAACTCAGATATCCTAGAAGCTGATACTCAGTTAATAGCAACCAATGCTACTGAAACGTTCTAAAACTTTTAGTGAAGCTGATATGATTTATGTAGACATCAATGTCTTTTTTAATTACAAAATCGTGTATGTCAAACATCTTTAGAGGTGGCAAATATACTCGATTTCTATAAATTAGCACTCTGTCTCAAAGAGGGTGTTTGGGATTGCTTTTTTTTTTTTTGCTTATCTGCTTTTTGTATAAGCAGAAAAGCAATTTTTTCATTCAAACACTTTCTGCTTATAAGTTGTTTTTCATAAGCATGTAATGATGGTAAGGAGCTGCTTGTTTCGTGAAAATCGGTTGCCACATCAATATAACACGGAACCACAGTTGATTCAAAACACACAGTAAACACAGTGTTGATGAGCAATGCTGAATCCATAACGCTGAAAACAATGTTGACGGGTTAATGGCGTGACGCTGGTGTTTTCAGAACGTCGGCCACTCGGCCCAGAGCTCTTAGGTTGAATACTAGGATCATCAAATGAAGGTGGTTGTTATTTCTTTCTAGCTAGCAACAACACCCATGTGTAAGCCGTAAAGGGATTGCTTCCAGAAAGACCTCCAGCAAAAGTAAAGTACAAAGAAGGGCCCAACCGTAAAGGGATTGCTTCCAGCAATGTTTCCTTATGGATAGAGACAGCACTGAATCATAGGCTGGTAAAGTGCCATAATAATGTATACTTGTTACTTCAATGTTCGATTATCATCACCGTTAAGTATCACACTGTTTATGAGAGTTCATTCACTTGATCACTTAGAAGCCGAGAATATCTTTTCACGGTTCTCAAGTGGGACCCCGTGGTTGATCACTTAGAAGAATCCCCAATTCTTTCATGCATCACGTACCTCACCTACAAGATTTTGTACTGCTGCAGCATCATGGTCAGCAGGAGACGAGTTGCTTAAAGGAGAAAGATCGATTTGTGGGATGCCTTAATTAGGCTTCGATTATTGCAAGTTTGCATTAAAGTTGGACCAAGTTTTCCCATGACTAATGATAGTCCGATTGATTCTAACGTTACGTTTGTCAAGACACCGACTATTCAGCCCCTTACGAACTCAAACAAAATTTAAGCCCTCATACAAATATAATTTTCCATCGATCCTGAGTGAGGAAATCTAAATTGTTATAGATTCACAGGAACTGATGATGTTTTCTATCTTTATTTATGTTTGTCAAATGATATATGGTGGAAGAGGTTTCAGAAGTGCATATTGATGAGGTATGTTGTCCCACATCGCTGGGTTAGCTAAAGTGGATGAGGCATAGAGGTGTATAAAATAAGATGTCGGGCTTTGTTTAAAAGCATCTTTGCGCTTCGGGCAATGATGCAGCTAATGAGGTAATAACCGAGGCACGTCAATTGCTGGTTGAAAACTATTTCCAAACCCCCTCCTTGGCCTCGGGTCTCCCTTGGCCATCGAGAATTTCTGGAAGGGCTCCCTTTTAAAGGGTAAAGCCCTACAATTTTTAGTTAAATTTTTTTATGGTAAGTTTTGCCTCTTTGGTCTTTTGTCTGTTGTTAAGGTATCAATATGAGACGATAGTTAACCTTTAACCACCATCAAGTCCACACTCATGACCCAACTAGCACCATAGTCGCTATAGTTAATGTTTATTGCTGGTCTTGGGTGACTCTTTAACTATGGATTCTTACCTTTGTTTTGGTCTAAGTGGTCTATACAAGTCCCACAATTTGGCTCTATAAACTTATAAGTTCCACTCACCATGTGACTCGTCTAGACACAAAAGATCGAGTGGCCTGGTGTGTTCCATGATGTGATTTGAAACCCTTTTAGACCAAATTATGAGAGCACCAAACTACCAATATCATTTTTGTTGTCACGCCGGAGCTTGATCTTTAGATCCAACCTAAGTCGAGGTTAACATGTGTGTTACCCTTTGTGACAGGTGAACTGAGGACGATCAAGAACGTCCAAAGGAACATTCATTCTACAGTCTCGTGAACAAACTCTTACCCCTACAGGAATTGAAAACTAAAATCGGCCGCTAAAGCAAAGCCCAGCCGTTTGAACACCACTTCCACATATTTACAGTAATACATACTTGTAATTAAGTTGTCATTTTAAACTTTTAGAATCTTCAATAATACTGAATAGATAGATTTATTCGGTTACTTATATGTGTTTTTATACTTTTTCTAGAGGTAAAGTAGCAAACATTAAAACAACTGATTACAACTATTATGAAAATAAATAAACTAAAAGAAATTATAGAACCTCGAAACCATGCCCATCTTGAATAGAATACAAGCACAAAAATCCGAATAAAAAAACATATATGTTACTTGCCAACAGGTACATCAACGATAGTATGCTCATCACAACAAAGCTCTACATTGCATATGCGTTTTATCTTAGACGTAATCTTAGTAAGCACTTCCACCCTTTGGGGGCGGTTTGCATATACGATCCAAAATACAAGACTAAGCATTATTCCTACAAAAACAAGAACTAAAGCCGCATAGATGAAGATGGTGTACAATGGCCGACAGTGGTTGGAAGTGATAGTTTTGAACGTTTCCGGACAAAATTGCAGTCTTGGAAGCTGAGTACTGGAGGGCGTAGCTTATGTTTACTGCTCCTGTTAGTTACTGGCACATCTCCGGAGTTAATCTCTCAAAACAGAACTCCAAAACACATGGTTAGTTTGGGGTTTATCCCACATCGCTTGGGTAGTGGAAGTTGAGAGTGAGGAATGTTGTATATAAAGAACAAGCTGCATATGAAAACAGTCACGCAGCCAACCAATGAGCAGAAAGCGAACTATTCTTTCGCCTTTTACTAAAGAATACCTTGGAGAGCTTCTTCCTACAAGGAAGAACTCCAACCAATATTCAGTTGAAAGTTTGTTAGTCATCTTTTGTAAAAACAAATGCTTGGTAACGTGAATGTTTACATGGAATATGATTTGCAGGTATTTGATCTGTGCCAAAAGATGAGAGCACTTGCTGTTTTGTTCAGAAGATGAAGAACGCCTCCTTTACCAGAAAGCCTTAAACAAAACTTAAGTGCAAAGAAGCGCTCCCTTGAAGACGAAGGCCAATAGGATTTCAATAAACACTCGAGCGGTCGAGATGTCATATGGTACATAAATATAGATACTGTATATAGCATTCACGTCGGTTAAGAAACAAATTCAATGATTAAATTATACGCACATCTTTTGTGATATACATCAAAAAGAAGATTACAGCTTGAATGAGCAATTTGGCTGTATGCCTGTATATCCCACATCAAAAAGAAGATTACAGCTTGAATGAAGGTACTTACCTGGACGGGGTCAATTGATGATCAAGATTGCACTTAGGAGGGGTGTGCCCGCCTAAGGTCGGCCCAAGTGGTCGAACCTACTTCATAATTTGTTGCTGTGGGGGCATGCGTTTGCGTGGCCCCTGCCCAAAACAAGTCCTAAACTTTTATAATCTTTTAATGTTGAAGCTGTTTGTGCTATCTGTTACGTATATCAACTGGTTTTACGCAAATGCTTGTGCAATATCTTTCGAAAGAAAATATATGAAGTCTGGTTCCTGTTATACCAAGAGACACACTAACCGACTTAGTCAGTCTCTTGACAGCTTACCTTGCTTCTTCTATGTGTCCACCCCTTTGTGTAGTGGGCTGCAAAGTCGTTACTGCATCAGGAGTATTGTAAGGAAAAATATTAAGGTTACTAATACACCTGATGTCTTTTTATGATGTGGCTGATTTAGCTATTGGGTTGATGTTGGCTACGTTAAGAAGGATTTGCGAGTGTGATCAGTAAGTGAGAAGTGGGTCGTGCATAAAACGTGACTTCAAATTGAGTACTAAGGTTTGCTATCCACATTTGTGGTCTGTTTTTTAGTTATTATACTCTACATTCAAGAATGTCAAATTTAATGACTGGTATTTGGAATTCCTTAGTTAAGTGCTTATACGCTTAACCAGAAAAGAAAAGCAGTTTTGATTTTTGATGTGAAAATATCTATATGTGTTATTTTAGAGTAAATAAGTAGGTTAGCATGGCTTGTGTAGTATATTTAGAAAAGGCCGAATTATCAAAACTAACACTGCAACAAAACTGGTTTCGCAGGACGCCGAGAAGTGTCCTATCATGTTACTCCGTGGTTAATAGGACCTTTGACTTTTTTCTAATCAACGATGTTGACTTTTTCTATTGCCAAACTAGACTTGCAGAATTACGAGTTATCTAATTTGGACTAGTGCTTCTTTTTCATCTTTTTATCTGTAAGAAGTTGGAATCCTAGGTTTAGGAAGAATCGGGACATCCGTTGCTAAGAGAGCGGAAGCATTCAGTTGTCCAGTTAGTTACTATTCCAGAACACAGAAACCAGAACTGAAATACAAGTACTTCCCCAGTGTCGTCAAATTTGCTTCAAATTATGAGAAATTATGGTTGTGGCATGCCCTCAAACAGAAGAAACCCGACGCATAATTAATCATGAAGTGATTGATGCATTAGGTCCCAAGGGGGTTCTTATAAACATTGGAGGGGTGCACTTGTGGGTGAACCTGATTTTTTTTTTTTTTTTAACTAAGGTGAACCTGAATTGGTATCTGCTCTTGTTGAAGGGCGGATAGCTGGTGCGTCTTGATGTGTTCGTGAATGAATCTGTGGTGCCTGAGGAGCTTTTTGGTCTTCATAATGTGGTTTTATTGACTCATGTCGGGACTAGCACTGTGGAGACTGAAACGCAATGGCTGATTTTTCATAAACATGGTTTACAAACAAAAAGAAAGTTCAATCACCATTGCGAATAGATTGTTTATAGTTTTCTGTCATTGTGAAAGCCACAGCTAAAGCGATTTTGAGAAAGAAAAAAATTTGGGCCATTTCTCAATTTGTGCGTGTCATCCTTCAAAGCCACAGCTAAAGCCATTTCTCAATTTGTGCGTGTCATCCTTCAAAGCCACAGCTAAAGCGACTTTGAGAAAGAAAAAAATTTGGACCATTTCTCGATTTTATCGTTCCAATTTTGCTGACCTTGGCCTCTTTTAAACTCATAATAGGTTGCTCTTCTGGTCGATGTGGGACAAACTTATAAGATAAATTGTTAAGCATCCTAAAAAATGTTTGCTTATTTTTGTGTTTATAGTTCTGCTTATTTTAACTTTAAGCATCTTAAAAATAAGCAGTGCATGAGTTTAAGGTTGGATTCTCTTATATCATGTTGATCTTTGAATCAAATGAGATCCGTGTTCTTTGAAGGGCACCCAGCGTTTACACTTATACAGCGATGATGGAGAAAATGTGACATCATTCTCTTTTTTGCCTAATTGTGGAACGCCTGGACTTTTAGATGGAGCGTGTATGTGAAATAGCTGTTAGTACCAAGAAATACCTTAAAAAATGAAACATACAGCCAATCATTTAGACTATGTTCACTTTTTGCGCAATGTGTTGTTATTACAACTGATAGCGGAAGACCATAGCGGTCAAGTGGCACACATGGGAAATGGGAGACCTAGCCACCCACAGTTTGAGTCAAGGCAAGCCAATGTAATATTTTTTCTAAACTTTGGTCGCCACATGCGGCAGATAGTTTTCTTTGGTATTTGCTTATACTTAGAAACTGTCAGCAACTTCGTTAGTTAAGTACGACCTGCAGATATTTAGTACATACTCTGCAATGAAAACATTCAACTATATGTTTTGTAGAAACTATTATTTTCATGCCTAACGCATCAACATAGGATATATCATTTTACCTCAAGGTTACAATTTATAAGATGCAGATTTACAATAACATATATCACTTTCGCAGGTGGACATGGCAGACGCTATGCATGTACATATCTTCCCAAAAACATTCGTTGCAATTTTCAAGAAACCGGTTTTATAATTTGCCCGGTCGAGCTACCGGGTCACGGTTTAACCCGCGGTTCAACCGGGTTTTCCCTCAAAACCGGTGTCCGGTCACCTGTCACGGTTTTAAAACTCATCCCTTGTGTACATTTGTCTTTGTTATGATTTTGATAGTCCAAAACTAAGTACATGCCGCTTCAAAAAGATTTTGAAAGTGCATACCCTACGACTAAATTCTGGGCTCACGGGATAGATAGCTTGCTGCGGATTGGATTTTAAACTTCCAACTTTACTGCTGTTGATAATGGTTCAACTCATGACCAAGGCAGTATATGCAAACAACATACTTCCCACTGTTATCGACTTATCATGTCAAAAAGTAAAAAGTTATTGTTGGGCTAAGAAGGGATCAACCATGGTCGAGGGAACGGGTTGATTCAACTGTGCTCTTCAGAGTCTTCACAGACTATGTGCATTTCTTTCACATAGCCCTTCACCTAGCCAATTCTTGGCAATTCAAATTCCCCTTTACTAGAAGGCTGAGCCAAACCTTCCTAGTCTCCACAGGATCACACACAGTGCGCACAATCTTGTGCGAACACCAGACGACCTCTCGTCGTCATGTTCTCGGACACAGCCGATCCCCACAGACGCTCGAGCCCAAAGTTGCCCCTAGCTCTTAGCCCTTCAATAACTTTAATGCCCCCACTTGGGTCACAAGCCCACGCTACTGGACTCGGCAAACGCAAATGACGCAAATGGTCCTTTTAAATATCATTTTGGTTTTATGTTTTGGCGATGTGGGACAGTTTAAGGTTTCAATATTTCACTTACAAGTACTTTCTTCACATGGCGAAAAAAAGGTCTTTATGAGCCAATTTTTATCCAAAGAAGCTTACCGTTGTACGGTCTGTCACAAATACACTGTCGATCGGGTAAAGGTCACAGTATTGATAGCACCCATAAATTTTCTTTTATGTACTTTCTTACGGAATACATATAGACAAGCTGATATTTTGGCTTAGCATGAATTGCGTTTGACCGGATGAACTGAAGACGAAACAGAAATTCTATCTGGGATCGAAAATGTGAGCCAAAAACTGGATTCAAAGTGCGCGTAGTTCGGTCCATCCACAATGAATAAGCATACAAGTCATGGTTTTTTTTTTGTAATGTGGCTAATCTGACATTCATGAGGGGTAAGTTCACTGTTCACACGTTGTGATTTGATAGTGAATTGTCCTCTAAAAACCGACACAATACATATGGTTGTGTACTGTCGTAAGTGTCGGTCGTCATCTGTACGTGTGACAGTACATGTGATGTGTCTTTAATTCTAAATCGTTTGTTTTCTGAACTCAGTTGTGATGTATGTGTGCCAAAATATAATACACATAAGTCATATTCAAAAAGCACAATCGCCTAGTCAACAAACCATACAACGGTAAGCTTCTCTGGGTAAAAAAATCAATTCATGCTGTAAAATATTGGCTCATAAAAAGGCACTTTTTCATATTTGTAAGTTAAATATAGAAATCTTTAAACTATCCCATATCACCAGATTATTAAACCAATGTAATGTTTAAAAAACGAGTTCGGGTCTTGCTAGATGCCAGAGTCCGGTAGCGCGGGCTTATAACCCATGTGGGGGAATTAAAATTATCGAAGGGCTAGGAACTAGGGGCAACATTGAGCTCGTATGTCTGTGGGAATGGCAGGATTATTGCCCCAGTAAAGAGTTGTCACAAAATTTGTGTGCACTTTCTCGCCCTGAGCTTGAAGAGCACCGCTGCATCACCCCCCGTTCCCTCGATCATCGTTGACACCTTCTTAGTTCAATGGTAACTTTTTGATAGTGCAAAAGTTCAAACTTTTTTTAGACAATAACACCCTGAAATGATGTAAACATTTGCATAAACTCTCATAAGTAATCGCTTACATCATATCCGAACCTCTCATATGAGATCGTAGATGTCAAATGTGAGATGCGGACACGTCATGCACCACTCATACGCAATCTCACTATATCTGACGTAAGATACGGCAAGCGAAAGTGCCCCTAGCTCTAAGACCTTCAATAAACTTCAATGGGTCACAAGTGCTTCTTAAAGCATACATTTTGCTACTTGTATTTTAACTCTTACATATTAACTCGATGTATCATATCACACACTACAACAACACTGAGTTTAGGGTCGCCATTTTTCTAGGGTCGACTTAGTCGTCCCTAGATTAAGGGGGGACCCACCTGTTTTACAAGAAAACCATGGTCAAAATGGTTGTGGGGACAAAGTGGGGACCACAGAACCTAGGGACGACTAAGTCGTTCCTAGGTGAAAAAATTAAATATTTTATCTCTTTTAATTGTATAAAATTATTTAAAATTAATATAAATATTTTTTTTAAAAAAGTTTAAAATGAAAGTGAGACTCACTTAACCTAGGGACGACTAAGTCGTCCCTAGGTTAATTAAATTTATTTTCCTAGTTTTTTTATCTTTTTTATTTATTTAAAATTAATATAAATATTTTTTTTTAAAGTTTAAAATGAAAGTGAGACCCACTTAACCTAGGGACGATTAAGTCGTCCCTAGGTTAATTAAATTTATTTTCCCAGTTTTTTAATATTTTTTATTTATTTAAAATTATTTAAAGTTAATATAAATATTTTTTTAAAAAAAGTTTAAAACAAAGGTGGGACCCTTGTAACCTAGGGACGACTAGGTGAAGAAAAATTTATTATTTCCGTTTTTTGGCACTTGTGTTTATTTAAAATTATTTAAAATTAATTTAATTATTTTATTTAAAAAAAACTTTATTATAGTTAAAAATAACTTTATACATATTTAAAAAAAACTTTATATATATTTAAAAAAAACTTTATACATATTTAAAAAAACTTTATTTTTATTTAAAAAAAACTTATACGTATTTAAAAAAAACTTTAGATATATATTTAACACTTAAACACGCGCTTAATTAAAAATATATATTACGACGGTAATAGATTCATAAATAAGAAAAAAAAAACACATCACAAACTAGTTAAAACTAAACGTACAGATTAACACATAATAATAAAATACAAATTAACACATTAAAATAACAAATAGATTACTACTCAAAGCTAAGATTTTCCATTTCATTTAAAAGCTCATGAAGTATTGCAGCCGATTGACATGCGTGGTTTTCAGGATGCCTTTCCATTTCTAGTCTTGTCTCTAGCATCTTTATCTTTAGATCTTTGATCTTGCAATTAGAGCACTCAGTGGGTGCAGATTGAGAAGGACCTGTAGAAGAACTTGGATGTGAACCTTGAGGTGTTGAAGATCCAGGGGAAGATCTTATACGGAGTTCGAGATCAAAATCATCATTCCATTTAAAATATTTACATCCATAATCATCTGTTTTTGGCTGTTACAAAGTAAACAAATAACATGACATGTCATTTTAATAATCACACGTATTACATAACTAAAACATTTGATTGTTTACCTTCGAAAGATGACATGCATAGTAAAGTTTACCAAACCTATGAGGTTGATGTGATTGTCTCAACACAATATATGCCTTTCTACATGTACACTTATAAGCTTCAAGCGGATCCATCTTATGCAAAATCGGGTGGTGGTGGTGGTGAGTTTGGTATGAGAGGATAAGAGTTTGTGAGGATAAGAGCTACCATAAATAAAGATAAAAATTTAGGGTCGACACATTTAGGGACGACTTAGTCGACCCTAGCTTTCCCGCCAACATTTTGCCGCCAGCATTTACCGCCAACATTTCCCGCCAATATTTGATCACATAAACATGCTTAAGCTCAGTATTTTTAGCTTAATGGTCACCTCAAAGCAATAATAATATATTGTCTTACACTCTTACTGTATAACCCTAGCATATCGACTCATCGGTTTAACCTATAACGTATAACCCTAGCATATGGACTCATCGGTTTAACCTATAACGTATAACCGTAACATATGGACTCATCGGTTGAACCTATAACGTATAACCGTAACATATGGACTCATCGGTTTAACCTATAACGTATAACCGTAACATATGGACTCATCGGTTTAACCTATAACGTATAACCGTAGCATATGGACTCATCGGTTTAACCTATTACGTATAACCGTAACATATGGACTCATCGGTTTAACCTATAACGTATAACCGTAACATATGGACTCATCGGTTTAACCTATAACGTATAACCGTAACATATGGACTCATCGGTTTAACCTATAACGTATAACCGTAACATATGGACTCATCGGTTTAACGTATAACGTATAACCGTAACATATGGACTCAGCGGTTTAACCTATAACGTATAACCCTAGCATATGGACTCATCGGTTTAACCTATAACGTATAACCGTAACATATGGACTCATCGGTTTAACCTATAACGTATAACCGTAACATATGGACTCATCGGTTTAACCTATAACGTATAACCGTAGCATATGGACTCATCGGTTTAACCTATAACGTATAACCCTAACATATGGACTCATCGGTTTAACGTATAACGTATAACCCTAACATATGGACTCATCGGTTGAACCTATAACGTATAACCGTAACATATCGACTCATCGGTTTAACCTATAACGTATAACCGTAACATATGGACTCATCAGTTTAACCTATAACGTATAACCGTAACATATGGACTCATCGGTTTAACCTATAACGTATAACCGTAACATATGGACTCATCGGTTTAAGCTATAACGTATAACCGTAACATATGGACTCATCGGTTTAACCTATAACATATAACCATAACATATGGACTCATCGGTTAAACCTATAACGTATAACCGTAACATATGGACTCATCGGTATAACCTATAACGTATAACCCTAGCATATCGACTCATCGGTTGAACCTATAACATATAACCGTAACATATGGACTCATCGGTTGAACCTATAACGTATAACCCTAGCATATTGACTCATCGGTTGAACCTATAACGTATAACCGTAACATATGGACTCATCGGTTGAACCTATAACGTATAACCCTAGCATATCGACTCATCGGTTGAAACTATAACGTATAACCGTAACATATGGACTCATCGGTTGAACCTATAACGTATAACCCTAACATATGGACTCATCGGTTGAACCTATAACGTATAACCGTAACATATCGACTCATCGGTTTAACCTATAACGTATAACCGTAACATATAGACTTATCGGTTTGACCTATAACGTATAACCGTAACATATGGACTCATCGGTTTAACCTATAACGTATAACCGTAACGTATGGACTCATCGGTTTAACCTATAACGTATAACCCTAACATATGGACTCATCGGTTTAACCTATAACGTATAACCCTAACATATGGACTCATCGGTTGAACCTATAACGTATAACCGTAACATATCGACTAATCGGTTTAACCTATAACGTATAACCGTAACATATGGACTAATCGGTTTAACCTATAACGTATAACCGTAACATATGGACTCATCGGTTTAACCTATAACGTATAACCGTAACATATGGACTCATCGGTTTAACCTATAACGTATAACCGTAACATATGGACTCATCGGTTTAACCTATAACTTATAACCCTAACATATGGACTCATCGGTTTAACCTATAACGTATAACCGTAACATATGGACTCATCGGTTTAACCTATAACGTATAACCCTAACATATGGACTCATCGGTTTAACCTATAACGTATAACCCTAACATATGGACTCATCGGTTGAACCTATAACGTATAACCTTATCATATGGACTCATCGGTTTAACCTTTAACGTATAACCGTAACATATGGACTCATTGGTTGAACCTATAACGTATAACCGTAACATATGGACTCATCGGTTGAACCTATAACGTATAACCGTAACATATCGACTCATCGGTTGAAGCTATAACGTATAACCGTAACATATGGACTCATCGTTTGAACCTATAACGTATAACCGTAACATACCGACTCATCGGTTGAACCTATAACGTATAACCGTAACATATCGACTCATCGGTTGAACCTATAACGTATAACCCTAGCATATGGACTCATCGGTTGAACCTATAACGTATAACCGTAACATATGGACTCATCGGTTTAACCTATAACGTATAACCCTAGCATATCGACTCATCGGTTGAACCTATACGTATAACCGTAACATATGGACTCATCGGTTGAACCTATAACGTATAACCCTAGCATATCGACTCATCGGTTGAACTTATAACGTATAACCGTAACATATGGACTCATCGGTTGAACCTATAACGTATAACCCTAACATATGGACTCATCGGTTGAACCTATAACGTATAACCGTAACATATCGACTCATCGGATGAACTATAACGTATAACCCTAGCATATCGACTCATCGGTTGAACCTATAACGTATAACCGTAACATATGGACTCATCGGTTGAACCTATAACGTATAACCCTAGCATATCGACTCATCGGTTGAACCTATAACGTATAACCGTAACATATGGACTCATCGATTGAACCTATAACGTATAACCGTAACATATCAACTCATCGGTTGAACCTATAACGTATAACCGTAACATATCGACTTATCGGTTGAACCTATAACGTATGACCCTAACATATGGACTCATCGGTTGAACCTATAACGTATAACCGTAACATATCGACTCATCGGTTATTATTTATTACAAACTAAGTATAACGTATATTTTAATATTAATTATAATAATTTATTTTGATTTTTATTATTAATTTATATTATTAATTTTATTACATAGAAGGTATAATGTATTTTAAATGTGTGAAAAACACCTAGGGACGACTTAGTCGTCCCTAAATATCAAAGATTAGTTAAGTCTTTAAACGTAAACCGGGGAAACATAAACCAATTCTCACAGAGAACCGCCCCCATAATCGAGATGTTGAATTGAACTGGAGTAAGCGTTCTATCTTTTGGGATCTTGAGTATTGGCCCTTTCTTCTACTAAAACACTGTTACGATGTCATGCACATCGAAAAGAATTTCCTTGAGGCTTTACTGAATACCCTGTTACAGAACGACAAATCCAAAGACACGCCAAAGGCAAGGCTAGACTTGGAAAAAATGGGAGTTCGAAAGGAGTTGTGGTTAGTTAAAAAAGATAACGGGAAGTTCGATAAGCCTCATCCAAAGTTCTCTTTCACTCCAGAAAAAAGAAAACTTTTTTGTAAATTCATTAAAGGAGTCAGACTACCTGATGGCTTTGGATCCAACTTCAAGAAAAAAGTGACCGCTGATGATGACAATATAACGAACTTGAAATCTCATGACTGTCATATAATGATGCATCGGTTACTTCCTTATGGAGTGCAACAATACTTGCCCAAAGACGTTGCAAAACCTATAATCGACATTTGCTTATTCTTTAAGCAGCTTTGTGCTCGAAGTTTGACTGTGCAGGACATGAAAGAAGCTAAAAACAAATTGATCATTATGATGGTTAATTTAGAGCAAATCTTTCCTCCTGCTTTTTTCGACATAATAACTCATTTGG
The DNA here is from genome assembly GCA_025667525.1 of Glebionis coronaria. Lineage (NCBI taxonomy): Eukaryota > Viridiplantae > Streptophyta > Magnoliopsida > Asterales > Asteraceae > Glebionis > Glebionis coronaria. Next base: position 583,169,300 of record CM046879.1, read on the forward strand.
TTATACATCTACCCCATGAGGCTATTCTAGGTTCCGTTACTCGCGGCAGGTGGATGTATCGATTTGAAAGATACATGAAAAAGCTAAAGAATTATGTACGAAATAAAGCAAAGCCTGAAGGTTCTATTGCTGAGGGTTATGTTGCAGAAGAGGCATTAACTTTTTGTTCGCGTTACCTTAAGGATGTCGAGACGAGATTTAACCGCCTTGGCAGAAATGAAGACGATTTGCCTGGACAACCAGATAAATTTGAGGTGTTCCGGACCGTATGCACACCGGGGTGGAATCAAACCAACTCGTATGACTAATGACGACATGCAGGCAGTTACGTGGTTTATACTTAACAACAGTCCTGAAGTCGAAGCCGACATTTCGGCTTACAGCGAGTATGTTTCTTCCTTTTTTTATAATTTTGAAAATTCTTCTTTCTCGATGACTTCTGCTAATATCATGAACCTTTGCAGAGAGGCGCCTGATAATGTGGAAACGAGTTTTCCTGCGTGGTTTAATAACATGGTAAATACATTAGATATATTACCTTGGAGTTATTCCTCATCTAATAAACCTTTTTGTATCTCATTTTTGTAGACTCGTGAAAAAAAAGTGAGTGTGGGCTGTAGTGACGAGTTATTCTCTTTGGCATGTGGACCTATTAGTTCATGTACATACCCCTCTTGCATAGTGAACGGTGTGAAGTTTGTGCTACGTGAACGCGATATACTTCGTACCACTCAATGTAGCGGAGTTTCAACACCCGGGGTTGATGGAGAGATGTATTATGGTCAAGTCGAAGAAATTCTGGAACACCAGACGACCTCTCGTCGTCATGTTCTCGGACACAGCCGATCCCCACAGACGCTCGAGCCCAAAGTTGCCCCTAGCTCTTAGCCCTTCAATAACTTTAATGCCCCCACTTGGGTCACAAGCCCACGCTACTGGACTCGGCAAACGCAAATGACGCAAATGGTCCTTTTAAATATCATTTTGGTTTTATGTTTTGGCGATGTGGGACAGTTTAAGGTTTCAATATTTCACTTACAAGTACTTTCTTCACATGGCGAAAAAAAGGTCTTTATGAGCCAATTTTTATCCAAAGAAGCTTACCGTTGTACGGTCTGTCACAAATACACTGTCGATCGGGTAAAGGTCACAGTATTGATAGCACCCATAAATTTTCTTTTATGTACTTTCTTACGGAATACATATAGACAAGCTGATATTTTGGCTTAGCATGAATTGCGTTTGACCGGATGAACTGAAGACGAAACAGAAATTCTATCTGGGATCGAAAATGTGAGCCAAAAACTGGATTCAAAGTGCGCGTAGTTCGGTCCATCCACAATGAATAAGCATACAAGTCATGGTTTTTTTTTTGTAATGTGGCTAATCTGACATTCATGAGGGGTAAGTTCACTGTTCACACGTTGTGATTTGATAGTGAATTGTCCTCTAAAAACCGACACAATACATATGGTTGTGTACTGTCGTAAGTGTCGGTCGTCATCTGTACGTGTGACAGTACATGTGATGTGTCTTTAATTCTAAATCGTTTGTTTTCTGAACTCAGTTGTGATGTATGTGTGCCAAAATATAATACACATAAGTCATATTCAAAACGCACAATCGCCTAGTCAACAAACCATACAACGGTAAGCTTCTCTGGGTAAAAAAATCAATTCATGCTGTAAAATATTGGCTCATAAAAAGGCACTTTTTCATATTTGTAAGTTAAATATAGAAATCTTTAAACTATCCCATATCACCAGATTATTAAACCAATGTAATGTTTAAAAAACGAGTTCGGGTCTTGCTAGATGCCAGAGTCCGGTAGCGCGGGCTTATAACCCATGTGGGGGAATTAAAATTATCGAAGGGCTAGGAACTAGGGGCAACATTGAGCTCGTATGTCTGTGGGAATGGCAGGATTATTGCCCCAGTAAAGAGTTGTCACAAAATTTGTGTGCACTTTCTCGCCCTGAGCTTGAAGAGCACCGCTGCATCACCCCCCGTTCCCTCGATCATCGTTGACACCTTCTTAGTTCAATGGTAACTTTTTGATAGTGCAAAAGTTCAAACTTTTTTTAGACAATAACACCCTGAAATGATGTAAACATTTGCATAAACTCTCATAAGTAATCGCTTACATCATATCCGAACCTCTCATATGAGATCGTAGATGTCAAATGTGAGATGCGGACACGTCATGCACCACTCATACGCAATCTCACTATATCTGACGTAAGATACGGCAAGCGAAAGTGCCCCTAGCTCTAAGACCTTCAATAAACTTCAATGGGTCACAAGTGCTTCTTAAAGCATACATTTTGCTACTTGTATTTTAACTCTTACATATTAACTCGATGTATCATATCACACACTACAACAACACTGAGTTTAGGGTCGCCATTTTTCTAGGGTCGACTTAGTCGTCCCTAGATTAAGGGGGGACCCACCTGTTTTACAAGAAAACCATGGTCAAAATGGTTGTGGGGACAAAGTGGGGACCACAGAACCTAGGGACGACTAAGTCGTTCCTAGGTGAAAAAATTAAATATTTTATCTCTTTTAATTGTATAAAATTATTTAAAATTAATATAAATATTTTTTTTAAAAAAGTTTAAAATGAAAGTGAGACTCACTTAACCTAGGGACGACTAAGTCGTCCCTAGGTTAATTAAATTTATTTTCCTAGTTTTTTTATCTTTTTTATTTATTTAAAATTAATATAAATATTTTTTTTTAAAGTTTAAAATGAAAGTGAGACCACTTAACCTAGGGACGATTAAGTCGTCCCTAGGTTAATTAAATTTATTTTCCCAGTTTTTTAATATTTTTTATTTATTTAAAATTATTTAAAGTTAATATAAATATTTTTTTAAAAAAAGTTTAAAACAAAGGTGGGACCCTTGTAACCTAGGGACGACTAGGTGAAGAAAAATTTATTATTTCCGTTTTTTGGCACTTGTGTTTATTTAAAATTATTTAAAATTAATTTAATTATTTTATTTAAAAAAAACTTTATTATAGTTAAAAATAACTTTATACATATTTAAAAAAAACTTTATATATATTTAAAAAAAACTTTATACATATTTAAAAAAACTTTATTTTTATTTAAAAAAAACTTATACGTATTTAAAAAAAACTTTAGATATATATTTAACACTTAAACACGCGCTTAATTAAAAATATATATTACGACGGTAATAGATTCATAAATAAGAAAAAAAAAACACATCACAAACTAGTTAAAACTAAACGTACAGATTAACACATAATAATAAAATACAAATTAACACATTAAAATAACAAATAGATTACTACTCAAAGCTAAGATTTTCCATTTCATTTAAAAGCTCATGAAGTATTGCAGCCGATTGACATGCGTGGTTTTCAGGATGCCTTTCCATTTCTAGTCTTGTCTCTAGCATCTTTATCTTTAGATCTTTGATCTTGCAATTAGAGCACTCAGTGGGTGCAGATTGAGAAGGACCTGTAGAAGAACTTGGATGTGAACCTTGAGGTGTTGAAGATCCAGGGGAAGATCTTATACGGAGTTCGAGATCAAAATCATCATTCCATTTAAAATATTTACATCCATAATCATCTGTTTTTGGCTGTTACAAAGTAAACAAATAACATGACATGTCATTTTAATAATCACACGTATTACATAACTAAAACATTTGATTGTTTACCTTCGAAAGAGGACATGCATAGTAAAGTTTACCAAACCTATGAGGTTGATGTGATTGTCTCAACACAATATATGCCTTTCTACATGTACACTTATAAGCTTCAAGCGGATCCATCTTATGCAAAATCGGGTGGTGGTGGTGGTGAGTTTGGTATGAGAGGATAAGAGTTTGTGAGGATAAGAGCTACCATAAATAAAGATAAAAATTTAGGGTCGACACATTTAGGGACGACTTAGTCGACCCTAGCTTTCCCGCCAACATTTTGCCGCCAGCATTTACCGCCAACATTTCCCGCCAATATTTGATCACATAAACATGCTTAAGCTCAGTATTTTTAGCTTAATGGTCACCTCAAAGCAATAATAATATATTGTCTTACACTCTTACTGTATAACCCTAGCATATCGACTCATCGGTTTAACCTATAACGTATAACCCTAGCATATGGACTCATCGGTTTAACCTATAACGTATAACCGTAACATATGGACTCATCGGTTGAACCTATAACGTATAACCGTAACATATGGACTCATCGGTTTAACCTATAACGTATAACCGTAACATATGGACTCATCGGTTTAACCTATAACGTATAACCGTAGCATATGGACTCATCGGTTTAACCTATTACGTATAACCGTAACATATGGACTCATCGGTTTAACCTATAACGTATAACCGTAACATATGGACTCATCGGTTTAACCTATAACGTATAACCGTAACATATGGACTCATCGGTTTAACCTATAACGTATAACCGTAACATATGGACTCATCGGTTTAACGTATAACGTATAACCGTAACATATGGACTCAGCGGTTTAACCTATAACGTATAACCCTAGCATATGGACTCATCGGTTTAACCTATAACGTATAACCGTAACATATGGACTCATCGGTTTAACCTATAACGTATAACCGTAACATATGGACTCATCGGTTTAACCTATAACGTATAACCCTAACATATGGACTCATCGGTTTAACGTATAACGTATAACCCTAACATATGGACTCATCGGTTGAACCTATAACGTATAACCGTAACATATCGACTCATCGGTTTAACCTATAACGTATAACCGTAACATATGGACTCATCAGTTTAACCTATAACGTATAACCGTAACATATGGACTCATCGGTTTAACCTATAACGTATAACCGTAACATATGGACTCATCGGTTTAAGCTATAACGTATAACCGTAACATATGGACTCATCGGTTTAACCTATAACGTATAACCATAACATATGGACTCATCGGTTAAACCTATAACGTATAACCGTAACATATGGACTCATCGGTATAACCTATAACGTATAACCCTAGCATATCGACTCATCGGTTGAACCTATAACATATAACCGTAACATATGGACTCATCGGTTGAACCTATAACGTATAACCCTAGCATATTGACTCATCGGTTGAACCTATAACGTATAACCGTAACATATGGACTCATCGGTTGAACCTATAACGTATAACCCTAGCATATCGACTCATCGGTTGAAACTATAACGTATAACCGTAACATATGGACTCATCGGTTGAACCTATAACGTATAACCCTAACATATGGACTCATCGGTTGAACCTATAACGTATAACCGTAACATATCGACTCATCGGTTTAACCTATAACGTATAACCGTAACATATAGACTTATCGGTTTGACCTATAACGTATAACCGTAACATATGGACTCATCGGTTTAACCTATAACGTATAACCGTAACGTATGGACTCATCGGTTTAACCTATAACGTATAACCCTAACATATGGACTCATCGGTTTAACCTATAACGTATAACCCTAACATATGGACTCATCGGTTGAACCTATAACGTATAACCGTAACATATCGACTAATCGGTTTAACCTATAACGTATAACCGTAACATATGGACTAATCGGTTTAACCTATAACGTATAACCGTAACATATGGACTCATCGGTTTAACCTATAACGTATAACCGTAACATATGGACTCATCGGTTTAACCTATAACGTATAACCGTAACATATGGACTCATCGGTTTAACCTATAACTTATAACCCTAACATATGGACTCATCGGTTTAACCTATAACGTATAACCGTAACATATGGACTCATCGGTTTAACCTATAACGTATAACCCTAACATATGGACTCATCGGTTTAACCTATAACGTATAACCCTAACATATGGACTCATCGGTTGAACCTATAACGTATAACCTTATCATATGGACTCATCGGTTTAACCTTTAACGTATAACCGTAACATATGGACTCATTGGTTGAACCTATAACGTATAACCGTAACATATGGACTCATCGGTTGAACCTATAACGTATAACCGTAACATATCGACTCATCGGTTGAAGCTATAACGTATAACCGTAACATATGGACTCATCGTTTGAACCTATAACGTATAACCGTAACATACCGACTCATCGGTTGAACCTATAACGTATAACCGTAACATATCGACTCATCGGTTGAACCTATAACGTATAACCCTAGCATATGGACTCATCGGTTGAACCTATAACGTATAACCGTAACATATGGACTCATCGGTTTAACCTATAACGTATAACCCTAGCATATCGACTCATCGGTTGAACCTATACGTATAACCGTAACATATGGACTCATCGGTTGAACCTATAACGTATAACCCTAGCATATCGACTCATCGGTTGAACTTATAACGTATAACCGTAACATATGGACTCATCGGTTGAACCTATAACGTATAACCCTAACATATGGACTCATCGGTTGAACCTATAACGTATAACCGTAACATATCGACTCATCGGATGAACTATAACGTATAACCCTAGCATATCGACTCATCGGTTGAACCTATAACGTATAACCGTAACATATGGACTCATCGGTTGAACCTATAACGTATAACCCTAGCATATCGACTCATCGGTTGAACCTATAACGTATAACCGTAACATATGGACTCATCGATTGAACCTATAACGTATAACCGTAACATATCAACTCATCGGTTGAACCTATAACGTATAACCGTAACATATCGACTTATCGGTTGAACCTATAACGTATGACCCTAACATATGGACTCATCGGTTGAACCTATAACGTATAACCGTAACATATCGACTCATCGGTTATTATTTATTACAAACTAAGTATAACGTATATTTTAATATTAATTATAATAATTTATTTTGATTTTTATTATTAATTTATATTATTAATTTTATTACATAGAAGGTATAATGTATTTTAAATGTGTGAAAAACACCTAGGGACGACTTAGTCGTCCCTAAATATCAAAGATTAGTTAAGTCTTTAAACGTAAACCGGGGAAACATAAACCAATTCTCACAGAGAACCGCCCCCATAATCGAGATGTTGAATTGAACTGGAGTAAGCGTTCTATCTTTTGGGATCTTGAGTATTGGCCCTTTCTTCTACTAAAACACTGTTACGATGTCATGCACATCGAAAAGAATTTCCTTGAGGCTTTACTGAATACCCTGTTACAGAACGACAAATCCAAAGACACGCCAAAGGCAAGGCTAGACTTGGAAAAAATGGGAGTTCGAAAGGAGTTGTGGTTAGTTAAAAAAGATAACGGGAAGTTCGATAAGCCTCATCCAAAGTTCTCTTTCACTCCAGAAAAAAGAAAACTTTTTTGTAAATTCATTAAAGGAGTCAGACTACCTGATGGCTTTGGATCCAACTTCAAGAAAAAAGTGACCGCTGATGATGACAATATAACGAACTTGAAATCTCATGACTGTCATATAATGATGCATCGGTTACTTCCTTATGGAGTGCAACAATACTTGCCCAAAGACGTTGCAAAACCTATAATCGACATTTGCTTATTCTTTAAGCAGCTTTGTGCTCGAAGTTTGACTGTGCAGGACATGAAAGAAGCTAAAAACAAATTGATCATTATGATGGTTAATTTAGAGCAAATCTTTCCTCCTGCTTTTTTCGACATAATAACTCATTTGGTTATACATCTACCCCATGAGGCTATTCTAGGTTCCGTTACTCGCGGCAGGTGGATGTATCGATTTGAAAGATACATGAAAAAGCTAAAGAATTATGTACGAAATAAAGCAAAGCCTGAAGGTTCTATTGCTGAGGGTTATGTTGCAGAAGAGGCATTAACTTTTTGTTCGCGTTACCTTAAGGATGTCGAGACGAGATTTAACCGCCTTGGCAGAAATGAAGACGATTTGCCTGGACAACCAGATAAATTTGAGGTGTTCCGGACCGTATGCACACCGGGGTGGAATCAAACCAACTCGTATGACTAATGACGACATGCAGGCAGTTACGTGGTTTATACTTAACAACAGTCCTGAAGTCGAAGCCGACATTTCGGCTTACAGCGAGTATGTTTCTTCCTTTTTTTATAATTTTGAAAATTCTTCTTTCTCGATGACTTCTGCTAATATCATGAACCTTTGCAGAGAGGCGCCTGATAATGTGGAAACGAGTTTTCCTGCGTGGTTTAATAACATGGTAAATACATTAGATATATTACCTTGGAGTTATTCCTCATCTAATAAACCTTTTTGTATCTCATTTTTGTAGACTCGTGAAAAAAAAGTGAGTGTGGGCTGTAGTGACGAGTTATTCTCTTTGGCATGTGGACCTATTAGTTCATGTACATACCCCTCTTGCATAGTGAACGGTGTGAAGTTTGTGCTACGTGAACGCGATATACTTCGTACCACTCAATGTAGCGGAGTTTCAACACCCGGGGTTGATGGAGAGATGTATTATGGTCAAGTCGAAGAAATTCTGGAGCTCACTTATATCGGCAACCGCAAGGTTTTGTTAGTTCGATGTAAATGGTTTGACACAATTAACCCTACCAATTGCACCAAACGCAAATAACGTTCTTACACTGAGCAAGGCATACATCATATTTTAATCGATAGGCTATTTCACCAAAATAACCCATACATTTTCTCGACACAAGCAACACAAGTATTCTACCTTGAAGACCTTGCTAGACGACCGCTTCATTGGAAGGTCGTCGAACAGGTTTATCATCGAGATGTGGCAGAGTCCGATGAAGATGTTATACATGGTAGCAGTTCATCAGATGTTACACTGTCTGTTGCTTTGCCTAATTTGGGTATTACGGATTTGAGTGTAAATACTCAACCAACGGAAGTGGACGCCCCACCGGTTGATGATGATATTATTAATATTGAAGATGAGGTAGTTGCACACGTCATTGGTGATGTTGATGATGATGATTTAGTGTCGGATGATGATGAAGTGAACCCTAATAATGATGTTCAAGAAGTTTTATCTAGCGATGATTCTGAAGATGACAATTGATATTAAGTTGTATTTTGAATGAAACAGTTGTTATATACTTTAATGTGTAATTTTTTATTTGTAAACGATTGTTATATGCTTAAGTTGTAGTTTGAATGAAACAATTGTTATACGCTTAAATGATGATGAGTTGTTTTTATTTGTTTAAATATGTAATTTTGTATTTTAATGAAAATGTTTTTATATGTTAAAATGTGTATACTGATATGAATTTGTGTATTAGTATTAATTGGTTAATTAAATTGTGTAATTTTGTTTTTTAATGAAAATGTTTTTATATGTTAAAATGTGTATATTGATAAAATGTGTATACTGATATGAACTTGTTATTTTACAGATGGCATGTGTATCTCCTAGGTCACACGGTGGGGATGCTGGTGGTAGTCCACCCAGACGGCCCACACGTCCTGTACCGGTCGAGTGTCAGCGTAAGAAATCATTATATTTTTTTATAACACTGATATTTATAATTTATGTCACTTGAATTTTTACGAGTAAATAACATATCTTTTGTAGGTTCAAATCAACGCTTTGTGACCAACCTAGGAAAATTAAGGACGGCGTACAGAGATAATCACGAAAAACCTTTGTCAATTGGCTTTGAATTTAAAGATCTGCAAACCTTCCATTTTCTGGGCGATTATGCATCACTGTTGTCTCATCTTATGGGGGAATTAGTCCGGTCACTTCCCCTGAACTGCGAATCGGACGAAATTCCAGAATCTGATAAAGCTCATATTTATCCTACAATTGAGGTCAAAATTGTTTATTTTACTTATATTGTTATTGTTATCGACATTTAGATATGTGTGTTATGTTTAATTTGTTTGTTTATTTAAATTCATATGTTTTTATGTAGACATATTTCGACCTCCAGCCATGGTACAATGATCGTACTGAGGTGGTGTGTGGCAGAGGTGTGTATGAGGTGTCGACTCGGGTTAGGCTTGCGTTGGAACTCCAACTGAGGTTGCTGTATAGAAAATACAAGAACAGGATCAAGAAAGATTTTTATTCGAAATATGAGACGCCCGCACTGGCACAAGAACATGTACCGCCGGCGAGTGTGTGGGACAATAGAACCGAAGGTGATTGGGCTGACTTGGTTGAGTGGTGGTCAGAGCCAAATAGGGTGGCAAGAAGTCAGGTTAATACTGTTAATCGTTCCAAAAACACGGTACCGACCACTCTAGGCAAAAAACCATTCGCCCGAGGAAGGAATGAATACGTAAGACTCTTTATAATTTTTGTGATTTTATTTAAAAGCGTTTATATTGTTTATTTATTATAGCTCGTTATTAATTTATTTGATATTTTATAGAAAGTCAAGGAAGGGGTCTACGAGGACCTGGTTGAAACATGGAGGAAGGGGCACTCAAGTAATGGCACGTTTAAAAGTAAAGAAAACGAGGAAAGATATGTAAGTAATATATAACTCTTTACATGCCTTAGTAACTAATTTCATTTGTTTTAAATCGTTTTTTTTTCTTTCCAAGCAAAAGATGAAAGCCCTCAGTGACCAAGTGAAAGCCAAGGTCGTCCCGCACATGTCTGATAAACAATAGTGGCTGAAATCATGCCAAGTCAAAATAAGCAAAATGTGTCGGAACAAGGTAGAAAGTTACCGGGTGGTGCCAATAACACTTCTCGCAGGTTATATATCCTTAATAAAACAAAATGTAAATCAATTGTTCATATTTATGTCTTGTTGTATATAATGAAAAATTGTTGTTGTAACTTATCGCAGGCGGGGTGCTCCAGCTCGACCAGATTTTCCCTCTCGTAGTGAATTTCAGGAAATGATGGAACGAAATGAGCGACATATGGAGCTGATGAGGAAAGAGAATCAGGAGGCGCAGCAACGGGCTTACTTGGCAGCGTTAAAGGCAGATGCGGCGCAACAATATACTCAGACGTCGTACCAGCATATGACGCAATATCAGAGTCAATTGGGTGAGTTTTTCCAGGACTACAACTCAAATACTGATCACCTAATTAACCCTCCTACTTTTGTACCCCGCCCCGACCCTTTGTTATGCCCACCCTAGCTCCTGATTAGGCTCATTTAGTCCAACCCCCTATCCTTGGGCACAACCAGTGCAACCTCCTTCCATCGACCCATACCGACCATATTTGCCCGACAATCTCCAACCACTCCAACCTCCCTATACCGGCACTTATCCTCTTGCTCCCGTCACCAACAATAACACATTTAACCATTGTTATCGTCCCACCACACACTCGACTCATGAGATCGGCTCTACTTCACAATCCATACCCGGAGGTTCTCGTGTAATCATAAATCCCCATCAGCACGATTACCGGTCCGTTGACGAGTTGGGTCGAGATAGGAATGTACAAAATAGTGGTGACGACTTATCAGGCGATGACGAGGGGAATGACGAGGGGGATGACGAGGGGAGTGACGAGGGGGGTGACGAGGAGGAAGGTGACGAGGGGGGTGACGAGGAGGCAGGTTACTTTTCACCTAACGAGGATGCGGAGTAGAGGTTGTGGTAGTATTTTTCTTATTATGCATGTTTAATAAAGTTTGAGACTTGTAGCGTGTGAAACATTTGATTTAGGATTGAATAAGTGTATTTGATGAATATTGTATCGTGATGTTGGATAATTTATCTTAATATGGTATTGTAACGTTTATTGATTTGTTATTATTCTGTATTTGTCGAATTCTGCCATTTTAAATTGTGGATTTTGTCCGGAAAAAGTTCCGGAAAAATCTGGAAACTGCAAAACAGCCCAGTTTTTTTTTAGCCCCAGGTACACCTAGGGACGACTTAGTCGTCCCTAGGCTTCAGAATTTCCTCCAGGTTTTAATCCTAGGGACGACTTAGTCGTCCCTAGGTTTCAATATTGGCCAGGTGTCAAAACCTGGGGACGACTTAGTCGTCCCTAGGTTTTGAATACCTGGGCAATATTGAAACCTAGGGACGACTAAGTCGTCCCTAGGATAATAATTAACCTTTTTTTTTATTTTCTGAAAATGTTTTTATGAATTTTTATAAATAAGTTTTTATTAAAAATAATAAAAAAAAGAATTTTTATGAAAAATTTTAAAAAGATTATTTTTATTAATAACCTAGGGACGACTTTGTCGACCCTAGGTTTCAAAGACAAGTCGTCCCTAGGTTTGTCAATTTTTTCAACGTAGTGGGTAGTGGGACCCACGGAGTCGTCCCTAGGTTACAAAGGGGGGTTCGTCCCTAGGATTCTAAAGACGAATTTTTAGGCACTAAATCCTAGGGTCGACTTAGTCGTCCCTAGGAGTTTAGGGTCGAAAAAGGCCCTACCTAGGGACGAATAAGTCGTCCCTAGGCTTCAGAATTGTTGTGGTGACATCATGTCCAATTAAACGTCATAATGTCCAACAAACTATACAACGGTAAGATTCATTAGGTAAAAAAATCACGCTGTAAAAAGTGTGCCTCATAAAAAGACTTTGATTCACCCATGGGTAGAATAGTACATGAAAGTCCATAAGACCATGTTTATTAGCAAACTCAACCAACCGGTTGTAAAATGATAAAGACAAATAATACTTTTTTAATAATTTTTTCATTCTCATCCAATGAGACAATTATACAAAGGGTTGGGGTTGCGATCAAAAGGTCACCATGTGAACTGTTCGACCTTTTATTTTTCTTGCTTTTGGAATCTTTGAATATTATACTATTATTTGTTCTTCAACTGGTTGTTGAAGATTGTGGATAAATGTAGCCTAATAAAAGTGTATGAAACTTTAAATCACTGTTTTAAACCAGGTTTTCAATTGACCTGCTTTAATAGTTGGTTCATTGGTTCAACCGGTTGAATCGACATATCAAACTAGTTTCGTACATAATATTTTTTTCGTATATATATTTAACATTTGATGTTCTATGACCTCATAAATTATTTACGTTCAATTAAACCGATAAAAAATGTTATTTATTTAATAATAAGCTTTAGTTTTAAGTTTTGTATCTATAAAATTATTGCAAAGATTTGCAAAATAATTCATTTATAATTTCAAGTTGTAATTGATTCTAATGAAACAATAGTAGTTTGTTTTTTAAATTAATTTTAACTCTTTTTCAAGTAATATGCATCATCAATACTTCAATTTGTTAATTAAACTTAGAAAATTTTATGAAAAATATGTTTTTTTTTATTTTTTTGAGAAATTATAGTCATGACTTGGTCGGGTTTATCAAATCGGGTCAACTCGTGTCAACGAAAAACCAACGGTTCAATACAATTCTCAAACAAATAAAAAACCGGTCAAATTTGACCCGATCTCTAAACCGGGTCATGATTCAATCGACCAGATCAACCTGATTTTTAAAACATTACTTTAAACTATCCTATGTGACTAGGACATAAAACCAAAGCCATTTATAAAATCATTTTTAATGCAAAAGTCATATACTCCCTCCGTCCCAAAATTATAGTTCAAGTTACTATTTTTTGACGTCCCAAATCTTAAACTTTATGTTTTTATCGGTGGACTATAATTATGGGACGGAGGAAGCAGTTAGCAAACTTTAAATTTCTTTAATACGGAGTATATTCTTTTTCTTGCTTAGAGAGACCTTGATTTTTTAAAATTAGAAATTTAGAATATGATAAATGAAAAAATTTGATCATACTTTACCATAAGGGCCCAACCGGGTTCGAACTGGTGACCTATTGATCTGCAGTCAATTGCTCTACCGCTGAGTTATAGACCCATTTTGTTTTATAACTGTCAATTCCAACAAACCATACAACGTAGAATGCTCCCGTGTGCTACATAGAAAAGTCGAAGGTAAAATCGAAGCTCCAAATGTTACTATATGACAACAGTTTTTGCTTTAAACCGGAAACAATGTTGATAAATGCAATCGGTGTAAAAGATAGGTATAGGTCCGATATGCTATTAACTAGCTGATTGAAAAAGCAGCTGTAGAGATTATAAATAAAAACAAAGCTCCAAATGTTACTATATGACAACAGTTCAACGCCTATATATATTGTCTGACAGACAAACATGCATGCCAAGACCCACCAAGATGAGCTGAAAACGATCCTCATGGTCGAGACCATAAGGATCAGTTAATCACGCTCTGGTCACATGGTCATGATGCATCAATGTCATGATCAACCAGACATGGGTTTGCCCATCAAGATACACCCACTTTCTTAGCCGAAAGCTCGAAACTACAGTATATTATTCATTTTTGTTATCATAGTTTTATGATAGGCTCCTTGCTTATGTCTTGAACACTCTTTTATTCAGAATTCCACCCTTTCATGTGTGGTTGGGAAAGTCGCACAAGGCAAAATTCAGGTATGACCTTTATCCTTCTTTAAAAAAGAAAGCGATACATATAACTTTGGCTCAAGCTTTTTTTAAAAAAAAGTGGGTGTTCCAGAAAAAAGGTTCAGGCGATGAGCTTTGATTAGCCCGAACATGTTAGCCCTTTCACCTGAAAGAGTGAGGGCTATTCACAACTCTGTGAGGCCAGCCTAACGCGTGCCCCTCTTGTTTAAAAAGAGATCGGAAAAAGCTTTTGGTCCTAAATAAATCTTTTTCTTTAGCAATTATTCCATGATGGTTTATCCTTAACACAACACATCTGAAATATACGATACGTATTGTAATAATAACTATTATTCCATGATGGTTTATTCTTTACAAACCAATAATATATATCACATCTATTAGGCACATAATTAGTCATATTTTTAGATCTGTCAATCATTTTCCAATAACTAATGGATATGTACCGAAGGTCGTACTGTTATTTTGACATCAAATACTATGTTACAACCTCACCAAGTTACCATATACAAGTCTACGGTTCATGAGTTCGAACTTTATATGTGATCAATGAAGGTTTATATAGCTCATAACAATTACGCAAAACCATAAATAAGATCAAAGCACACATAGCGGAAGCGATTTAACAAGATCATAATTAATAACATATTCATAATTAATCAAGTTTAGGGTTACATACCTTTTATCTAGAGCAAATACACAAGAACACCACCAAATCGCCAATTAGGGTTTATACGAAAAAATACCAAGATATAATTTATAGTGAAACTATATTACGCTCTTGTACACACGTTGCAACGGATTAATCGTGAGTCTAGCACTAATAAACCGGAGCTTCAACACTAGTGGCATATAGCCAAAAACCAATAACCAAAATCCAACCGAAAACCCTATGAGGGTGTTTGTTGCGATCGGTTATAGAGAGAGACAAAGACAAAGGGATGGAAAAATTATGAAGGCTATGAGGGGTATTTATAGGATTAGTAAACTTGTTCTCCAAACCCTAATCAATTTAGGAAACAAATCCTCTCCCTTTGGGCCTTGTTTACCCGGCGGTGGACACCCCTATGGGTGTCTTCCGGAACCTTCTAATTTTCCAATGTATTCCATAATGCTCGTTATACTTAACTTTTAATTTACGATCGTTTAAGTTAAGCTCGGTTTATATTTAATAAATATAATAAATACATTTATTAAAATAATTAATCCTTTACGTATTGTGTGCAATACCGTAATCTGGAGTTCGATTTATCACACGACTATTTAATTTAATGTCCATAAACTTTCAGCTCCCATTTGGACAAAATTCGAATATTGTGATTACATTGACTAGTGTCTAGTTACACTAGCAATGTCACTAGTACAACTCGAGTAAGGTCTCCTGGACAAAACCTTTTAATGATTCATCATTATTATTATCCTTTCATTTCAAATACAACGTTAATAGGATATGGATCTCAGTCATTCCTTTCATTAACCATTATGTTTCTCGTTTACGGATATAGTAAGATTACCAAAACAAACTTGGGTGTGGCCACACAAACATCTTACTACTCCCCCGAGGGGCCAACTGTATTATACTTCAAAATAATTTGAAGGAAACAAATCCCTTTTTTTACTACAAGTGAAACTTACGAACTTTGCAACACTTCTGAAAATAACCCTTATAGCTACCAGTTATGTTTAGCGTTAGGTTATCTCACAGAAACACTACATTCGTGATAGTTTCCTGGTATCTCAGGTCTAAGGATAACTATTTATGATTTACTTAATGACAAAGATCCATAAAGTAAAATCATATAGTTGGGATAAGTCCAATATTTGTGTAACACCCCACTTGGATAAGTGGACCGTTACGAGTATTTATGGCGTGTCATCAAATCATGAGGTAAATGTCTTAAAACATTAACTGACAATAATGGAAATACCGGAATCAAACATCGGTAATCCAACATAAACTCAAAACGTGAAAAGTAAAATACTGAAAGAAAGGACTGGACAATGTCCGACAGGCAATATAAGAATGAAGTGCATAAAGTAAAGAAGTCTGGATTGCTTCCATCTAATGCACAAGCTCTCAGAATCTTAAGAGTGTCCTGGTGTACATGTCGTTGGAACATGAAAGAACTACGGCTGAGCATAACGCTCAGTGAACGGATATAATGCATGATAAGAATATTATGAACTTAAGATAATTAATAATTACTAAAGCTGAAAGACTACTATGCGGAGTGTGATGAAACTGTAGAAAATTTGAGAAGTCTGATTTATAAATAATAAAGCTGAACTGTTATCTGTTAAATCTAAAAACAAGCATTTACTGTATTTTAATTGTCAGAGCTTATATAGGTCATGTGTTGTAACAACGATGCATAAATAACTGAAGGGGTGACCTCGGCATGCTGTAGAGGGGTGACCTCTAAATGCTGTAGAGGGGTGACCTCTAAATGCTGTAGAGGGGTGACCTCTAAATGCTGTAGAGGGGTGACCTCTTAATACTGCGCTGGGTGGAGGGATCAGCTCCAATGTGAAGGATGTAGAGCACACACCACATTCACCTGATAATTGTAAACTGATAAGCCTAGGATGCATCCATACGCCCCACTAATAATACTGATAAAATGGTCAAGTTGAGTTGAATGGGACGCTGCAGGATATCACTCTCCTACAAGTGAGTCATGACACCGGTGCCTCTAGTGTCATGTTTACGGTACCTCCGTAACTAGTACATAAACTGGTCATGCTTGTATATAATGCTCAGGCAATTTATTTAGTTATTAAAATGATTACTGATAAACTTAAACATATAGTGGGAATAACAATTGGATGCAGACGGGGAATCCTAATCATGCATAGAAGGAAGTTCTTACTGAAGGATGGGAAATCCGTACCTCGTGTCCAGTAATGAAATAAGAATGAAAGCTGAAGGATCGACTCCGACTCCACGGATACTATAGAAATAAGGGACGTGAATGAGTTGTTTGATTACTGACTCTCATTACTATTTATTATTGTTCTTAATTCACCTTGCGTGTTCTAGTATTATTTTACTGGTTGCGTATAAACTGAGTAATATGATTGTTCTTTAAATATTTACTGAATAACATATATCCTGTGTTTCTGATTACTATAAATTTTATTGTATTCTGATTATGGTATTATATTGTATTCTGATATTAAAATATTACTACAAATAGTAACCTACCATAAATAGAAAGCTTCCTGAATTTGAAAGTTTCCTAAAATAGAATGTTTCCAATATTGTTTCTAAAAAAATGGTTTCCTAAATAATTAATGCATTTAATTAAAATCATACGTTTTTAATAAATAAAATTAGTTAAATCATTGATAATTTAATTTATTAATTAAATTAATGAAACAATTACCGTTTTGCTAAAATTACGATATGAAACTTAATTTATTAAATGATTTGATGTTAATAAGATAAAGTCTCTTATTTTCATTTTTCAAACGCGCACCCAAAACCCGAGTCAAAATCTTCCCGAGACACTATGTCTCGGGTCAACCCAAAACCGAGGCCCAACAGCCCCTGGCACAGCAGTTCCCACTGCTTGTTATAAGTTCCCACTGTTTGGTTACCAGTTCCCACTGCTAGTTATGTGTACCCCCTGCTGTGTCCAAGGTACCCACCGCCCTAACTATATTCCCACCGTTAATGCAGGGTTCCCACTGCCAATGCAGTGGTTCCCACTGCTCGCAGTCCCAAACACCCCTTTATTTCTAGTTAAACCCAAACACCCCCTGACTGGTTAAAACAACCCCCTAGTTGCTGCTGGTTCACTGCCGACTCCAAGGAAAACAACCCCGCACCCAAAACAACACCCCCTAGTTGTGTTTTGGCTGCGACTAATCAAAACACAGGCCCCAACGCCCCGCTGTGTGGGTCACGACTGGTCACCGCAGACACACCAATCCCCTGCTGGTCTTAGTTCACGTGAAACAGCAAAACCCGTCACCAACATGGCATATTCACGTTTTATGATTAAAATTCATAATCTTATGATCTGAGAAAAATAAGAACGGATGATTACCTTTGAGGGATTTGGAATGGGATACGAGTATATATGAATCAAAGGTGGAAGCAAACAACACTCGATCCGTTCCTTCTTATTTGTCTTTTTCCGTCGGTAGTCATAAGAACCCTAGACCTCTTCTCTTTTTTTGTCGACTCCAGTTTGTGGAAAAAGGGTTCCCTGTTTTTTTTTTGTTTTTGTTAAAAGCATGTTGGGCTTCAAGCCCATATGTCCCTTCTCCTTATTTGTTTCAAGCCGCAGCCCAAAAGGAACACCAACATCAATTGTCCAATCTTTTTGTTCCGTTTATAACATTTAATTCGCGTTTTTGTGCTTAATTATTTACGAAAAGCTCATATTTAAAAATCTCGTTCTGAAACATAATTATATTTCTCGCGTTTTAATTTTCTGAAATGTTTAATTATTTTCTCTATAATAATTAATACACACGTACTATTTTCTGAACTTAATAATTATTTTCTACGTATTTACTGTTTAAATAAACCGGGACTACGTATTTACTGCTTACGTTTAATTAAACTTAGAGCTGAGACTATGCGTATTTAATATTCGAAGATTTTAAATACTTGTTTTACAATTCTTCCCCTCTAAAAAAATAATGTGTCCTCGAATTAAGGATGCGATTATGCCGTGGTTTTACAATTCTTCCCCTCTAAAAAGGAGAAATTCGTCCTCGAATTAAAGGTAATAAGCTGGTGAAGTTATAAAAGCTGAAAAGACATATGTGCTGAAAGAGCATGACGGCTGAAAAGACATATAAGCTGAAGGATCATTCGTCCTTGAATTAGAACATAATGTTACTGAAAGGGTATAAACGTGACATGACTGAAGTAAACATTGAACGTGTCCTGGATGAAAAGGACAGGGAACGTAACATGACTGAAAGAACTTAACTGAATTTATTAAAGGAAAGGATGAGAGGTCCGGATGGACTCCTCCGTTTTGAGTGGCCTCCCGCTCGAAACGATTCCTTCAAAGGTCTAAACATAATATAAAAAAAATTGGTCCTGAGGACCTTGTCCTGATGATGTTGAATAGTTTTTGGTTCCATACTTAAGATGGATTTTCTGAATTTGATAGAATGAATAAGCTATAGCATGTAGTATACATGAAACGGTACGTACAATTATCCTGAAAAGATAACATTTATATTTCTGGGCAAGATGCTGAAAATATATATAGGGACGAACTACGTGAACAATTATGAACGTGCTACGTGAGCAATTGTGAACGTGGTTCGCGATTATATGAGGAACGCTGAGCATGAAGTATTTCATGAACGTGATCTGTGGAACATACTATGAACGTGATACTAGACATATCATGAACGTATGCTGACTGAGGAAGGATTGCCAAACGATACGGCCTGAGACTGAAACATCTGCCTGAGTATGGAAAAGTTGTGCTAAACTTGAGTCTGGTTTCTTAAGCTTCTGTAACCGTATTCGGTAGTAAACTATGAAACGTGAATCACGAGATGGCACACGAAATTGAACGTGAACAATGTTATGAACGCTAACGTGAGCATAAATCATGAGATAGCACAAAACATGAACTGAAACAGCATCATACTGCGAATGATACGTAAACGTGAAAGTGAAAGTAAACGTGAGCGCGATTCGCGAATGCTAATTTCTATCTGACAAGATTTTTCGATAGAATACGTTAGAATCATATGATCTATTGCTGAATTTCCTGCAGATTAGGGATGGCAAAAGCATCCGTAACCGATGGGGAAAACCGAAAACCGAACCGATTGGGTCGGGTTCGGAGTCGGGTTGGCGGGTTTGGATGCGGGTTCGGGTTGTGATATTTTATTTTTCGCGGGTACGGGTTCGGGTTTTAATAATACCCGCCCCGTTTACCCGTATATGTACCCGTTTACCAAAACACATATCGTTTATTGCTATTTTATATAATTTTTAAATTTGTGCGACATAATAGACTAAGATTGTTAAACAAATGAAATGCTTATATTAGTTACATTTTGTATGTATGAAGATGTTTGTGGTCAAGCATATTTCGATTTTTTAACTTTAAAAAAAAATAATGATTTATTCGATACTTAAATCCCATGATATGATATTGAATTAGTATTCTTTATCTTCTAAAAACTTAATAAAATATATATTAATGTATTTTGATTGTTTTTCATTGGTTTTTCTTAACTTTATACGCACAATTATTTCTAACGAAATTTAATTGTGGATGCCCAATACCCGCGGGTAAAAACCGAAAACCCGTTGGGGTAATAGTAATCGGGTATCCGGCGGGTATTGGGGCGGATGCGGGTTTAGATATTATAAATGGGTGCGGGTACGGGTTCACTAAATGCCGACCCGTTGCCATCCCTACTGCAGATTTGCTATTAGGAAATCCTTTCGGATGAAAGAAAGCGTGTAGGCTGGGTTAAGTGGTCGACAATGACTTAGATAGTATCACACTTCTTCTGAGTATGTGGTAACTGAAAACAACTTCCATGGAATATTGTCTCATTCTATTCAGAATTTCTAATGGTTGTAATAACTCACTAGCATGTCAGTGTTCTAGCTTGAACATGCTAGAATGGCAAGAATTTAGATATGAACATAGCTGTATCTATGTGTTATGTTGCTTTTATCAAAATTCTGCCTGGGATTATGGTACATTCTGGTGGGATCTAGGTAAATAGTCATGGGAAAATTTTAGGGAGAACTGTCAGCAATTTATGCGGTAGCAGTCAATTAAGTTCTAGAAAATTTGGTACTTCGTTCACAGGCGTCCGTCGGGACCATCAGGTGATGGCCTTCACCTACGTAGGATTGTCTAAAATTTCTTCTACTGAAATAGGGTGGCTCAGAAATGCCACCTTGTTCATCTGGAACTCACATCTGGAAAGCTGCGTATATAATTTCCTCCTATCAGAAAATCTGCAGGATCGTGAAAAGATGATTCCCATGTTCTTCTCCAGAATTTAGGAGATCAGGATGTTATCAAAGAACATACTGACGATTTTGTCTGCGAATTCGAAAAAATTATTCATAATTTTCATACTATAGTTGGGCATTAGGGAGCCTAGACGTATAAGTCAAAATTTTAGAGAGACTGTAACGTGTTCAACAGCAATCTGTAAAACATCATGTTCTTCTCTCCCCACTGCTGGTGTCATGGTCGCGAATTGTTCTGGAAAATAATTAAGATATCATAGCAGGTCAGGTAAACCTTCTATACGTTGAATGAATATCGATTAAGAATGGTAATCTGGTAAATTTTCCGGTGGTCGATGTTACCGGCCTTCTTTCTAATAAACAGAAACGACTCACTTTCTGGTGGTGCGTTAGGGCGAATAAGGCCTCGTTCTGGTAACTCTTGCAGCAATTGCTGCAACTCTTTTAACTCAACTGAAACCCTAAAGAGTTTTGAAAATAGGTTCTTTTTTGAGACAAGCTCGATGTTAAATTTTGTCTCAGGGTCAGGAAGGAATTTCTGGAAAACCTTCCGGAATTACATCTGGAAACTTTGGGATAAACTGCTGATCATGAATTTAAGAAATTTCGGAATTTGCATCATGAATGGTGACTAGAAGTCCTCGCAGCTATAAGATAATAATTAACATTCTTGTAAAGCTGAAACCATTTGTACTGATTTTTTTGGCAGAGGTAAGATGAATATGATCTGGAGTTAGTAAGACGGATCTCGTCGTTAACTGAAAATAAAACTTTAATAAATATGGCGATACTGTGGAGTCTTTTCTGGCTGAGAGGTAGGTAATACATGATTTAAGATAAAGCTGACATAGGAATACGTGAAGTAAACGTTGTGACTTTCACTTAATGTGTTCATTTGTAACCTTACAGAATGAATATTGTTTTTCTAACCTGAATAATACTCCAGTGGTGGTAACTGAATTTTTAATGGTCTGATTTATGCATGTCATGACAAAACGGGTATACTCCCTTGGAGGATACCCTGAATTTCTGAGGGTCTGGTTTAGAAGATATACTGAAGTTATGAGTCTTGACTCGTACCTAGAGACGACACTCTTATGACATGTACCATGACTGGTGTCCTGAAAAAATATCTTCAAAAAGGGTACCTGAGGTCTGTGTCTTGACTGATGTCTTAACATGTGTTTTAGTAGTTGAAACTGAACAAGGCTGAAAATTTTGGTAACTGCTATGGTTGGCGGACCGGTTAGACTGCTGACCTCTGTATTTCTGGTCACGTCCGTTACGGAGTTCCGATGGTTACTGACTAGTTAATTATTAGCACGGTGGTTGTCACCAGTGCCTTGTTTGTCAATTTAATGACGGTCATTATCATGACCATGATTCAAGTAACTATTTCTGCTGAGTGGTCGGA
Source organism: Glebionis coronaria (assembly GCA_025667525.1). NCBI lineage: Eukaryota > Viridiplantae > Streptophyta > Magnoliopsida > Asterales > Asteraceae > Glebionis > Glebionis coronaria. The sequence continues at coordinate 583,192,084 of CM046879.1, forward strand.
TGGTTACCGGTTCTCACTATTCCGACTGAAAGATTAGTTGAGTAACGTGTGATAGCTAACTGAGGAAGCAAGGCATGGAATAGAATGGTATTGTCTGATGGTTGAAATTTATTCTTGTCAGAAATTTCAAAATTTTATTTTTCGTCCTTGCTCTGTGGAGTCTTTATAGTATAAACAGCATCAGCGTCAGCATCTTGAGAAATCTCTAAAGTATCAGCAGCATCAGCAATTGTGAGGTCTTCAAAGTGTTAGCAACATCAACATCTGGTAAGTTCTTTAACTCACGAGCAGCATCAGCACCTGGTAGAATATCGACAAGTGGAAACGCCTAAGATGATTTAGAATCGATTAGCAATATCCATTGAGTAGGGTACCTTGAGTACACCTGGACTACTGTACATGAAGTACAAAATGAATACTTCACATGGAGCATATCTGAGACACTGTACAAGGGGTACATATGGAATATTGTGCATGGCACTGGTGGAAATTTTATGGGATGATCGATACTGGTGTCAATTGTCTGACATGATTAAAGAAATAAATTGATTTACACGGTAGTAACTGAACTGAAATGAGTAACATGATAACCTGGTAATTCCTGCGTAGACAAGAATATGATTAAACAGAATTTCAAAAATGGTCAGCATAAAGACATGACTGATGAAGACCAAACATGATTTATCATGAAACGGGATCTTACTATAATCCTTATGTATCTTAGCATGAAAACATTATCATTCTGTTGAACATAAAACCCTCGTAAGTAGATATGAAACTGAATCAGCGTGAAAACGACATAAACTTGAGATTATAAACTTTGACTGTTACAAAAGAACATGAAAAGATAATCAACTGAGGTTTAACATCAGCTGGTGTGAATGGCTATGGTTCAATCCACCGAATTCAAAGGAGAAAACATGTGACTAAGTATGAGCGATTCTGGTTCGATCCATACTTGTCAAAATTCTCTGAGAACCGTCATGTATAGAAATTTACAATCTGGGACTAAATATTGATGGCTATAGTCCAATTCATACTTGCCAAGATTTTTTGAAATGTCATGATATGACAAATGTGAATAACTATGGATCGGTTCACAAAACAACATTCGAATGAAAAGCATGAAATTTGTCCTGAGAAATGGTGAACGCATATGGGTCATTTCACCTAATAACATTCGACTGGAAACATAAATCTGTCATGAGTAAGGATGAACGCCTATGGGTCGGTTCACCAATACAAAACTCGCAGAAAAGCACATGCGACTAAATATGGCCAGTCCTGTACCAACCTTTTACTTAGTCAAAAGAAATTTAAGAAAACCGATTGATAACTAAAGAAAACTGACTGATAAATGCATGAGAAACATGAAAGATAACAACGCCAAAATCTGGGAAGTTCCTGGTGACTACCCACTAGTCACAGGTCAAGTTTTAGAGCCTACAAGTCAAACCAGGCTCTGATACCATAATTGTAACACCCCACTTGGATAAGTAGACCGTTACGAGTATTTATGGCGTGTCATCAAATCATAAGGTAATGTCCAAAAACATTAATTGACCATAACGGAAGTATCGGAATCAAACATCGGTAATCCAACATAAACTCAAAACGTGAAAAGTAAAATACTGAAAGAAAGGACTGGACAATGTCCGACATGAAATATAAGAATGAAGTTCATAAAGTAAAGAAGTCTAAATTGCTTCCATCCAATGCACGAGCTCTCAGAATCTTAAGAGTGTCCTGGTGTACCTGTCGTTAGAACATGAAAGAACTACAGCTAAGCATAACGCTCAGTGAACGGGGATATAATGCATGATAAGAATATACTGAACTTAAAATAATTAATAATTACTAAAGCTGAAAGACTAATATGCGGGGTGTGATGAAAACTATAGAAAATCTGATAAGTCTGATTTATAAATAATAAAGCTGAACTGTTATCTGTTAAATCTGAAAACATGCATTTACTGTATTTTAATTGCCAGAGCTTATATAGGTCATGTGCTGTAACAACGGTGCATAAATAACTGAAGGGGTGACCTAGTCATGCTGTAGAGGGTGACCTCTAAATGCTGTAAAGGGGTGACCTCTAAATATTGTGCTGGGTGGAGGGATCAACTCCAATGTGAAGGATGTAGAGCACACACCACATTCACCTGATAACTGTAAACTGATAAGCCTAGGATGCATCCATACGCCCTACTAATAATACTGATAAAATGGCCAAGCTGAGCTGAATGGGACGCTGCAGGATATCACTCTCTTACAGGTGAGTCATGACACCGGTGCTTCTAGTGTCATGGTTACGGTACCTCCGTAACTAGTACATAAATTGGTCATGCTTGTATATAATCCTCAGGCAATTTATTTAGTTATTAAAATGATTACTGATAAACTTAAACATATACTGGGAAAAACATTTGGCTGCAGACGGGGAATCCTAATCATGCATAGAAGGAAGTCCTTACTGAAGGACGGGAAATCCGTACCTCGTGTCCAGTAATGAAATAAGAATGAAAGCTGAAGGATCGACTCCGAATTCACGGACACTACATAAATAAGGTACGTGAATGAGTTGTCTGATTACTGACTCTGATTACTATTTATTATTGTTCTTAATTCACCTTGCGTGTTCTGGTATTATTTTACAGGTTGCGTATAAACTGAGTAATCTGACTGTTCTTTAAATATTCACTGAATAACATATATCCTGTGTTTCTGATTACTGTAATTTTTATTGTATTCTGATTATGGTATTATACTGTATTCTGATATTAAAATATTACTACAAATAGTAACATGCCATAAATAGAAAGTTTCCTGAATTAGAAAGTTTCCTAAAATAGAACGTTTCCAATATTGTTTATAAAAAAATGATTTCCTGAATAATTAATTCATTTAATTAAAATCATACATTTTTAATAAATAAAATTACTTAAATCATTGATAATTTAATTTATTAATTAAATTAATGAAACAATTATCGTTTTGCTAAAATTACGATATGAAACTTAATTTCTTAAATGATTTGATGTTAATAAGATAAAGTCTCTTATTTTCATTTTTCAAACGCGCACCCGAAACCCGAGTCAAAATCTTCCCGAGACACTATCTCTCGGGTCAACCCAAAACCGAGGCCCAACAGCCCCCGACACATTAGTTCCCACTGCTTGTTATAAGTTCCCACTGTTTGGTTACCAGTTCCCACTGCTAGTTATGTGTACCCCCTGCTGTGTCCAAGGTACCCACCGCCCTAACTATATTCCCACCGTTAATGCAGGGTTCCCACTGCCAATGCAATGGTTCCCACTGCTCTCAGTCCCAAACACCCCTTTATTTCCAGTTAAACCCAAACACCCCCTGACTGGTTAAAACAACCCCCTAGTTGATGCTGGTTCACTGCCGACTCCAAGGAAAAAAGCCCCGCGCCCAAAATAACACCCCCAAGTTGTGTTTTGGCTGCGGCTAATCAAAACACAGGCGCCACCGCCCCGCTGTGTGGGTCACGGCTGGTCACCGCAGACACACCGAGACCCCTGTTGGTCTCGGTTCACGTGAAACAGCAAAACCCGTCAGCAACATGGCATATTTACGTTTTATGATTAAAATTCATAATCTTATGATCTGAGAAAAATAAGAACGGATGATTACCTTTGAGGGATTTGGAATGGGATACGAGTATATACGAATCAAAGGGGAAGCAAACAACACTCGATCCTTTCCTTCTTCTTTGTCTTTTTCTGTCAGCAGTCATAAGAACTCTAGATCTCTTCTCTTTTTTTGGTCGACTCCTGTTTGTGGAAAAAGGGTTCCCCGTTTTTTTTGTTTTTGTTAAAAGCATGTTAGGCTTCAAGGCCATATGTCCCTTCTCCTTATTTGTTTCAAGCCGCAGCCCAAAAGGAACACAAACATCAATTGTCTAATCTTTTCGTTCCGTTTATAACATTTAATTCGTGTTTTCGTGTTTAATTATTTACGAAAAGCTCATATTTAAAAATCTCGTTCTAAAACGTAATTATATTTCTCGCGTTTTAATTTTTTTGAAATGTTTAATTATTTTCTGTATAATAATTAATACACACGTAATATTTAAGAACTTAATAATTATTTTCTACGTATTTACTGTTTAAATAAACTGGGACTACGTATTTACTGCTTACATTTAATTAAAGTTAGAGATGAGACTACGCGTATTTAATATTCGAAGATTTTAAATACGGGTTTTACAATTTGATTCATCAAATATCATCTAAAATTAACCAATATACTTTCAAGTATACTCTCTTACTATTTTGAATTGTCTTAGTTTAATAATATTCCCATATTATTAATCACAAAGGAAATTTATAACATAGCAATTATTCATGGATTAAAACATGTAAAATAGGATACAAAATCAAATAACAGAAAATAAACGAAACTCAATCTTTATTTCATCAATTCAATAATATTTAAACATCCTTTATCCAAATACTAATCACAGATTTATTGCATGAGTTCGCTAGCTAGTTGCAGCCCAATAGCCTTGGCATGCTTAAATACCTTTGGTCTAGGCAAAACCTTAGTAAAAGGATCAGCTACATTAACATCTGTGTGAACTTTTATTAATTTTATTTCACGAGCTTCAACTTGTTCTCGAACGTAGTGAATTCTACGTTTAAAGTGTCTGGCGCCTTTCATGACTCCAGGATCATTGGCGAATATAATTGCAGCAGAATTGTCACAATATATATCAATAGGTTCTTTAATTGAAGGCATCACTCCAAGATCTCCAATAAACTTCCTTATCCAAACAGCTTCCATTGCAGATTCTGAAGTAGTCATGTACTCAGATTGAGTCGCATGCATAGCAATGGTTGTCTGCTTCTTGCTCTTCCAGTCAACTGCTCCTCCATTGATGACAAACACGTAACCCGTCTGAGACTTCGTATCGTCTTTATCACATTGCCAGGACGTATCACAGAAACCTGTAACATTCAGTTCTGTGTCTGGTTTACCCCGAATACAAAAAACATATCTTTCGTACTCCTAAAATACTTTAGTATATGTTTAACAGCAGTCCAGTGGAACTTCCCTGGATTCTGTTGGTAACGACTGACCAAGTTCTGAGCAAACGCCACATCAGGCCTTGTGCATCTTACAACATACATAATAGATCGTACAACCGAAGCATAAGGCACCTTATGCATGTATGTCTCCTCTTTAGGAGTTGATGCATATAACTCATGACTTAATTCATGCTTAACCTCCATAGGTTGAAAACCTTTCTTAGAGTTATGCATGTTATACTTCTTCAATATCTTATCAATATAAGCATCTTGACTAAGACCAATTAACCGTCTTTTCCTATCTCGATAGATTTTAATTCCCAGAATATATGCTGCATCTCCCAAATCCTTCATAGAAAAACATTTACCAAGATATTCCTTAACTTCCTTAAGTCTTGGAATGTTACTTCCCATGATTAATATGTCATCGACATATAAAATTAGGAACACTACATCACTCCGACTAGCTTTGCGATATACACATGGATCATCACGATTTTGAATAAATCCGAACATTTTGATTTCTTCATCAAATTGTTTATTCCATTAACATGATGCTTGTTTCAAACCATAAATAGATCTTTGAAGTTTGCATACGCGTTTTGGATATTTAGGATCAATATACCCTTCTGGTTGTTGAATATAGATTTCTTCATCTAAGCGACCGTTCAAGAAGGCAGTTTTAACATCCATTTGCTATATCTCATAGTCATAGTATGCTGCTATAGCTATGAGAATCCTAATAGCTCGTAAGTCTGTTATAGGAGAAAATGTCTCCTCGCAGTCTACTCCAAAAGTTTGAGTAAAACCTTTAGCTACTAAATGTGCTTTATAAGTTTGTACTTCACCATCCATGTCGGTTTTCTTCTTGAAAATCCCCCTATTTTTCACTACTTTAGCATTTTTAGGCGCATCAACAAGAATCCAAACATCGTTGATTTTCATGGATTTCATTTCCTCATTCATCGCAACTATCCATTTAGACTTTTCTGGATCAAGTATTGCGGATCGATAGTTAGCAGGTTCACCAAGATCCCCTACTTCCTCCTCATCATCCTCTATGTTAAGACATAGTTTGCTTGGCGCACGTATAGTCCTTCCAGACCTACGTGGAGGAATTAATTCCGGTGGAGCTCCTAGACTTTCTGGCTCTATTGGATTTTCTTCGCTAGTATTTCAAAAGGCAGTGTATCTTCTTGAATTTCTTCAAGATCATAATTTCTCCCACTGAATTCTTGATTTACAAGATCATTTTCAAGGAAGTCTCCATACAGCAACAATAACTTTGTTCTCAGGCGGATAATAAAAGTAGTAACCCATAGTTTACTTAGGGTAACCTACAAAGATATATTTTACTGAGCGTTGTTGGAGTTTATCTCTAGAGTCACGTTTCACATACGCCTCACAACCCCAAATCTTTAAATAAGACAAATATGGGTTTCTGCCATGCCATAATTCATATGGTGTCTTATCAACCTTCTTTGTGGGAACCATATTCAGAATACGAACAACAGATTCTAGAGCATAGTCCCAAAAGGATAAAGGTAAAGTTGTAAAACCCGCATGCTTTTACCATGAATAGTACCCTTTAGATCGTACGTACAAGATTAGAACTTTCATTTTATAGCACATTACGTTTCACGTATAAGAATTTTAAGTATTACGTACGTGTTAGAACACGATAAGTATTTATTACGTATGAACACACGATAATTATTCCAATAATAATTATAATCACGAACATGCGATCATGAAATCATGAACGTAATTTAATCACGAACTAATATTGTTTACGTATATATATATTTATTACAAACACGAATAAATATATTATGTCACGATCAATAATTAATTAGAACACGTAAAACACGAACACGATAAAACACGAGAACACACTATAATATTTAAACACGAGAAAAGTACGGGTTACCCCATGTGGGGCCCCTACCCGCGGCATACACAAGAAGCATGGGCTTAGCCCATGCAAAATTAACTAACTAGGGGGTTAAGGTAAAAACATGTTTCACTTTTCACAAAACAAGAAAATAATTAAAACCCTAAAAGTTTCCTCATTCTTCCTTGTCCTCTTTTGGCCGCCGGATATACAACACCACAAGGGTGTTACGGGTTGATTTTGATCTTGGAAATCTTTCAAGGATTCGTGTGTGTTCATCCTTATTTGATCCACGTATTCGGTATAGCTTTTAACCTTTTTCTTTTATGTTTTGATTTAACTAATCACATAAAATCATGATGTTTTTAATGAAACTAATTAAAACCAATTATTTTAAACATGTTAATGATCATGGGGTAAAACAAACAAGGGTTTTAGGGGTGTTGTGTTGTAGCCGACTCCTAACCGAGCCCCATAGGGGGTCTCAGCTTGGCTTATTTAACACCACCGAGACCATATGGTCTCGATATGGTGGTGGTGGTCCCACGGCAGGAGCAAAACCAAGGGGAAACCGGACGTGGTTCGGGTTATGATGTTAGTTACGGGTCCGGTTCATGGTTTTTAGTCACGGGTCCGGTTCTTAAATCATTTTTTCAAGGTTTATGATTTTTATGTTTTAGACTTAAATTAAGTTAATAAAAACATGACATGATTAATTTAATGTACATGACTTAGGTTATAAATTTAATTATTAGTTCATGAATTTTAACCTAAGTATTTATATTTAATTAGACTTTATAATTAATTAATTATTTAAAACCATGACTATAATTAATTAATTAACATGACTTAGGTTATATTATTAATAGTTAATAATACATGTTTTAACCTAAGTATTTTACCTTTATTTAATTAAAATCATGATATATTTAATTAAATACTTTTAACCTATAGTTTATTTAATTTACATGTAATAATTAATAAACTATACTTTATAACTACATGACTTAGAATAATAATAAGAAAACACTTAAGCTTATATAATTAGCTTATTTAACCAGCTTATATCTATTTATGGAAACTTTCTATTTTTAGAAACTTATTTAATTAAGGCATCCAATCTATTTATGGAAACTTTCTATTTTTGGAAACTTTCTATTTTTGGAAACTTTCTATTTTTGGTAACTTTCCATTTTTGGAAACTTTCTATTTTAGGAAACCTGCTATTTTTAGAAAGTTACTTATTATTACACAACAAGTATAATAATACATGAAATATAAGTAATACTTAATCAGAATAGACAGAATATACGATAAACACAGTATAAAGCTTAAAACAATAAAACATGACATGAACATATAAAACAAGCTAAGACATGATATAAAACCAGTTACGTATTCAGTAATCAGATACTTATACACGTATGTATTTATGTAGCATTAGTGATACCGAAGTAGGACTCTCTTCCGTTCGTCTTCTTTGTTCACTGGACATAAGGTACGGATTCCCGTCCTTTCAGTATGGACATTCTTTCCTTATTAGGATTCCCCGTATGCAGCCAACTGTTTTCCCATAGTATAAGTTTATATGTTTGATTGTTATGTTTAATTAGAATACCTAAATCCATATACATGCATGAACAGTTTCACCTAGTTATGGAGGTACCATAACCATAACACTAGAGGCACTGGTGTTATGACTTCCCCACGGCGGAGTGATTGCTCGTGGCGTCCCTTCAGCTTTTGGCCATATTATTATATTTATCATGTGGGGCGTATGGGTGCATCCTAGTTACATGTTTTTCAGCAGATTACTCAGTGTGAATGTGGTGTGTGTGCCTTGCATCCTTCACAAGGAGCTGATCCCTCCTACCCAAAACCAGTATATTAAATTAGAGGCAGCCCCTCTAATTTGCATGACGAGGTCACCCCTCCAAGTATTCATGCACGTTGATTTTCATGACCTATATTGGCTAATGGTAAAATATGTTAAACAGTTTTTACAAGATAAACATATGGCTTTTCAAACTATAAAACCAGTTTTACTAAGACTTAACCGGGTTATCCAGGACTTAGTTTCTTCCGCTGTTATATGCTTATATGCTTATATTATTCATGCTTTATTTGTACATCCGTGCACTGAGCATATTGCTCACCCGTTTTCCTTTTCATGTTCCCAAAACGGTAGGTACTCAGGGATGCTCGTAGACTTTAAGCGTACGTGCATATGGACTGGAAGCTTTCTAGCCTTTCTTTACTTTATGCATTATCTATACTTTGATACTGTTTCCATGGACATTGTTTAGTCCTTTCATTTACAGTACTTATGTTTGTGTGTGATGAGCTTTACTTTTGGACTACCGATGTTTGAATCCGGTATTTCCTTTTATGGTCATGTAATGTTTTAGACATTTATCCTTGTATGCTTTGATGACACGCCATAATCACGCGTGACATTCCATTTATCAAAATAGGGTGTTACAAAAGTTGTAAGATTAAACATAGATCGCACCATATCCAATAATGTATGATTTCTCCTTTCGGATACACCATTTTGTTGTGGAGTATATGGAGAAGTAAGTTTCTGAACAATTCCGTTCTCACTTAAATAATCTTTAAACTCTTGACTTAAATATTCACCACCTCGATCGGAACGAAGAGCTTTAATCTTCTTTCCTAGTTGCAATTCTATTTCTGCTTTAAACACTTTGAATGTTTCAAATACCTCATGTTTATGTTTAAGTATATAAACATAACCATAACAGCTATAATCATCCGTAAATGTTAAGAAGTAGCTAGCACCTTTCCTTGACACATGTCTAAGTGGTCCACACACATCAGTGTGTATCAAACCAAGTAGTTTAGTAGCCTTTTGAATATTGCTATTAAAAGGTTTCTTGGTCATCTTTCCAGAGATACAAGACTCACATTTATCAAATGATTCATCACTGATATTTTCCAAAAGACCATCACGTTGAAGCTTTTGTATGCGAGTCTTCCCAATATGGGCAAGTCTACAATGCCAGAGATAAAAAGAGTTATTGTCTAACTTTATCTTCTTATTCATGCTAAAAACATAATTATTTTTTTTCTCATGGAATTATTATCATGCATGTTAATTTCAAAAACACCATTCACAGAAATTGCATCAAAATAGAATAAACCATCTTTGAAAACAGAAATTCTATTATTATCAAGAGTGTGAATATATCCAAGATCCAACATACTAGAAAAGGAAATAACACCCCTAAAAATTGTAGGTGCATAATGAAAATCATTTAAACTCAGTACTAAACCCGAAGGTAAAACTAGATTAAATGTTCCTATAGCTTCAACCGCTTCTTGTGCGCCATTGCCCCCTTGCATAAATTGTTCCCCAATGGTAAGCTTCCTTTCCAACTCAAATCCCTGCAGGGTATTACAAATGTTAATACCACATCCCGTATCATATACCCAGGAATTTGATTTGTATGTAAGATTAAATAACTCTATCATAAATAAGTTACCTGAAGATGCTGCAACACTAAGCTTAGCCTTCTTCTTTATTTCTCGCAACTATTCGAGATAAAGAGGGAAGTTCCTCTTCCAGTGACCACTTGCTTTGCAATGGTGACAAGTCTCATCCTTTTGAGATTGACTCTTCTTGACAAAGTTCTGCTTAGGTTTAGAATAAGTCGCAACTTGTTTGCCCTTATCACCCTTGCCTTTGCCTTTCTTGTTGTTCTTGTGCGGTTGTGGCTTACTAACTCTACACTTTTGTACATAAAGCACATGAGGAGTAGAAGTAGATGTACTTGCCTTGTCCTTTAGACCCTTTTCGTAGTCAATGAGCATTGCGTGCAAGTCATTAACTGTCTTCCCCGCGCAATGGATATTAAAGTTCCTAATGAAATCATTGAAGTCCTTATTAAGGGACCTATTGATTAGGTTAATAGCCATATCATTGTTGTAGGGTTTCCCTAGTGCGATGAGTTGTTCCATGTAACCCTTCATCTCTTGATAATGTGCACTTGCGAGTTTCCCAGGGGCTTGCTTACAAATGTGCAAAACATCTACCAAGTCGTAGATCTCCACAACCTGAGGCTTCTCATACATTGCCTTGAGCTCTTCAAGCATTTGATTAGGAGCAAATAGCTCAAATTTCCTTTGCAAGAAAGGAGCCATTTTTTCGAGCATTAAACAAGCCACATCATTGTGCTTCTTAACCTCTGCCTCATAATTCAGTCTTTCAACTGGAGTAGCATTAGGGCCAAGGGGCGCGGGAAACGCCCTGGTCAAGTAATCAGAAGTACCCGCTACTCTCAAAACAATTCTCAGTGAGCGGTACCAATCGATGAACTTTGGGCCAGTTAGTTCCTGACGTTCAAGATAAGTCTTGAAGGCATAACTCAACGTGTTGTTATCGGGTTGAGCCATTTCTATAGAAATAAGTTCAAAATATTAGTATTTTTGATAATACCATTCAAGAACATAAAATTACCCCGATAATAAAACCATAGTATTTTCCTTGAAACTAGAATCCACATTGACATAAACTTATCACATCAGTTGATCTGCTAGTGATAAATGTACTCAACATGGTAACTTGTCGAACAATAATTGACAAACAAATTTGCAATTTCTATATATTTTAGGGATTTACGTTGCCAAATGTCATTTTTGCATCGTAAACATGTTTCATCCCTACTTTATGCCTTAAGTTTCCAGATCTCACTGAGTAACTCAATCAAGTCGACTAATCTAAAGAACGTAAAACCTTCATGTGCAATCTCATTCAGTCATGAAGATTTCTCTCCATTATAACATCGTCCAAGATCTCACATGACGACATTGTAACTTCAAGTGTTCGTCAATTAGATGGCATATGACTTAAATTTAAGGGTATTGATTTTGGTTTCAAAATCATGTATGGAGAAGCATGCATACATCTCCATAGCATTAAGTTTATTAATAAACTTTTAGTAAACTTTTTGGTGAGTGTAAAATTTCGCCATATATTTCAATTTGAAGTATTGGTTAAACCAATTAAAGATTTTACCCACAACAATTCACGCCGTACGTTCCTAGAACTTGGCTAAAGCACAAAGCAATAACCTTATTCATTATGTTTCGGATATGAATTTTCGGTAAATCAACCTTAAGATATAATGCTAATGATAATCGTAGGTAATTTCAATTTGACGGACAGGCGAGCTGGGAATTCGGTCAATGACTAATGGCATAACACCTCCTTCCTTAACCGGGTACATGACCAGCGGTGCGTTAAACTCACTTTATAGTTTGTCAAAAAGAGTAAGCCGTTAAATTATCATTGCAAATTATCAATCAACGCAATTCTATGTAATTTAGATCTCAAAACAATTCATTAGTTTTTATATGATTTAGTCCATATTTATTTTCTTAAAAAAATTACCCTTGTTTACAACATATAATTAATATAAAAACGTATGAAAAACAAGTAGGTACAAAAAAAATTAAATCAAATAGCCACATACAGAACAAATTTATCCAAAGAACATAAAATCTAGGGTTTTATAAACATATAAAAGTCTTCCCTAATTTTAAAATTTGAATCAGATAAAACAAATAGCATATAAAATCATATGATCCGTGAAAACATGCATGTTCATCACGGATCTCCCACATAATCTTAACAACTAAATCTCTCTACGGATCGTAACCATACATGACATAACAATTAATTCATGCAAACATCTAAAGATAACCATCATGTAATTTTTAGGGTTTCGAAAAAAACTTTAAAAAAAAATCGGCTAGGCCGATTTTAATAAAAAATAAAACCCTAATTTTTGTGAAAACCTAAAAAACAACATATGATTTTTAACCCAAATCAATATTAGTTAAAAAAACTTTATATCTCGATAATTATAACATGTTAAAACGGCTCTCGATGCCACTGAAGGTTTATATAGCTCATAACAATTACGCAAAATCCTAAATAAGATCAAAGCACACATAGCGGAAGCGATTTAACAAGATCATAATTAATAACACATTCATAATTAATCGAGTTTAGGGTTACATACCTTTTAGCTAGAGCAAATCCACAAGAACACCACCAAGTCGCCAATTAGGGTTTATAAGAAACAAAATACCAAGATATAGTTTATAGTGAAACTATATTACGCTCTTGTGCACACGTAATGGAACGGATTAATCGTGAGTCTAGCACTAATAAACTGGAGCTTCAACACTAATGGAATATAGCCAAAAACAAATAACCAAAAGCCAACCAAAAACCCTATGAGGGTGTTTGTTGCGATCGGTTATAGAGAGAGACGGCGAGAAGGGATGGAAAAATTATGAAGGCTATGAGGGGTATTTATAGGATTATTAAACTTGTTCTCCAAGTTCTAATCAATTTAGGAAACAAATCCTCTCCCTTTGGGCCTTGTATACCCGGCGGTGGACTCCCATATGGGTGTCTTCCGGAACCTTCTAATTTTCCAATGTATTCCATAACGCTCGTTATACTTAACTTTTAATTAACGATCGTTCAAGTTAAGCTCGGTTTATATTTAATAAATATAATTAATACATTTATTAAAATAATTAATCCTTTACGTGTTGTGTGTAATCTCGTAATCCCGAGTTCGATCCTATCACAGACTATTTAATTTAATGTTCATAAATTTTCAATCAATACGTTATTTTTAATATGATTGATAAATGAAAATTTTGATAGATGAATACAATTTTAGTAGTTGACGTTATAGCTTTAAGTTCTACATCAAGTTTAAAAAAGATGTCAACTACCGTAATTAACATGAAGATTATAATAAGTTTAAAAAGAAAGATAGATATATGATAGGTTTGTTGGATTCAACGATCCCACATCGAAAAAAGAATCAAATAATCATATAGATATAAGTGTATTGTTATTTTAAGTATGTAACGGTGGTGTGACTCGAAAGATCATTATAATAATGATTTGTAAGTCCCTTTGATTTGCATCATCTTTTGTATTTATTACTACCATTTAATTTAATTGCATGCATATTTGATAAAAGTTTTATATTTACATATCTTATAAAAATATTGATATATTTCATCTTTATTTTTTTAAGTAATTAAAATTTTCATAATATACATGTTTTATGCATAACAAAACAAAATATATTACATTTGATTTTTTAATAAACAAACATCCTATTACTTAAAAATATAAATATTTATACAATATGTACATTTAAAATATGCATAAACACACACTTATTGACTAATCAACACATTTATTATTATTTTTAAAACACATCTTAATCTATTAAACACGCTAACTAATTTTAATTTCAAAACACCCCTAAAATAAAAACTACATATTATTATATACACTATACAATTTAGTTTCAAAACCAGATCGGACCGACGGGTTCAACCTGGATCATGAGTGGCTATCGGTTCGGTTAGTAAACAAAAGTCGTCTGAAACGAACCGAAAAAATCGACCAAAACCTATAAAAATAAGTGAACCATATTTGATCAAAGTCATTTTCTTTTTGTTTTTCTCTGATTAAAATCGACCTTACATAGAATTTGGATTTATGCTAACTTACTCATGTCAATTGGCTTGATTCTGTTTTCTTTCTAAATTACAACAAATTAACTAATCTTTTGTAAAACAGTTAAGGATAAAAGACATGAAGACGAGGACAAAATTATAAGCTATACTTTATTCTAATTCTTGAATCCTTTTAACTTTGTGATCATTTTTAGTTAGTACTTAAAGACATTGTTTTGAATGAGTAGTAGATAAAAAGTGTTGGTGTGACGTTTAAAATACAAGTTGTTCGAGTTCCAAATCTATATTACTCACTCTCCGACTTCTCCGACTTGGTCTCGCGTTCAAAGGTTTAGGACATGGATTTGCATGCCTAACGCATCAACATAGGATATATCATTCTACCTCAAGGTTACAATTTATAAGATGCAGATTTACAATATTCATATATCATTTTCGCAGGTGGACATAACAGAAGCTATGCATGTACATATCTTCCCAAAAACATTCGTTGCAATTCATAAAAAACCGGTTTTCTAATTGGCCCGGTCGAGCTAACGGGTCACAGTTTAACCCGCGGTTCAACCAGGTTTTCCCTCAAAACTGGTGTGCGGTCACCTGTCACGATTCAACCGGCTGGGGACCCGGGTTTTAAAAATCATCGGTTGTGTAAATTTGTCTTTGTTATGAATTTGATAGTCCAAAGCTAAGAACATGCCGTCTTCAAAAAATTTTGAAAGTACCCTACAACTAAATTTCTGGGCTCATGGGATAGCTTGCTGCGGATTAGGATTTTAAACTTCCAACTTTACTGTTAGAGTTCCTACCTTGTTGATATGGTGAGTTTCTCGTTTAATGTTGTTGATCATGGTTCAACTCATGACCAAGGCAGTATATGTAAACAACATACTTCCCACTGTTATCGACTTATCATGTCAAAAATTAAAAAGTACCATGGTCGAGGGAACGGGTTGATTCAATTGTGCTCTTCAGAGTGTCTCTTTACAGCTTATGTGCATTTCTTTCACATAGCCCTTCACCTAGCCAACTCTTGGCAATTCCAATTCCCCTTTACTAGAAGGTTGAGCCAAACCTTCCTAGTCTCCACAGGGTCACACAGTGCACACAATCATGTGCAAACACCAGACGACTACTCGTCGTCATAGTCTCGGACACAGCTGATCCCCACAAAGTTGCCCTAGCTCTTAGCCCTTCAATAACTTTAATGCCCCCACTTGGGTCACAAGCCCACGCTACTGGACTCGGCAAAAGCAAATGACCCAAATGGTCCTTTTAAATATCAATATGATTTCATTTTTGGGTGATGTGGGATAGTTTAGGGTTTCAATATTTCAGTTACAAGTACTTTCTTCACATGGCTAAAAAAGGTCTTTATGAGCCAATTTTTATCCAAAGAAGCTTACCGTTGTACGGTCTGTCACTAATACACTGTCGATCGGGTAAAGGTTACAGATAGCACCCAAAAGTTTTCTTTTATGTACTTTCTTACGAAATACAGATAGACAAGCTGATATTTTGTCTTAGCATGAACTGATTTTGACCGGATGAACTGAAGACGAAACAGAAATTCTATCTGGGATCGAAAATGTGAGCCAAAAACTAGATTCAAAGTCCGCGTAGTTCGGTCCATCCACAATGAATAAGCATACAAGTCATGGTTATTTTTTTGTAATGTGGCTATTCTGACATTCATGAGGAGGTAGGTTTAATGTTCACACGTTGTGGTTTAATAGTGAAACTAGTTATAACACCCGCGCACGCACGGGATTTGCACATGTGTATTTTCTGGTTTTTATTTGTATTTTGTTTTGTCCATTCCGTTGCAACATTAATATTTTTCTCTTATATCGCTTATCGTTCTAGCTGAGATTAATTTTTTAAATGGTCGCTAATAATACTATGTGGTGTTTACTAAATTATACAGTAGTATACAATACAACAACTTAGCCTGACAGAATAATAACATGGTGAACTAAATTATCACATAATAACAATGTCATATGACATATATGTTTGAAAAGATAATAAAAAACAATCACGTTAAAGTAACTATCACCTAGAGGATCAGACTTCTACGTCAAATTAAATGCTCTAAAATATAAATGCCAAAAACTTTGAAAGATGATAAAAACATTGATTCAACAATGATAATTTCTTAGTCTTTTTTACTTGTACAATCAATAGATCCATCCCTTTTCACAGCCCTTCTAAGGAGTTCAAAAGATACATCCACATCACATCTATGGCTACAAATAAGAAAAGGAAGAGCAACTGCAGATAACAGTGATGAATCGAATAAGAACCTGGCCTTGAGTATATATAAATGCGGTTTTCGTTTGGGATTTTAAGAATTGTAATACAATATAAATTTGCAATGCAATAAGAAGTCTGGAGTTTTTTTTATAAACTTTACAATCTAATCCAAGAATATGAAAAAAGCGTTTTAAAAACAGAAACTTATGCATTTACCTTTAAGCTTGTTGATAATAAATTCCTCTTTTTCAAGCTTGTTGGGCAATGATTTTCTTATACCATATCAACCGATGATCGTCCTTGCTCAGTTTCTTACACCAACTTGAAATTGAACATCAACTTTTCCTGAATAAACAAACAACATTACACTATAAACATAAAGAAACTACGTAGCTTTAAGCTAATTTAACTTTGCAACGGCTAATAAAATATAAAAGATACCCCATTAGTCATTTGAGCTGCGCTATTAGGAAACACCTAACTCTACCGCCTACCAGTCTCTAAATCTAAAGCGCCTTTTCTTGCTGATGCATCATATTTGCAATCTCGGACATACACATTCGCCCCACCTCCCGTCTTTTTTTCCATGGTCACCTCATTTGATATTTTTGAAATTCTTTTATAATCATTAGCTACATTTACACATTTATTTGTCTCTTGACTCCCATTTTCTGCACATCTCGAGAAAACAACTTTTCTTTGTATCTAAATCCACCATACTTTTATGACTAAAAGTTCCAAATATGATGTTCAATGGCGTATGTGGTCTGCGGCTTTATTTCTTGTATATTATTGATACCAACTGATATAATCAAAGTTGCTTTAGACGTTTATGATGTATGGTGTGCAGCTTGTTCCTATAAAATTGAGACAAATAAATGAAACCTGAATTCTTTTAAATAAATCATTATTTTCTCCATATTATGAAACAATACTATTTCCAAACATTCACGTTATACGCAGTCAAATAAATGATGCTTTAAGACATACAGTTGGTATGCTTGATAAAGAGATGGTTTTTATATAACAAATAAAATATATAATAGATTGAAAATATATTAAAAGCCTAAAGGTTAGCAGCAACATCGAAAGTGATCACAATTGTTAAACCACAAGATTCACATCTGTATAAAAAACTCCACAAATTCATTACATTAACAATTGGATAAAAGATTACATTAAGGAAAATTGATACCATAAGCAAAGGTTTGATTATGATAAATTGATTAGAGATGAAGAAGCATCTTTTAAGAACCACCAATAGAATTCAAAGAGATTAACATATAGCAGTGAAGTGCCAAGTACTTACCAGGATCCTGTTGTTCATATTCGTAATAATTGTTAAATAAATATGTTACTGATGATAGTTACATGTAACATGATTACAAAAAGTTACTTTCATATAAACAAAACTACAAAAGTTAGACTTCATCAGTTTTATGTTATAGATAAATCACCATAAAAACTTCACTTTTGCAACAAATTTTTAACAATCATTCACATTTTACACCCAAACAATATAAGTTATTATTAACATTGTGGATTTCAATCTTAGTTATACTACTTTACTCATTCGCTAATCATAGGTAATCACTCTGTATATCTTATTCTATATCTATATGCATCTTAGTCAAACGAAGAACTGCACATGATCAAAATTAAATGATTTTTCACAACAAAATTAGCACCATTTTCTGTTAGATAACACTATCAATAACAAAATATTACGAATCTATTACTGATCTCCTAAAAACCTCAAAGAATCCACATTTGAGATTCAAAGTCAATATTATATAGTTGACTACCAAAAAAATAACATTACCATATAAAGAGAATTACTATATATAGTGTTTTGGTAAGCTTGTGTATTGTTGGTTATTTCTAGCACTACGGGTCTCACTACGCGGCTGGTGAGTATTTGAGTATGAAGATAGATGCAGTGACCCTCAAATGCAGTGACACATCTGAGAGAATCTGCATCTCATTAGTGTCTATTGTCTACAAACTATGTAATCAAATGTAAATATGACTTCTGGGTGGCTCACTTGTATTGTCTCACAAATTGATGGTCTATAATTCACACGATCAACGTGACCAACGACCATAAATGGAATATATAACTGGGAACTAATAGGAAAAATCATAAAAAGAAACCCAAATAGCTCGATCTTCAGAAAAACATAATGAAACTCCGATATAATATAAGCAACAATAAATCATTGTAACTGGAAATTGATGAAACTCAAAACTGATGATTTTGTAAAAACAATCGAATCAGTTAAAAAATTATAGCAAAACTGGGAAAAATTAAATCATTGTAATTGAAATTTTAAAGTAAAGATGAGTCCAAAAATCTTACCAGTTTATTTGAATGTTGTTGTTACCACTCGATTGGTCGATTCTTGTTATTATCGGAGTTACTGGATTCTAGGATGTGGTGATTGTTGTGGTGGTGTTCTGATGATAGTCGATGATGTTGTGGGGGGTTGATTTTTTTTTGTTTTTCTGGGATAAAAGAATTAAAAAGGAAATTTAGAACCCCTAAAGTTTTACAACTGATACTTTTAACCTTAAACTTTCAAACTTTTTGACCCGTTTCTTTGTAAGTTTTTCTTTACGTTTTTGACACGTATACTTTTAACTCGAAATTTAAAAAATCAATTAAATATAGTACGAAAATCAGACTAATGTTACTAAATTAAGGAAGGAAGTACTTTTTAAAGGAATAAATAAAATGATTACTTCCTACTAAGGAAAGAATCTCTTAAAAAAGTCCCTACTTTGGGTTTTGTTTTACAAAGAAAAAGATGTCCTCTAAAAACCGCCACAATAGCACTACAAGAATAATGGTTTGATAGGACACGTATATTGGTCCTAATAAAATACTTTATAGGACCTTTAGCTTTATAAGACCAATATATAAGTGTCCTATAGGAAGGGGTTGTAAAAAGTCACTAGGACACTTATCGGGGTCCCTATAAAGTGTTTTATACAACACAAATAGCGTACGAATAGATCACTAAACGGGGCCGTTTATGGAGTCCTTACATGCAATGTGATAACAACTAGATTTTGCCTTTTGAGACACTTAGAGTGGTCCTAAAGAATGTATTTATAGGACGCTTATGAGTATAAAGATTAAAAAATGGCACCAATTGTGTCCTATAAAGTGTTATCAAGACGCCTCTTTAGTTTGTAATACACATTTTGCTATGGTTATGGACGTCCTAAGAATGGTTCTCACAAAAGAAAATAAATAGTAATTACACAAATGAAACAATTCGTGAACCTAAAGATCAAACTTTATACAAATAATACAATATATAGAAGGAAAAAATAAGTTATTATACAAACAAGCCATTTGCATAAAAGAGATATCTTGTAATTATAAAATCATTCTAGATTAAATATTCTAGTTATACAAGTGATAGAGGGTGTAGAAAAAGAACTAAATGTAGATACTCTCCCGTCATCATGCTTCATCTTTATTAACCACGAGCACTTGAATAAGCAACATAAGTTGCATAACATTTCATGTTCCATACAGCCCTCATTTGACAAGAATGGCATACCAATATTATAGGGAAATGCCACGAGTGCCCGCCAACATCTACACTGCAGCACTTGTACACACATTTGCTTTCACTAAACGCTTGTTCATGTGGTTACAGCTTTGCACGTCTAAATCGCAGCAGGTTCATTAATTGCATCGCTTGAAAACCGATATCTAGAAATCTTGCATTGGTTCCTACATCAACATTTGGACTATTTAACTTTTTCTATAAACGTAAAAATATATATTGGAAACACATTGTCATTTACTTGACAACAACCTAAAGAAAACTAAAGAGATACAGCCATACAGGTACCTTCATAAATATTACATTGAGGTATACTGCAAAATGCAAATCACATCCTATATCACCTTGTTCCACAAATTAAACCAACAAACATGAAAATTTATCTATAACATATCAGCAAAAATTATTAGCATAAATATACTAACATAACATACCCAATTCCTCAAAACCTTGAAGCATAAAAAGAAGATTATATAATGTAAATAATTAACACATACATCAATACTATGCAAAATGTTACATAAACAAAGTAAATGCATTCAATCATACAATATTTACCCTTCAAAAAAATTGAATCATCAATAGGATTGTGTAATGTTTCAAGGGTGACTACATATTAATGCTTTAATAAAAAAATTTAAGATTGATTTAACAAGCAATCACTAAAGAAATAAAACATGATTCAATTCTCAAACTCTCCTCATCAATCATTGGTCAATATATACGGTTATAGTGACTATCAAAACAAAACATACTTGTAGACTTGTAGTACCTTTAATAGAAATTTCAGAGGTAAAACATACTTGTGCAAACTGTTTGACCTTCTACCTATATCATTTTGGATCTTTGGTTGTATTTTGATGTCATATTAGGGAAAAGTGCTAAAGTGAATTGTGATAAAAAGCCGGTTGCAGTTTTTTTTACTTTTGAACAAAAGGCGGGTGTAGTTGAAATTTAGAATTTTGGGGAAATCGATTTGGGGTAAAACTAGTGAAGAGCGGCATTTCAAAAAAATTGTTGTTTAAGCTAAAGATTATTAATTACAAAACTTATATATAAGATTTTAATTCACCGGATAAAATTAAATCAAAAACTCATTTCTTTTTTTTTCAAATATTAATATCTCTTAAATCGTTAATCGTTATGCGAAAAAATATACTATTACGACGGGCATTTAATTATCTTTCTATATATATGTTATATGATATATTTTCGACAATATTTTTTTCGTTTTTTTCACGTTTTTTCTTTGTCAAAAAAGTATCATATATGATACTAAATATTATATATGATAGTAACACTAGTATCATATATGATATAACTTATCATATATGATATAAACTAATATCATATTTGGTTCAATAATAATTTGTAATTTAACACTAATATCATATATGATGAAACACTATAATCACATATAATATTTTACGCAAATTTAAGAAAACGAAAAATTGACGAAATGTTTTTTTCTTAAAAAATATATTATAATGCATATCTGTAGAAAGCTTATTAAATGCTCGTCGCGATGGTTTTTTTTCTATTTAACGCTTAACGGTTTAAAAGATATTTAAATTATAAAAAATAAATAAAATAATTAAATAATTTTACTCATGGGATAGAGATGGATGGTGAGGATGAGTCCTTTTGTATCCAAGATAAATATGATATTTAAGATAACTCTCCTCTATATATAAATATATTAAAATAAAGTATTGTTAAAAAGGTGATTTAACTCTAAAGTTTGTTTGGTATATTTGATAGTTTGTTTAATTTGTCTCATTAATTTGTTTAGTATTTGAAAACTATCCAATGACGCTTAGTTTTGCTTATACATAAAGATTGATAGTTTAGTATTTGATGCGTTCAGTGGAGTATGGATTGGAACAAGTTTTTAAATTTATAATACGAATTATTTGATTGAACTATAAAGCACGGACAAGTATGACCCTTTCGTTTGTAGTATAGTTTTTTTTGGTAAACCGAGATTGTTCACAAAAATTTGGAAAACCTACCTGGGCACTTCCAATGAGTGTAGAGTTGAACATGTTGCACCACGTTGGCATATCCCATTTTTACACCTTAGCTGATGCTTGGAAAACTTTGGCATGGTCTTCTGGATCTTCGGACCCATCGTATGTTTTTACTTGGCTAGGAATTCAGATTTTTCTAGGGAAATCGGAGTTTCTGACGCGAGGCGTGAACTGATCGACATCTTCGCACAACCATGGTCTGGATAAATCTTCACTATCCGCTCTTGACCTTAACTTTTCTTGATTTCCAATGTACATCATCACTTTTGTCGGTTTCGGAGTACCGCTTGGATGTGACTTCTTTAGTTTGATTTATGTGAGTCGCGGAGTCATTTCTTTTGTAGTTCCGGCGTAGGTTTATTTCCCCTTCATTTAGTCAGCCGAACACTCCTCCGTCTTAGGGTCCTAGCCTTGTGAACACAGCCACTCTACCGTGGTCCTTCTTGATAGATGATTCTCGTTTGGTTCACGAGAAAGTACTTTGGCTCTGCCACTGACTTTCGTATCTGTCCGGGGTCATCTGCCTCTTGTCTCTTCTCTTTTTGGGAATCGTGGACTCGGAATAATCAGATGGCTCATTTCCTTTTTGACTTTTCTTTGAGCTTCCTCCGTAGGTCAGGCGGTTTTTGACAGAATTTAACTTCTTCTCGCGTTCTGCTTCTTTATGGAAATTTTCGGCTATCAAGGGTAGCAATTGGTCGTGGTGTTCGTCACATAATGCTCTGATGGTGGCACGAACGCTCGCACCTTAGTGTTTCCTGCAACTTTTTTTGTTTCCTCGACACATGTGTTTCGTACAGCAGATATGATAGGTGATGGAGGATCTCAGCCCAGTGAGCTCATATTTGGAATGAGATCTTTAAAACGTAGTTACGTACCGGGCCCCACGGATAGCGTCACTTGTTAGTAGAATAATCGGTCATGGTAGAGTATTAATCTAAATCCCTAGTTGTAGGTACTTAGATGTCTTAGTTGTGTTGGATCTTGTACTATCAAGAGATGTAATTGATGATTGCCTACACAAATAAAGTATACTGTTAGTCCTTACCGTGAGGACGGACCCCACGATTGGACTTCAGCGTTAGAGTAAATATAAATATCGTCAGATATATTTGTGTGTGTAAAATAAGTGAGAAAATCATACCTTGTTTGGAGTGCAACGAAGTACTATTTATAGAGGAAAGTACCAGGCCTTTCCCCGTTCTCGGATAGTATTTGGGAGTGGGAATTTGTGGTAGAGAAACCCATTTGTCTTTTGTTGTCTAATCATGATCTGCAGATCTGTTCATGGCAACTTATCCGCATACATCCCGGAAGTGCTTCCATGGAAACGTGTCCGGTGTTGTGTTGCAGATCCGCTCACAGAGAGTTGACCTGTTTGGGGTTTTGCCATCGTGATGGGCTTCCGTGTACTTGGGTCTGGGCCCAAAGTTTGGTGTATGATTTAGACCCAATAGGCCGTATCCATGCTATATACCATCACTAAGAATTCCATGTTAATAGGACACATAAAAAACACCCTATTAGTTTACATCTTGTTAAGACCTTGCCATAGTAGTGTCCTATAAACGTCGATATAATGGGACCACAATCAAGTGTCCTTTTAGGTTATGTAATTATAGGACACTAATAATTAAGGGTCCTTTAAATCTGATATAATAAGACTTAAGTACTGAGTGTCCTATTAAATTTGATAATAATAAGACCCTCAACGAGTAGCCGTCACATAAACTAACTTGATGATACTAACATATAAAAAGAACTATTAGGTTGCGTCATAACAGGACTCGAAAACCAAATTGTCATATAAAATAAGTTTTTAGGACGCCTCTTGAAAATGCGTCCCAGAATATGATAAACTAAATTTTGTTATGGTTGTGTACTGTCATAAGTGTCGGTCGTCATCTGTACGTGTGACAGTACATGTGATTTGTCTTTTAATTCTAAATCGTTTGTTTTATGAACTCAGTGGTGATAAGTCATATTCAAAACGTACAAGCATTCCCTTACTAATTAATGTTTCTTGAATATGTACATTTTGACATGTCTTAAGGCCTATTATGAACTGGTGTAGCATCAGGGGTGAAGAACAATTTAATTCCTTGGAGAAGAAGTTAGATTCGGACATTGGAGCTTTGCACATGATGAACTGAAGCAACAAATTAAAGAACTAACAAATCTGATCCTGTCTGGGAAATACGCTGCTCAACCACAATTCACCCAACCATAATTTACCCAGCCATAATCCATCAAACCACAGTTTACCCAACCACAATTCATCCAACCACAGTTCACACAGCCACAATTCATCCAACCACACTTCACCCAACCACAATTCACCCAACCAGTGCGATAAGAACTGAATAAGATCTCCTCTAAAGCTACTCCATCTGCGCTCCAGTATGATGACTTAGGGTTTCCGTTGCCGCCCTATCCTGCTGAATCCAACACAACTATGGGAAAAAAAAGTAACTGGTTACGTCGGTCTTGATGGATCCAACACCTTTGAACAGGAAAAACAGTTTGGGGTTAATGCTGGCAGTTATCAACCTCAAGTTAATTCTGGAACAAATAACGGGGTGGAGACGCATCAAACTGATGATCGATATGTGCAACATGGCTTGGAGCAAGGAATGATAAGAGTAACTCAAACGGGTGGCAGATTTTCATTTCAGGGTTTTGATCATCGGATGCGGAAATTAAAAAGTCGTTGTTTGATGGAGAGGATGCATACGGTTGGATATACAGGGTAGAAAGATACTTTGAGATTCAGGGATTACCACAGCAAGAACAATTACGGGTTGCCGTTTTGTGCATGGAAGGGGAGGCTTTATCTTGGTATCGTTGGATCGAGGGTAGACCACCTTTCCTCACATGGGAAGGATTTAAAAGGCGATTGTTAATCCGATTTCAAAAATCACAGCAGGGTAATTCGTTTGAACAATTTCTTGTTATTACTCAAGAAAGAACGGCTAGGGACTATGTAGCTTTGTTTGAAAAGTTGGCTTGTCAACTGATTGGGGTCTCGGAAGAAGTTTGTATAAAATTAATTAAACCAAATAAATAAATCTATGTTCTAGTTAAAAAGAAAGAAGGAAGCTGGAGGTTTTGTGTAGATTATCGAGCCTCAAAATAAGGTTACTGGTCCAAAAAAATTTCCAATTCCTGTGATTGAAGAGTTGTTGGACGAGTTGCAAGGAGCGACAATATTTTCTAAACTTGATTTGAAATCTGGATACCATCAAACTTGTATGAAAAGTGAAGACGTACCGAAGACTGCTTTTCGAACACATGAAGGTCACTATGAATTCTTGGTTATGCCGTTTGGTTTAACCAATTCCCCAGCAACCTTTCAATCCCCGATGAATAAGATATTCCAGCCTTATCTTCGCAAATTTGTTTTGGTCTTTTTTGATGACATCTTAGTTTATAGTAAGAGCATGAAGGCACGTCACGAGCACTTAATTTACGTTTTGGATACTTCGCAAAAACATTGTTTATATGCAAATAAGAAAAAGTGTTTGTTTGGTCAGGAACAAATAGAGTATTTAGGACACGTTGTATCAGGCAAAGGGGTGGAGGCTGATCCGTCTAAAATTTTCAGCGATGTTGGAATGGCTGATTCCAAAAAACTTTCGTGAACTCCGAGGTTTTCTAGGCTTAACAGGTTATTATAGGAAATTCGTTAAGGGCTATAGTAAGATAGCGAGAGCATTAACAGAACAATTAAATAAAAGACAGCTTTAATTGGAATAGTGAGGCAACCCAAGCATTTCGAGCTTTGCAAAATGCGATGACACAGGTACCTGTTTTAGCACTTCTAGACTTTAATAAAGAAATTTTGGTGGAGACGGACGCATCCGCTCACGGAATTGGGGCAGTCCTAATGCAATCTGGACGGCCAATTGCTTTTTATAGCCAAGTACTTGGACCACGGGCTAGAAAAAGTCGGAATACGAGAGAGAACTTATGGCAATAGTGCTTGCCATTCAAAAGTGGAGACCCTACCTTATGGGCCGAAAATTTGTGGTCAAGACGGATCAAATGAGCTTGAAATACTTACTTGA
Source organism: Glebionis coronaria (assembly GCA_025667525.1). Taxonomy (NCBI): domain Eukaryota; kingdom Viridiplantae; phylum Streptophyta; class Magnoliopsida; order Asterales; family Asteraceae; genus Glebionis; species Glebionis coronaria. The sequence continues at coordinate 583,218,502 of CM046879.1, forward strand.
ACAACGCTTAATTACTGAAGAACACCAAAATTGGTTAGCTAAGTTGTTGGGTTATAATTTTGAAATTCATTATAAACCAGGTCAAGAAAATAAGGCCGCAGATGCGTTGTCAAGGCGTGTTGAAACTGCATCGTGTTTGGCGATTTCGATTCCTCATTTTCAAAATTGGGATGCACTAATTAACGAATTAAAGCACGATCCAGAATTGGAGAAAATTAAACAGAAAGTTTTGAGTGGGGTTGAAGAATTGGAAGATTATAGTGTAGAAAACGATTGCTTATTATACAAGGGTAGATTAATGTTGCCCCGCACTTCCAGCTGGATACCACGTCTGTTTCAATAGTTCAATAGTAGTGTTATCGGGGGTCACGCGGAAATTTTGAAGACTTATCAACAGATGGCAGCGGAATTACAATGGATTGGGATGAAGAAGGACATCACCAAGCTAGTATCTGAGAGTGTGATGTGTGTCAAAGAAACAAATATTCTACTATGAAACCCGGAGGGCTGCTACAACCTTTAGAGTTACCCGACAAGGTTTGGGAAGATATAACAATGGATTTTATTGATGGTTTTCCGCGGTCTCAAGGGTTCACTATTTTACTTGTAGTGGTTGATTGATTAAGCAAATATGCCCATTTTATTCCGTTAAGGCACCCGTATACTACGATTACTATAGAAGCAGCGTTTTTGCGCGAGGTGGTTAGATTACATGGAATTCCATAATCAGTTGTGACTGATCGAGATAAAGTATTCTTAAGCATGTTTTGGAGGGAACTATTCAAACTACAAGGCACGACATTAAAGTATAGCACAGCTTATCATCCCCAGACCGACGGGCAAACCGAGGTCGTTAATCGTGGTATTGAAACTTATTTAAGATGTTTTGCTTCGGAATCACCAAAAAAATGGTCTGATTGGATTTCTTGGACTGAGTATTGGTATAATACTTCATATCACTCATCAATAGAATCAACACCATTCAAAATATTATATGGTCGAGATCCTCCCTGTTTGGTTCGATATGGAAGTCAGCCATCTCCCTCGTTTGAAGTGGACGGGTATTTGGAAGAACGAGACCAGGTTCTTGATGAATTGAAAGTGCAACTGTCCAAAGCACAACATCATGAAAGCTAACACTGACAAGCATAGAAGGGATGTACAGTTCGAAGTTGGTGACAAAGTTTATTTGAAATTAAGACCATATCGACAATGATCAGTTTTTAATCGGACTAATGCGAAGCTTGCCTCTCGATATTTTGGACCGTTCGATATAGTGGAAAAAATTGGAAAACTCGCGTATAAACTGAAGTTACCTGATACAACTTCGATTAACCCGATTTTTCACGTTTCACAACTTAAGAAAGCCATTGGTGATTACGAAGTTGTTCCAAATTTTCCAGTAGGAATGAATGAGGATTTGGAAGTTGTGTTAATCTCAGAAGCAGTTTTGGAGGTGCGTCCAAGTAGAGAGCAAAAAGATAGACGAGAAGATTTGATCTGCTGGAAGAATTTACCTCTTTACGATGCTTCATGGGAACACTTTGACTACATTGAGCAGCAGTTTCCTGAATTCCACCTTGAGGACAAGGTGCTAATTTAGGAAGGGGGTAATGTTACAGGTCAAGTCTACCAACGACGTAAACGACAAGTTTGAGGGGGTGCTTTGGTTATTTTAATTAATGTCAGGGTCTTATTAGTTTTATATTTTATATTGTTTCCTTTTAACTGTTTTCTTGGTGAACAAGAATACAAAGGTCTTTAAATAGAACGTAGAAGAGTCAATTTAGGGATTGGGTTTTATTAAGTCGTCTACGGACATTGGGAGTGCCTACAATCTCTGTTTGTAGGGTTTATCTTTATTTTCTTAGTTATCAATAAAACGATCAGTTTGGTTCGTATCAGTCATATCATCCGTCGATCATTGGAAATAACAAATTTGGAGGTAACTGCATTGGCTAACTACATTGCATATAATGAATTTCCCAAGTATGGATGTTCCGACAGACGCGCTTTGGCCTCCCAACTATTAGTGAATAGATATCGGCCCAAGCCCGTGTGTGGGTTAGGGTCCATTAGGGTTTTAGTATTGTTTGTCATGTGTACTATATAAGTAGTGAATTATCAATAAATTTTAACCTACGGGGTTTTCTATCTCTCAACATGGTATCAAGAGCTGGTTATCCAAGACCTAGTTGGCCATCATGAGCCGCTGCCTCTATACCACCCCGCCAAACCCTATAAATCACCATGGCCATCTTGAGCCAATTCTATCGTCTTTTAAAAAAATCAAATCTTTCTATCTTCATTATCAAAACAAGAGTGAAATGCACTTTTCATACCTGTGGTATGTCCAGATTGCATATATAGTAACTGGTCTTCCGAAATTGCAGGCGGCCTACCTGGTCTTCCATTAAGTGTTCAGTTTGCTACTTTGACCATAACGATTGTTATCCGTTGACTGTTAAGTTTCGTTGCTACAGGGCTAATTTTGTCCTTTTCCTATTTTTGACCGTTGCACCATTACTAACACACATCCTCTATATAATCTAACCCAAAACCCATTCACAGCTATCATTTGTCCATCCCCAACTCAAGTGTTATAAACATAAACCCTAATTAAAGTCATCACAGCCTCCATTTACGCCTTACTATTTTTTTCTCAATCAGATCTTTGAGCAACATAAACCCTAATCATAACATGGACATGGTTAATTGTCATTGTGGTCAGCGATCTATGGTTCGTACCTCTTGGACTGATAATAATCCAGGGCGTAGGTTTTGGAGTTGCTCTCAATCTGTAAGTTTTATTATTATAAGTGTTCTATGAATGTATTATTTCAATTATTACAACATCTAATTCTTGATTATTGTAGGTTAATGGTTGTGGTTTTTTCTTGTGGTATGATCCTCCCATGTGTGCTCGTTCAAGAATGATCATTCCTGGGTTATTAAGGTCACGAAATGAACTACAAGAATTAGTGAACTCAGTCACAAATGCCAACAAAAGACTTAGGATTTATTTAATCTGTAGTTGGTTGTTGTTTGTTGTGTTTATGTTCATGTAATTGATTTTTCTTGTGAACGTTTATGAACGGAATTAATGAAGCATGTTTTTAATTGAATCCTTTGTTGCTTGTTGTTTGTTGATATAACATCTCTGGATACCCAGTTTGAAAGAAACATAATACAAACAGAAACTTAAGTTTGACAGTGTTCAAACACTTAAGTTTGACACAAATACAAACAGAAACATAAGTCAAACAGAAACATAATACAAACAGAAACATAAGTTTGACACAAATAATACTTATCTTACAGCATAAAGTGTTCAAACACTTAAGTAAATAAATGTACTAGGGATAACATAAGTTTGACAGAAACATAAGTCAAACAAGAGTACTTGTCCAAACATAATACAAACATAAACATAAGTCAAACAAGAGTACTAGTTGAAACTTATACAAACAGAAACATAAGTTAATTAAACCATCATTGAGTGTATTTTGGATTTGGAATCCTGATTCTTTTCATTATAGCACCATCAGCAGATCCTTAAGCTCTTACAGGTTGGCTAGAAGATCCTTGAGCTCTCTTGGCATGCTTTGTTGAATGAGTCCCTTGACTTGCATTAGGTTTTCTAGCCTTTTTCATGCCTGCATCTTCATGTGGTTGACTAGTTCTACCCCTTTTGGCACCAGCTGCACTTGTTTCTACTTGGTTGGAGGATGAATTACCTTTACAACTTCTTGAGTTGTGACCAGTACCCCTACACTTTAAACAAGTTACCAACTTACCTTTCCTAGACAACTTTCCATCCTTAACCATTTCAAGCTCACCTGTACTTTTCTTCCTATTTTTTGTGGCCTCCCTATTTTTGGAACAGTTTTTGGAGGCAACAATGTAGTTGGACAGTCAAATTTCTCCCATTGCCTTCCATTAACAGGATTCACCTTAAAAGAATACACTTCCCTCCATGTTTCTAGCTTATATGACCTATGGACCCAATCTTCTGGCAACCCTACATTATTACCATGGTCTATCATATCATGAATACAAGCTACTGCATGTTTACAAGGAATACCTGAGACTGCCCATTTCCTACAATTGCATACTCTTTCTGTAATGTTAACAACACATTGTTCCCCTGTTCTCTTGCACTTAACTTGATACAAGTCTGCACCATTTCAGTCCACAGTACATTCAACAGATTTTTCCTTAATTGCACTAAAAATACTACTAACAGCTGGTGTCAAAATCCCCTCACTTTTTTCTATGACATTTTGTACTATAACTATCCTCTTCATTAAGTACTCCCTAACATACTCTAAACAGGAAATTATGGGACTGTCCCTTGCATCCAATAACTGCCTATTAAAAACCTCACACACATTGTTTATCAACAAATCACAGTTTGCCCTACCTGTTATAAAATGGAAAATTATCAACATTATCAACATTATGAACTAACTGATATAGATTGACAGAAAAGTAGACTTACCAGAAAAGTAGGATCTGCTCCAATGCTCAGGTGAGATCTTGTTCAGCCAATCATATGCCCTTTTGTTGAATTTCTTTAAGGTTTCCATATGCTTTTTGAACTCCACTACAGTGCAAGCTGTTGCACAAGCCCATAACATTTGCTTGTACTCATTACCTTTCCAAGTCATATTCATGTTTGTATAGATATGTCTTACACAATATCTATGCTCTACAGCTGGGAACAATTTGTTTATAGCTGGTAAGAGTCCCTGTACACAACAATAAATAAAGATTCTTAAAATTATAACAATTAATAAATTACTTAACATAGAAAACTGATTGTTAATTTGTTTACCTTTTGCCTATCAGTGATAAATGTGAAATTTGAATTGGAGAATAACTCCAAGTCATAACCAAGGAAAGTTAAAAACCATGTCCAAGAAGATAAGGACTTTGATTCCACAACACCATAGGCCACAGGGTATATTTCATTATTTGCATCAACACCAACAGCAGTTACCAACTGACCAACATAATTGCCCTTCATAAAAGCCCCATCCAAACCAAGTAACTCTCTACCAGAAGCCCTAAAACCTTCTTTCAAGCTGCCCAAACACACATAAATCCTCCTAAACATTCTAGTGGGTGAGTTGGGATTACCTTCAGGATACACATATATTTTAACAGTTGTGTTTGGGTTACATCTTTGTAGCTCTTGTACATAATCCCTTAACAATTCATACTGTACATTATCATCACCTCTTATGAATTTTTTGGCTTTTGCCTTAGCCCTAAAAGCCTTTGATTGACTAACACCCAATTGAAACTTCTGCTGCATCTGTTCTTGAACAGATTTTGCTGGTATTTCTGGATTCATCATTACTAGATCTTGGATTCGTTTTGACAAAAAAGTAGAAGTACAAACTTTGATTTTTCTTGACTGCAAACACTTATGTTCTTCCCTAAAAGTCCTAACCACCCACTTGCCTTTTACACATTTAGATATGTACAAATACCACGGACACTCTGGTTTGACCTTGACTTTGACTTCTTCTTTACCAGTTTGCCCTTTCCTTTGTCACATGATTTTACATTACTACCCTTACTATTTTCCACCCCAATATTCTGTTTTCCCTCCTTTGTTTTCAAATCCTTAACAAGTGATAAACTATCCCTATTTCTTATCTTAGTCTTTGTCATTTTCTCAGGAGGCTTTGGAACAACACCAAAACACTTAGCTTGTGTTCTGTTTTTGTCATTTAGTGTCAGCATAATATTCCTTCTAGTCTCCACAGAATGGATTTTCACCTTATTCTTTCTAGCCTCTCTATTTGGAAATTCTTGTCCAACATAGAAACTTGTAGTCACATTAGAGTTGGCAGCTTCTTTTCTAAGTTTTCTAAGTGCCTTTCTCCTAGAATTCTCATTAGGATCCTCACATTCACTCTCAAAAGAATCAAAGTCAATAACTTCTAAATCAGTTTCTTTCATGCTAATCTTATGATTTGGTTGTTCTATAAAGTCTCCTGCAACATCAAACCTAAACCCATCCATATGAACATCCACTTCATCAACAATGTGCTCATCATCTACCATATCAACCTGATCACATTCATCATCCTCACATTCATCACCCTCACCTAAGTTAACCTGATCACATTCATCACCCTCACCTAAGTTCCTACACTCACCATCACTTATATCCTCCTTATCTGCTTCATAATCCAAATTTTCACTTTCATCATCATTCAAAGCTGGGTTTATTACAGATTCTTTATGCTCAACATAAATTTCCATCATCTTATGTTTACTCACATAGGTAAGCAGTTGGGTAAAATCATCATTACTAGCTAATTCCCTTATTCCAATATCTAGACTTTTCAAAGGTACATTATACCAAAAAACAACTTTTCCTTAAAACCTAAACTAGCATACAAGACAGAGTGTAAAATATCCATCTTACACTTACTAATTTCGATCAAATCAACGAACGTTACCTCCCCTTCAATGTAGTTCCTATTTGGTAATTCAGTAAACCTTCCACCATGATGTATCATCATAGAAAACATGTCTGGATACGCGGCTGTGAATAATCAATCAAAACAATTAATTAAAGATTTCGAAACAAATTAATTAAACTAAAGTATAATTAATTAGGGCAATCATATTACCATATAATGCTTCATGATCAAGGGTTTCATCTTCAGCTCTAATCACCCAATAAGGTTTGTTATCAGACATTATTGGGTATTTGTGACAGTGATTGTAGGTGAAACAGTTAAAGAAGATGAGTGATGGAAATGAAGACACGGTTTAGGGTATTTGACCAATTTATATGGTAAAATTTTAAATTGGGGGAAAAAGTTGTGTCGGGTTTAATTTTGGGTAATAAAACACGGGTCTAATTTTGGGGAAAGTTGTGTTGGGTCAAAAATAGGAAAAGGACAAAATTAGCCTTGTAGCAACGAAACTTAACGGTCAACGGTTAACAATCGTTATGGTCAAAAAATTGAACACTTAATGGAAGACCAGGTAGGCCGCCTGCAATTTCGAAAGACCAGTTACTATATATGCAATCTGGACATACCACAGGTATGAAAAGTGCATTTCACTCTCAAAACAAATTGGCCGTCACGAGCCGTTCTCCAATCCTGTTACCACTTGTCTTTTCAACATCGCTTTCCTCTCAAGTGTTAATACGCATCTTCAGCATATATTTTTTTCCCCTTTCCTTTTGTTTAGCCGTCATTGTTGACCATCAAAGATGGCCTCAATCTTCTTTTCAAATACTCTCTTCATATTTAGCAATCTTGTTTTTTCTTTCATATTAAAGTAAAATGAATCCTTTTTAATGGTTATCTTTTGTTACTGTAATTTTCTTTTTTCTTTTTTTTCTCATTCTCGTCTGTTAATGCAAGTGATGCCTAAAAACATTATTAGTGTTAACTAATCTTTCTTAGTTTTGATCACAACAAACCATACAACACATTTAGTGTAAAACACAAAATGAATTATTTAACTAACACTATCATCAAGGTAATAATCATATCACTAACCTTTCTTAATCATACCTAGTGATCATCAAAATGATTATCCTTAAAACTCACTTTTGTTAATATGACAAAAGACTTTTTAATAAACTTTCTTTTTTAGAAAATGTTTTATTAAAATGGAAAATGAAAATTTAAAAACAGCATATTCTAAATGCTGTTAGAATATCCTTTGAAGGTTTCAAATACCTCAGATATTCCCACCCCACTAAAAGACAAAAAACGGAGCGGAGTCTAGTGGCGGTACCTTAAGTACCTACGCGGTACCTTAGCGATATGGTACCGCGGGGTGAGATAAGGTACCGCGCACAGCTAGCCGTTATAGATCCGTTATACTTTGTCTCCTTTAAATAGTGGGTCAAATCTCATTTTCCAGTAAGCCTCTTGGACGTTTTTCTCAGCCCTCTTTCTATTTTCTATAGCATAATCATTAGTAAATGATCACTTAAATTGTTAAGGATGTTTACATATGATTATCCTCTTGATCCCCTCCTTTACCTTGTCCAATGAGAAGATCACTCACTCACTAGTGTTGTGATAAAGATGAATCTATGAGCTAGTCATATTCATCATGATACCCTTTTTGTTTTAGGTCAATCCAATGTATTTATGAATACTTGGACTAGTTGTGTTCATCCAAGTTATTTGTGGATACTTGGATTTGTTGTGTACATCCATTGCATATGTGTTCGCTTGGATTTGTGTTGTGTAAATCCAAGCTACATGTGTGTACTTGGATAAGTCTAGTTGAGTTGTAATAGATTTGATTAGGAGTTCTCACTAAACTATAAAGTGATGTGGTTGTGTCTTGTGAGTTCTCACTAAACTTAAAAGTGATTAGTAGTTGTGTTGTGTGAAGTTCTCACTTAGCTTCAAAGTGAAGAGTCGTGAAGATTGGTTCTAGCTTTCGATTAGAACTCGACATCTAGCCTTGTGTCATAAAATGGTGAAGTAGGCAACATCGTGAAGATTGGTTCTACCTTAAGATTAGAACTCGACATCTAGCCTTGTGTCGTTAAATTGTGAAGTAGGCAACATCGTGTAGATTGGTCCTAGCTAAAGATTAGGTCTCGACATTTAGCTTAGTGTCGGAAAATAATGTAAGCAACGATGTAAGGTTTTCTCCGCCGAGAAGGGAGCTTGTGGATATAGTGGAAATCTCGAGTAGGTGTACTCGAGGAGTGGAGTAGAAACGAGGATAGAGCCTCGTTGTCGAACCACTATAAATCTTGGTGTCTTCCACTAGGTTGTCTCCTTCCTTACTCTTTACTTATTTCATTATCATTATACTTACCTATTATCTTTGCAAGTGCATTTGAATTGAACCTAATCATTATGCAACTTAGCCTCTAGTAAAAGATAGTTTTGATACAAACCAAATTGAAAGAAATTTTAATTTGGTCACCAATCGAAGAGAAACTATTCAACCCCCCCCCCCCCTTCTAGTTTCTACAAATGGTATCAGAGCGATGGTCACTCAAGATCTTTGAAGTATATTGTACTTTGAAACTTGGATCGATCCATTGTCTCCTCAAATTAGAAGGTCTAGTTGTACTAAAGTTTCTCTTTTGTCAAAACTATGTTTTCTTTGAAAATAGGTCTTTTAATTGATAATATTGCATCCCACTTAAGATTAGTAGCCTTTATGCATTTTAGATATACTCTTGAAATGTATCTACTAGTTTGCATCTTGCTTTGTGTAGGTACTCATGAAGATCAATCACTTAATTGGTTGTGGATTGAGTTACTTGCACTTGTAGAAGACTCATCTTCATTGATCTTTAACATCTTTGAATGATGATACCAAGATGATTGGGAATGATACTAGTCCTTGAAGACTTAGTATTCATCATAGTCATTGATTGGGCATAGCACTTATTCCTTCATGGATTGCTCTTTGTGGCCAAGGTACGCTTTCGTTCTTCCACACGGCCCTTTGATCATTCTTTTGATCATTACTTGACTATGTGCTTGTTCTCGGCATCCTTGCCTTGACATTTATTTGTGGTTTGTGCGTCTTTTCCTTTATCCTCTCAAACCTTCATTGCTTGGATACTTGACTCACTATGGTGATGTAGAGTGAGTTAGTAGAAGCTTAAAGTATCAAGCATGATTTCCATGGTTTGCACCCATACGGTTAGTAGGCCCTTTGTGGGAGAGAAAGTGAATTAATACCTTGCTCATATTTTGGTTTAGACTAAGACTATTATTGAATGTGATCTTAGTCTATACTTGAATAATTGCTTTGTGCTCATTCATTACCAAAGCCGTTTAACGTTTCGCCGGAAAGGCACGTCTTAAACCACTATATATGACACAAGCTCTTCGTTACAACTATTTGAAGATTGTCAATAATCCCTTGAGCATTGGTCCTAGTCTTGATTCACTTCCCTTGACTTCTCTCCACTTAGTCGTTTTGCTACGAGTAGTCGTTTGTCCGTTTCGATTCTTTTCGATCTTGATTTAACTCGTAATCCTTCGTTAAGGCATATTGCTTAGTGTTATGATGATCCAATGATATTCTAAAAGGCTCATGATTTAATCTTAAGTATTTAAGAAAAACTTGATTTTCAAAATTTGGCGTTTTTCATAGATAAAAACCTGCCTCTGTAGGCGGTTCCTTGTCTCTACGGCTCAAACCCGCGGTTCCTTATCGATAAGGTACCGCGGGCAGTAAGTTTTGTCAGAGCGCCAGTTTGAATATTTTATTCATTTTCAAACCATTATCTCTCTCTCCCAAAACACACAGCCGACGGGTTTTACCTTTTCCACCATTGTTGAAGCTTCCAAAACCTTCAATCACTCAAATTAATTGATTCCAAGTTGTGGGTTTCACTCATCCTTCATCTAACATCAATTAATTGTAAGTATTTTCTTTCAATTTCATCTATTTTGTTTTAGGGTTCATCCTTTCATAATTGGGGATTTTTAAAATTGAAATTGAATTAAAACCTTAATAGGAATGTGGGTTGACATGCTTATTTTACTATGATTCCTTAGGTTGATATTCATTAAGATTTCACTAAAACCCACTTGTAGAACAAATCCGAATTTAGGCTAAATAGTTTTGGTTGAAAGATGGATTTGAGATGAACCCATGAACAAGTAGGTAATGACATTGTTAATGCTTACCTAAAACCTTGTTTTGAAAAACCAATGTTCTAATCCATTGTTGATCTAACATAGATCATGTGTTCTTGGTTAATGATGGAATAGACACATTGTGAACATGAAAATGATATGGCTATGTTTGTCAAGAAATTGATATAACACATTTTCACTTTTCGTTTTCCTTTTTGATTTTCATATGAGTGATTGGAGAAATATTGTCTTATGTGTATTTAGGTACTTAATCATGCCTTCTCAATATCAAAAAGATCATCAATTCACTAGAGATTATATGCCCGACATCTCTCAAACCTTTGTTTCCCCTCAACTCCAAAACGCTTTTCCATCCCTTTCCACTCGTTGTTTCCATGAGGGTAGGATTGTAGATTCAAGAATAGCGGGAGATAATTATATCAACTCTATGTTCGAACTTATTGGGTTTGATTGTTTGCTCTACATAGACGAGGTAATTTATCCCTTGTTTCTTCTTGAGTTCTTTAGTACTTACTCCATGCTTGAAATAAACGACCAAATCTTTATTCGTTTCTTGTTGAATGGTCAAATCATTCAATATTCCCTCGATGAGTTTGGTGATATTCTTGGTGTGCCATTTGAAGGCACTTGTCGTTTTACGGATAAGTGGAGACTAGATGCTCTCTTGGAGTCTAACGATAAACCTCCAAATGACACCACCGAAGTTGATCTAAATTTCATCCTTGAAATCATCACGAAAGAGCGTAGTGGAAACGTTGTGAGAAGCCTTCATACAAATGTGCGAAATGTGAATAGGTATGAAGTGCTCTCAAGCGACCTTAAGGATTACATGTTCCAATGGGCAAACATCCTTAGGGAAAATGTGTTTTGTCTTGGTGGGAACCGAGATCATATCCCGGCTTGCATGAGGCATATGTTGTTTTGCCTATTTACTTCCACCAAGTACAATCTTTCATATTACATCGCTCGACGTATAAATTATGCTCTTTCCAAACCCAAAACAAACCTCCCTTATGCTATGCTTCTTACTCGCCTCTTTAGAAGGGTTGGTCAAGACTTTCCTCAACTCGATCTTTCTCGCTTTCACCCGGTTCAACGGTTTATGATGCCTATTCAAGAGGCGTATGAACGAAAGCCAAGAAGTGACCGTGGTTCGAGAAAATCCGACCATCAAGAGCCGGATAAGGAGGACATCGATATGCCACCAAGTGATGGTGATGGCATCGGTCCTAGTTCTCATTTTGACTCTTCGAGTAACTCCCATCCATCCTCAAATCAATTTGAGGATGATTTTGAAGACTTAGCTCCTCCTCCTCACCCTTCTAGTGATGTTCCTGAAGATCTCAATATGGAGCATCTTTATCGTGAGAATCTTAGAACTCGGGGAGAATTACATGAACACCGAGTGGAGTCAAGAAAAGGATTCAAGTATTTGGGAAAGATGATCAAGGGTTTAGGAAAGAAAAGGAGGTGAAGACTTTGAAGTTGTGTCAAAGTTTGGATTTGATGGTTAAACATTTGGTTATTAACACTTTGGTTTAATAGTTTATTAACTTGTGTTTCATGTTTGGATTACTACTTATTTGGATCCTTAATGTTGCTTATGCAATAATGATTGTGTTTTACATAGCTTTGTGCATGCCTTATGATAGTTAACTTATTACATTATGATCTGTAGTTAACTTTGGCTTGTGAAACTTTTGGGAAAAATCTGGGTTTATCAAAATCTGGGATGGGAAATTTTTGAAAACCCTCTGGTCGCGGTTCCATATCGACCCGCGGTTCCTTATCGATAAGGTACCGCCGGTCCTAGATAAGGAACCGCCAGTCACTGTGCACGACAGCATCTTTGCTTTACACTATTTTCTTAAATTTGTGTAAACCTTGCATGATTTTCAGTAATAAACTGCACATTTCCTAAACTAGGTTACCTAAATTCATTATTCACCTAAAATGATTTTAACCCATTACTAGTTTGGATCATCCCCTCACCCTTTTAAACCCACCTTGTTTGCCATGTTCTTCACACATCAAACATACTTCCCTAAACCTTAAACCACCCTAATCAACCATGGTGTGTACCAAAACCTCAAACACTTCCACGACCTCCACCCCAAGGAAAACACTCAAAATAAGGATTAAGGTAGCCAAGTCTAACTCCTCACCTTTCCACACACCAAAGAATGAGATGGCTCCTATCCTCATTTCTTCATCACCTTCCCCACCTCTTGCACCATGCAAGACATCATCCACCCATGGTACTAACCACTCCATTGGTTCCACCTCCTCTTCATTCAACTCAAGAATGAATGAGCTCTCTTCACCCTTCACTCCAAGTGCACCCTTGGAAGTGGCCACACAACCCCAACCAATCCAAAGCATTCCTTTTGTGAATGACTTTGATGACACTTTGGTGACTTCACCATTTACCCCTCACAACTCACCCATTTCACCAACCTTGGAGAATTTACCTCCACACTCACCCATTTCCCCTTTAGGGAACATGCCTCCACTTTCACCCACATCACCCTTGGAGAACATGCCTCCTCCACCTCCACCCAACTCAAACATCCCAATTTTGGGTGTTCCACATTCCCTCCTTTTGGGTGATCCATACTATGGGTTTCAACAAACTCATGGTCCTAGTTGTCCATGTTGTCTTTACAACCACTACATCATCCATAACCTTAGGATGGACATGTATGGGCTACATAGGAGGTTGCAAGAATTCTTGCTTGCCTTGTTCTCCATGCCTCCTCCTATGAGATGAATGATGGAGTTTTCTTAATAAGAGTTTTCAACAAAACCAAGCCAAAGAAAACTACTTATCTAGATTTAATGTTAAGCTAGCTATGTATTAGTTAGTTTTTATTTGTCTTTGTACTTGTTTCCTTAATGAATGTTTCATGTTGTTGATCTTTGGATTTAGCTTTGTGTGTTTCTATCCTTTTGTGCACACTAATCAACTTTAATTTGAAATTAAAATTGAACCTAAATCTATCACAACCCCTAAACTTGACTAAAATTGGTTCAAAATGATATCTAAATTATTTTGTCACTCTTTGTCAAGACATTCTTTGTGAATGTGTTGCTTTATGCAACCCTAGCATATTTTGGTGCTAATAGAGGTAAAATTCCAAGATTTGCAACTTTTTGAAAAAAGTCTTAGTTTTTCCCAAAACCCAAGAAAAACTTGGTTTCAAGTCCACTGGACGCGGTTCGTTAGCAATATGGAACCGCCGGTCCCTATAAGGTACCGCGGACAGTAAGTGGCTTTTGACGAATTTTTGGTCAAAACTTTTAAAACCCTATACCCTGTCAAGATTCCTTGTTTACTCAAATTGACTAAACATTCATTGACACTACACATTTTGTATTCAAATTCTTACCTTGATTACATTTTACTTATACCCCAACCTTGAGATTTCATTCTCACACCTTCCCAACCTTGAGAATTCATTCTCACACAACCTTGAGATTTCATTCTCACATCTTCCCAAACCTTGAGAATTTATTCTCACATAACCTTGAGATATCATTCTCACACTCTCACAATGCCTAACTCCTACATTCCTAACCTTGACATCTCTTTGTCACAACCCCACTCACCCAAAGCTTCCTCATCCAAGCTTTCAAAGAAACCGAAAATTTCGGTTCGACCTTTTTGGGTTAAGAAGAATGAACCATCTTCGTCCAAACCACCCAAAAACCCTACCTTCTCTCCAATCAAGTATTGGAATGAGACTTATACCATAAACCCCATCACCGGAGCAAAAGAAAATGTTCCCCCACCACCACAATCCTTCAATACCCCTCAACTCAATGACCTTTCAACCTTCCCAAACCTCACAAGGCATTGTGAAAACTTTCCCAAACCCATTACCCCACCACCACCAAACCCTAAGTTTGATGCCATACCCCCATCAAACGATTTTGTGTTGCATCATGGATCCTCGTGTGATTGTTGCCGATTTCAACAAATTGAACTTGCTCATGTGTATGAGAAGTTAAATTTTCTTGAATTCCTCCTCACTCGACCTCCTATTCAAGTTTTCGTTCCGGTGGACAAAACTTCGAATGATGCATCGTCGTCTTTTTAGTCTTTTATTTTTTTGGCAATCTTGGAAAATATCACTATTAGACTAGCTTATGCTTAGTGGTTTATTTTCCATATTTATTGCTTTTAGATACTCATATTGTGTGTATGACTATCTTCTTTGTTGTGTCTTTTTCCTTTATGTAACCTTTGTGTTATTTGTGTGCTATTTCATTAGTTCTATTTTGAGTTAATCTTGGTTAATTTTTACAATTGCTTATGGGTGATTCCATCAATTCTAAGATTTAACCCATTGACAAGCTTATCATCTTCATTGGATTGAAGTTTGATTTTGTCAATTACCTCTTTGGACATACTTACCAAAATACTTACTTCTAATTTGAGATTTCTTCTCTTTCTCCCTCTCAAGTTACTTAGTAGGTAGTGATCATATATACATTGGTGTTTCTTTCCTTTCTACTACCTTTGTGTAGCATGTCACCTTAGCTCACAAACTTGGTGCCCCAAGCAAGGGGGAGCAACCACCAAGGGGGAGCTACTAGCAAAAGTTCGATGATCTTCAAAGACTTGTGCTAACCTTTTTGCTACGACAAAGGGGGAGAAATGATAGTGATAAACTAGTTAATAATTCCATATTTTGTGTTTCTACGTAAATGAGTTTATCGTTTGTCGTAATCAAAAAGGGGGAGATTGTTAATGCAAGTGATGCCTAAAAACATTATTAGTGTTAACTAATCTTTCTTAGTTTTGATCACAACAAACCATACAACACATTTAGTGTAAAAAACAAAATGAATTATTTAACTAACACTATCATCAAGGTAATAATCATATCACTAACCTTTCTTAATCATACTTAGTGATCATCAAAATGATTATCCTTAAAACTCACTTTTGTTAATATGACAAAAGACTTTTTAATAAACTTTCTTTTTTAGAAAATGTTTTATTAAAATGGAAAATGAAAATTTGAAAATAGCATATTCCAAATGCTGTTAGAATATCCTTTGAAGGTTTCAAATACCTCAGATATTCCCACCCCACTAAAAGACAAAAAACGGAGCGGAGTCTAGTGGCGGTACCTTAAGTACCTACGCGGTACCTTAGCGATATGGTACCGCGGGGTGAGATAAGGTACCGCGCACAGCTAGCCGTTATAGATCCGTTATACTTTGTCTCCTTTAAATAGTGGGTCAAATCTCATTTTCCAGTAAGCCTCTTGGACGTTTTTCTCAGCCCTCTTTCTATTTTCTATAGCATAATCATTAGTAAATGATCACTTAAATTGTTAAGGATGTTTACATATGATTATCCTCTTGATCCCCTCCTTTACCTTGTCCAATGAGAAGATCACTCACTCACTAGTGTTGTGATAAAGATGAATCTATGAGCTAGTCATATTCATCATGATACCCTTTTTGTTTTAGGTCAATCCAATGTATTTATGAATACTTGGACTAGTTGTGTTCATCCAAGTTATTTGTGGATACTTGGATTTGTTGTGTACATCCATTGCATATGTGTTTGCTTGGATTTGTGTTGTGTAAATCTAAGCTACATGTGTGTACTTGGATAAGTCTAGTTGAGTTGTAATAGATTTGATTAGGAGTTCTCACTAAACTATAAAGTGATGTGGTTGTGTCTTGTGAGTTCTCACTAAACTTAAAAGTGATTAGTAGTTGTGTTGTGTGAAGTTCTCACTTAGCTTCAAAGTGAAGAGTCGTGAAGATTGGTTCTAGCTTTCGATTAGAACTCGACATCTAGCCTTGTGTCGTAAAATGGTGAAGTAGGCAACGTCGTGAAGATTGGTTCTACCTTAAGATTAGAACTCGACATCTAGCCTTGTGTCGTTGAATTGTGAAGTAGGCAACGTCGTGTAGATCGGTCCTAGCTAAAGATTAGGTCTCGACATTTAGCTTAGTGTCGGAAAATAATGTAAGCAACGATGTAAGGTTTTCTCCGCCGAGAAGGGAGCTTGTGGATATAGTGGAAATCTCGAGTAGGTGTACTCGAGGAGTGGAGTAGAAACGAGGATAGAGCCTCGTTGTCGAACCAATATAAATCTTGGTGTCTTCCACTAGGTTGTCTCCTTCCTTACTCTTTACTTATTTCGTTATCATTATACTTACCTATTATCTTTGCTAGTGCATTTGAATTGAACCTAATCATTATGCAACTTAGCCTCTAGTAAAAGATAGTTTTGATACAAACCAAATTGAAAGAAATTTTAATTTGGTCACCAATCGAAGAGAAACTATTCAACCCCCCCCCTTCTAGTTTCTACATCGTCTAACAGTTACCAAATATTGGTATTGGTCAAACGAGAACAAAAAAAGAACAGACTTTTTTTTCAAAATCATTTCCGTGAAAGTTCTTTTTTTTTCAATTTCTCTTGTCATTAAAAAAAAGAACAGACTTCTCATTTTAAAGTTTATGTTTTCAATTTCCATTCTCAGCAGGAGTTCATGTCAAGTTCATCGCGCAGACTTCTCAAGCCTCTTAGTTTAACAAGAATAAATAATACGTAGATCTATATTCTGGAAAGTTTATAGTCTCAGTATCAAGACTTTGAAGATCCTCATCTGCGTAAAATTAGTTTTAGCAATAATTGTTATAATTTTTCTTTAGTTTCGAGCTTTCACGTTAGACTGCTCGAACTGCGGGGGAGTATTAGTGAATAGATATCGGCCCAAGCCCGTGTGTGGGTTAGGGTCCATTAGGGTTTTAGTATTGTTTGTCATGTGTACTCTATAAGTAGTGAATTATCAGTAAAGTTTAACCTACAGGGTTTTCTATCTCTCAACACCAACTTGCGTGAACTTAGAATTGGGGAGTTAAAGACGGGCCCCACATAAGTATCCATCCACACTAACTCACCTAACCTTATATGGTGAAAGAGAAGCATCAACTAAGTGGAGTCAATTGTCTCATCTTCCTTCATCTCTTACTCGACTTGCGATACATAATTTTGAGAAATTGGAAACAGTTTTCGAGGGACTCCAACACCTCACCTCCCTCCAACATCTTGAGATTGGCAAGTGCCTAAAGATGAAACATCTGCCAGAGACGTTGTTGCCTTCACTTTTAAGTTTGGAAATATGGAGATCTCCAATCCTAGAAGAAAGATGCAGTAGAGGAGGGCTCTACTGGCCACAAATCTCACATATCTCCAACATCAGTATAGAAGACGAGTCACAAACATAATATGATGGTGTGTTCTCTATATGACATTTGGCTTCTTGTATTTTATAATATTACATTTCTTATTAAGCTACTAACAAGCTTGTCTTTCATCTAATTAGAAAAGTTTTATTTTTTAATGGGGTAATTACCCAAATAGATTTTTCATGAAGTCCTTTTGTCAAACTAACCCAAGTTAGTTTCATTTTCCCAATTTAGACCTATGCGACTTATGCTACCCTATGCAACCGATGCTACCTTATGCTACCTAAGCGACTTGTAGTTTTTCAAAAAAAAAAGTACACTTTGTGTAAGAATCAAGTACATTTGTGTAAGTTACCTTTTTATGCAACTTTGAATTTATTTTTATGCAACTTTTCTTTTAAATTATTTTTGTAACATATTCGTATAATATTTTATGTATAAATAATATTATTGCTACTTTATTAAAACTTATGCGACTTATGCTTAAGGTGTAAGAATGTGTCATTGTACTTTTTAAGCGACTTGTACTTATGGTGTAAGAATGTGTAAGTGTACATTTTAAGCGACTTGTACTTTTATAATTAATTATTAAAAAGTTTTTCTGTTTTTTTAAAGTATTAAATTTTTATAAAAAAAAACCGATGCATTATTTAGTTGTACACTTAGCTTGAGATACTTGTACAATTGGCTAATACCTTGTCTCTCCCCACCCCTAATTATATCCTTTACAATTTCATCACCCCCACCCCCATGCAGATCTGTAACCCCCTCCCCTAACCTCCATTAACAATTCAAACCAGAAAAAACCTAAAAACCATCGCCACGTGGTTTTTAGATCCTCCATTTTTTAATCCGTCTTTTACGTACTTCGATCCAAATATGTTGTGGGCACATGTTAGTACAAAATTACACGTGCTCTCTTATTAATCCATCTTTTAGATAGATCTAAAATTTATTACAATAGTTGTGTTTAAAATGTAATTTATGTTCTGTTATTCCATTTATAATGGTATTAAATCCATTGTACTCTCTGATTTAAAATTTAATTGTGACATGACCGTAAACCACCATCTGCAACTTTAAAATTGTTTACAATAGTTGTGTTTAAAACCACCCTCTGTTACTATAGTTTTGAGCAAAAGTTTTAAAAAACCTTCTCACCCTGAATATCTATTTTAATAAAAAATAATAGTCAAAAGTATTAAGTTTGGAGCTTTAAAATAGATGAGAAACTGGTTAACGATTGATGTCTGTTTATTTTTTCAAACTTTTTTTTTGGCTGATTTGAGCTATTTGAGGGTTGTATATAGGTTTTTGAGTGTTTTGTTTTCTAGATTTTAGTGATTATTTGAGCTATTTAAGTGCTTATTTGAGCTATTTAGGGGTGATTGTTTCAGCTTACATGTGGGCTTATGAGCTTATTTGGTTTCGGCTTATATAACATAAGCTCTAATTTTCCGGCTATAAGTCTCGATATAAGCCCAAAAATTAAGGGCTCATGTGTTTTCTAGTTTTGTAAAATGGAAAACATAAACACATGCTTCTCTAACTAAAACACGTTTTCTAAATGTAGAGGTGCGATAAAAGTAAGTAATCATAAGTTTCCGGGCTAAGGTAAGTCTGTTCTGTTTTATATTTTACACACATCCAATGAATCATATTCTTCAATTATTGTTATATTATTTTTCTGGTTAACAGGCGAAACGAACACGGAAGAGCCTCCGTGTCAAGACTTTTCCTTCTAATCTCGAGTATAAAATCATTGGGTTGAGCGAGAAACCTTGCAGAGAACAGAAGTAAGTTTTGTTCGTATTTAACAATATATAGGACTCAAAGTCTATAGCAATGTTCCTCCAAATAGGTTTGTGTTATACACCGGGACAACAGTAACAAATGATGGTAAAGAAAAAAAGGTTACAGAAGACTTTGAGCCGTTTAAACCAATACGGACAAATGTTTATCTTTGTGATAGCAGATTCCATACCGAAGCACTTAATACATTGTTGGAAGTTGGTAAGAAATTTTGTTTTATTGTTATGGATGTTAACGGGGCTATTTCTGGGACGTTGAGTGGTAACAGTAAGAAAACTTTACATAAATTTACTGTCGATTTACCAAAGAAGCACAGGAGAGGAGGGCAGTCTGCTTTAAGGTTTGGTCATCTTCGTATGGATAAAAGTCATAACTATGTTAGGGAAGCAGCCGAGCTTGCAACTCCGTTTTTTATTAATCCTGCTACTAGTCAACCGAATGATTTTGGACTTATACTTGCTGGATGTGCTGATTTCAAAACCGAGCTAAGTCAAGCTGATATTTTTGACAAACGTCTTAAGGAAAAAATATTGAAAGTGGTAGATGTGTCTTACGGAGGTGAGCATGGTTTTGATCAAGCTATTGAGTTGTCGTGTGAGTATCTTGATAATGTGAAGTTTATTCAAGAAAAGCGTTTGCTCAGGAAATATTTTGAGGAGATGAGTAACGATACACATAAATACGTCTTTAGCGTGGATAATACTATAAAAGCATTAGAAATGGTGTTGTGGAAGTACTTATTCTGTGGGAAAATCTTGATATGAATCGTTACATGCTTAAAAATAAAACAACTGCCAAAATTATTGTTAAGCACTTAAACAAGGAACAAGAGAGCAATAAGAGTAACTTTAGCGATCGAGAGACTAATGCTGAGTTGGAAGTTGAGGAAAAGATATCACTTCTTGACTGGTTTGTTGACAAGTATAAAAAGTTTGGGTGTACGCTCGAGTTTGTTACAAACAAATCGGAGTTAGGATAACAGTTTTGTAGAGGTATTGGTGGAATTGGTGGTATCCTTCATTATCAGGTTGATTTTTGTTCGTTTGATGAACCCTCTGATTATGATGTTAATGATGTTGAAGATGATTTTGATGATGTGGCAAGTTATGATTCAAATTAGCAGTTAACTACTTATCAACTGCCCTTCCACGACTAGGGATCAAGTCATAACCGAGCAGGATCAAGGAGCTCTTACGAAGGTTAGTTTTTGTTTCTTTCTTTTCTTACGAACAAGCCTTTGGTTTAGCAGTATTTGGCTGACCCGTCAACCAAACTTGTGGATGCAAAATATAGGTGTGTAGTGTGATTCTTTTCTAACAAGTATTTATGTATTGGTATTGAAACAATGGGAGGAACCAGTGGCATCAGTGAGAGATCAAGCCACAGACCCCCGCCTCAAGAGTCTGAACTTTGCAAGATGGAGTGTGCAACGCGCGATATAAAGACCCTAAAGATTAAAGAGTAAGAACATCTACGTGGGTTGCTTCAGTAGATGACAATGATGATGCAGCTTAATAAAGATATATATTGAGCATCATTGTGTTCTATATAAGCTAGTATTTTGTGAAGGTCAAGTCTTTGTGCGCTATATTATCCCTTTTGACCTTTTAATAATAACATACAACCCGATTTGACCAATTTAAGTGGGTTGAAAATTGAAATTGGCACCTTTGCTGTTGATATTCTCTCTAATTTGCATTTTTTTTGTTTTCATCTGTTTCAGATATATGAATAAACAACATCTTATAGATGTTACCGAAGTCTTCAGATATCTTGATGCTGAAAAGTATCGCATGGTTACAAAATTTATATTATCTCAATAATAATTATTAAAATGGTGCATGAGCTTTTATACAATAGATTTTGGGTGACTTTCTAATTTGTATTTGTTTGACCAGTTTTGCCGAATTGGACCCTTTTTTTAGCTACGTTTCACCAGTTTCTGTTTGAGATTAAAGATAAACCAAATGCCCTATTTTACATTATGGTTATTCACTTGTGCATTTTACATCTTTTTATGACAGGCTATTGATGCAATAAAAAGGATTTTGTATGCGGTTGAAGATGATGCTTCTATTGTGGAAGAAGCTCAAGCCATGATTCTTAAACAGGATTGAGTCCTATATCTAAGAAGATCAGTGAAAGTCAGATTCACAGAAGAGGAAACTGATGATCAACAAGGAGTTTGATGAAGCTGCGAACACAGCATTATCACCTAGGATAAGGGTCTCGGATGCTTCCGATGTTCATTCCAGTGGGTCACCTCTTGTGACCTGGTAATCATCTACTTTTGAGATGGGATATATATTAGCATACATTATATACTTTGATGCTTTCTGGGTTATATTCTACTTTAGGATATACTGTTTGCTAGTACTGTGGGAAGGATAAGTTCGATATAAAGTTTCTAAACTCGTCACTGATTGTATATCTCGTAAAACCTCTTGATCTATTTCTAGAATGCAGTTTTGGTTTTTGATATCAAATGGCTGATTATTGTTTGCTTAATTGTTTTCAAAAAGAAACTTTTTCCAACAGCAGTACTGTGGTTTAAAGGTAAATATGTTTAAGGTTAATAATAAGTACTAGTCTATCTTATAATTAAATCAAGATAATTTAACTACACTTGTCACAATTTTAACCATGACACCTATTGCTTTTTCTGACGTGTCAACTCCTCCGTGAGTTGTAGGAATACTATCAATACATTCAAAGAAAACTCAAAGAGAACTACCCACGTTGCAGAAATAAATAAATAACTGTTTCCTCTGAATTTTTTAAGACATTTACAAAGGATAACCTACCATATTTCTTTAACTGCTTTCCCAAAATACTAAGATGAAAGAATCGTGTCTGTGTCTTTGATTTACAATCATCTTGATTAGGGGGTTCAATCGTTTGACGGTATGGATTTTTTTTTGTATAATCACGTATAATTGTTTCACTTTATATGCATACCAAGTGTGTGATGAAATGGCTAGATTAATGGAATTTATCAAAGTTATGAATTGATGCCAATGAGGATCATTATTGTTAAAAATGGTCACTTATTGCCAATAAGATAACTATGTTCGGTAATTTGGTGGAATTTGCGGGTTTGGATATTTACGGTTTCTCGTGTTGTAGATTTTTTTGATGATTTTTATTTTGTTTTGGAAGCATGAGGTGTAAAAAAATTAGGAAAAAAAAGCCTTTCAGTTATTTAGTTTTATTAGTGTTATTCATGAGTTGGATTGTTTGATTCTCTGGAAATTAAGTTTCTTCATGAAGTAAAAATAGGTGTTTTGGAATGGTATGGCTTTTTATCAACCGTAAACGATGATGGGAAGTTTTTGATGATAGTCAAATATTTGTACTTTGTAAAAGTAATTGTTCCAACTCTTTAATTTTTAACATTAATTTGTATAGGAATTTTTTTCTTTTGTTAGATGAGAATGATATTGAATTACTGATATTGATTGTAACGGGCTCCATATAAGGTGTGAAATGGCACTAGATGTTTTAAGCTGCTCATATTTTTTATAAAAGAAATCCATACACATCTGCAATATTTTATGAGATATGGGAGTCGTTTGATGTAATGTACTTAACTCACATTGGCCATGCAGGAAAGGGCAGACCGAGTGAGGAAATGGACGTGAATAGAGAGTTAAAAACCAAACAATTCAGTCACTTAAAGTCTAAAAGGTAACCAGTAGGTCTAATAACTCTCAATCCTTTATTATCGGATGGTTGTCCTTTGTAATCAGTCCTGATTTTTGTCCAAGGTCCTGCCCAAGCTCAGAATTTAAGCGATTCTCTTGCAGAAGCAAGATCTTATATTGTAGTCGAGGTTTATCCGCATTTTTCTCTTCACATTATAAAAAGAAATATGTAAGCATTGTGCTCATAAATCTTAACATAAAACCTTGGAGATATTTATCCCACTACTGCGTTAGTGAATTAGTCCTGCTTCTAATATCCGATTCTGCTCAGGTTGGTCAACTATTGCAGTTTTAACCAACATTCTTTAACTATAATTATGATTATTAAACGTGCAAGTAACTGATTTGCTGTTGCATTAGTGGATCAGTTATGGAAATCTTTAAAATTGTTTTTTATGTACTTTGTCATTGTAGGCTGATAATTATGAGAAGAACTTCTCCCGCATGGTTTCCTTGCACTTTTTAATTACTTACTTTTTTTCAGGAACTGAATGAGACGTCTGTTCATGTTAGTTCACTACTGTGCGTGCTCCTCGCATTGGTGGTTACAGTGGCAGGGTCGGTGGTGGCTATAGCCGTAGTTATGGTAATTCTGATGCTGCAAATTATCAGTCCTACCTTTATATTGGTGAGCAAAGTAATCAATCTTATTGTCTATGTGCTTTAGGCTACGAAAGTTTATGTGTATTCCATATTAATGATTGTATGCTTTAATATTTATTTATTTATGTTTATATACCTTTTAATGATTTTGTTTTGCCTGTTCAAGAGTTACTCGAAAGGCTTAGGCTGACATACAGTCCAAAAGAAGACACTGAGCCTGCTGAAGGTACAAATTCATCCATCAATGACAAATTATATTCTTCTCATTAAACATGTTATGTCCTAAAATACAGTTGTCGATTACCAAGGCGATCCGTCAACAAACCCCGGTTAGTGAAATCTATTGTTGTTATATTTAAGAGAGATATAGATGTGTTGATTTTAGACTACACTATCTATTGTTGAATTACTGATATTGATTGTAACGGGCTCGTGAAATGGCACTAGATGTTTTAAGTTGCTCATTTTTTCTATATACTGACATTCTTTTCTTTTCTTTTACTTTTCTAATGGCAATGAAAACCTATAGTTTCTCTATACTCTTCACCATTATCCTATA
This sequence comes from Glebionis coronaria, assembly GCA_025667525.1. Taxonomy (NCBI): domain Eukaryota; kingdom Viridiplantae; phylum Streptophyta; class Magnoliopsida; order Asterales; family Asteraceae; genus Glebionis; species Glebionis coronaria. Next base: position 583,243,036 of record CM046879.1, read on the forward strand.
GTATACTCTCCCAGTTTGTTAATAGAGGAAATAAGTGCATTGTGTAAATGTGTACTCACAAGTTACACTATAAAGAGAACTTAAAATTGGGCAAATTGGATTTGATGCTCTTTTTTCCTACATGAAAAGCTCTGAAAAATAAACCACCATGATTTCTTCTGAATAGAGTACATTGAAGGTTTTTAAGTACACTGTTTTGATTTGTTAGCTGTTCCTTAGAAGCATCTTATTGTAAAGATTATTAATTACGAAAATGGAGGTCATCAAACGACACCATTTATCAAATTAATTGATATATAATAAGTAAAAAAGATAGCGATGACGAAGTACTAAGACGAGGGTTGAGAGAAGATATTGGAAAAGTAATAGTTTACAATTGCATTGCTTTCTGATAGGTATTGAAAATGAACTTAATATCTTAAAGTTTTATGGTATCTTGCATTCATATACTCATATTGTTATTGAATTGTATCTTATCTGATTGTAGTTGGGATTTTTGTTTTAGACTAACATGTTTAACGGGATTTCAAAGTCCGAGTAGGTTTGTGGCTAGAGAGAGAATCATACCCAAAAATAAGAGCATCTACTCATTTTTCCAGCTTTAAGTGGCAAGTGTAACATGAAAGGTTTGATGTTTGTACCATGTTTAAATCTTCGGAGTGTTTCTAACAGAGAATAACGGCTGTTACAACTCGAAAGATTAGGATGAGATACTGATTTCCAAAGAAACCTCCATTTCAGATGACGACAAGATGCGGTGCACACTTGAAGCATAGATATTTTAAGTTACAGGTATGCTATTAAACAATTGCTTTTACTCGATGTATTGTGATCATAGGTGATGAAAATATACAAGTTTCTTATGCGTGCAATCGACTTCCTGATGTGATATATGGCCTGAATTGAGATTGAGGAAAAGATACCACCATCGATATTTTTTCTGCCAAAATAAAGCTTCCAGCCAGTTTTACTTCGGGAGTCGTACTTGCTTTCTATGTGAGTCCATTTATTTACCTAAAGTGTTGTTTCAGATGGCTTATTAGATACTCAAGCATAACTATCACAGATTAGAGTAAACGAAAACATATTCAGCAATGACTTGCGCATTAAATAATACAAGAATAATTATTATTCAGCAATGCCATGCCTTACTCGGAATATAACACATTAAATAATACAAGAATAATTATTATTCAATAATGCCATGCCTAACTCGGAATATAAGTATTATTCGATAGTCTAACTTATAGTCGAGTCGCCAAATGTTTTCATGTGCCCCCTCTCCCCCTTTCAAAAAAGATATATAAAAGTGTGTTTACAGTCTCTCAAGTCTTTCAAAGTCATGCACATGGAACTTAGAATTATGCGAATATTGACTGTTTTGTGGCATGACAACGACAGTAAACATTAATAGGTGAGTTGATTGTCACTTTTTGAATGGTTTTGTTGTTTTTTGTAGGACGCTTATGCTCAGTTATGTTGGCGACTTGATAGCCATATTGAGCACACGAGATGATCTGCGGTGGGATAAGTCTTATTTAAGAAGTTCTGAGGAGCTTGGGTTTGCTTTGATCCTGTAACATGTGCCAACAATGAGCGCACTGACAAGTTTATGATATTTATACTTGAATATAACTTGGCTAAAGTGTATTGACTTTGTATTCTGGGACCAAATCTGTGCTGACTACAACAACCCATCCAAGTGACAATGTAGGGATGCAATACTGTTGCAATACATGTATATGAAGGCACAATTTATTCTTTGACATTCTCTTAACTATCGAGGCTAAGCAGAATAAGGTTGAGTTTGATGAAATATGCTTAAAATTTTTATAACTCCTTTAATATTGTTCACTGCAAACTTGTAAAGGCTGTGTATTTTGCTATAATTATTGTATATACAATATTAAACATAGTTAATGATTTTAGCCAGTTATTGAGAAAATCGGCCATCGGCCTGGTAGAGACCTAGTATTTTGTAATTGTTGAAATTGATTTAGATCCAGTTAAAATTGTGAGAATTGTCTTCCTTCCATTTTTAAGAGCAATGTAACCGCACAAACATATAACTAACTGATTACAAAACATTTCTTCAAAACTGAATTTCTATTTACCAATTACGTATGTCTTAAATCTTAGAAAGAAAATCCAGATAACTTTTGAACTCATCCACAGCGAATATGGTAAAATTTTCTTTTCACTTTTTTATAATATGAATGTTTTAGATTATTTACAATTTGGCTTTTGGGATATCAGAAACGAAATAGAGGTAGCGCGCGCAAGCAGAGAAGATGGATCAAATGACACCGGCAGGACAAGCGCAACAAGTGCAACAACAGGAACATTCTCAATTATCATACGAAAGATATGAATCAAAATCATATGAACCATCACATGCCATAGCTAGCGGATAAGGGCATTATTGTAGCCCTTTGCCCCAAAGTACCAGGTTTCACCAGAAGCCATAACCTCTCTGGAATCCAAAATCACTACTAAATGTGCTAATTTCATCCGAAATCAGAATGATTGGTTATGTATAAATCATCTGAAATGAGGAGCGTTACTTAGTTCTGTCGCCCATCTTTTTAACCAACTGTGTATATTGTTCAACAAAGTATTTCTTCGATCAGAACGATTGTATCTAAGGTAATACAAGACGATTGGCAACAAGAAACAATAACATCTAAGATAATACCAAAATTTGACAAATGAACATCCCCGAGTAATAAACCAAACGCTAAACTTAAATGCTTTTGTATGAGAAAGTTGTATAGTATCTACGTGATTACTACTTTTATAGACAACCCGAACCTCTTGTATTTGCTGCTGCAGTGTGTATTTACAACTATACCAACGAAATACATTCCTAATACAATGCAACACTTTTTCTGTACATTTCATTCAGCAACTTTCTTGCAAACCCGACGGGTTGGGATGACCATGGTCAAAGTAAAGAAAAAAATAACTCAAAAAAAAGTCAACATGACCGTGACAAAAGCTTCAAAAAGTCCCCGTAATCACTCATATTACCACTCGAAAATCTCTTCACCTTTTCCCAAATCTGCAAACGTCTCCTAGGCCTCAATGGGCCTCAACTTGAGGTTTTCCTATACGGATGTACATCCAGCCCAAGACTCGAGAACCCGTTCTCCACATCAAGTGGAGATTCATAGCTTGGATATGTGGAATGTGACGGGCCTGCGTCTGGGCCGTGGAAAGTCAAAGGAAGTCAGATCCTCGTTCATGGCTACGAGTCCTTGAGCCCAATCAGTCAACACACATAAGAAATGAGACTTGAGAACATAACTAATAGAAACACATATGCTTGTCAATGTGAATATGGATACCTCGACTTGGTGTTGGGGGATCAGGGTGCCTTGGACTACTCTCCGGACCTGATGGCGGTGGAGGATTATGATGTATTGACCTGCTCTTCGGTCCTGGTAGTGGTGGCGGATACACTGGTGGAAAAGAAGGCGGTGAACGAGACTTTGTAGGCTGAGGCTCGTTAATTGAATGCGGAGGAGTAGCTTTGTGCACCACTGGAGCTACATGAAAGAAAGAACAAACTTTAAACTGTTGCCATGTTAATATTTTGGTATGCCGTATATAATTGGAGAGAATTAAGGGTATCAAATAAACCTTTGACCGGAGGAGGTTGAGTTGGAGAGATGTAATCGGTGGTCCGATTTGGAGGTGAAGGAGGAATAGGGGTTGATACGGGCAAGACATGAGGGTCTGAAAAAACGAGCTAAGTAAAGGTGCTGACTACTTACATATGAACAAATCAAAGATGCAAGTGCTTATAAACAAACAAAAACGTATGTCTCAAAAAATCTAAAAAATAGTAAAAATCCAACCTGGTATGTTCGTAGGAGATATGGATGAGTTATGACGAATTGGCGAGTTGCTTGGCGGCAATACAACAGGAATTGCATACGTAAAATAACAAACATTAGCTTGATCTATTTTTTTAGATTTTAGAAAAGAAAAAAATAATAATATAAAGTCGAATCTTTAGTCCACCTGGTAAACTAGATGGATGTACTGCCAATGTAGGTTGAGGCGGTGGTACGTTTATATCGGATGCATTTGGTGGTGATGCAACAGGTACTGTGATAACAAATTATAAGCCGAAGTAAGATTCCTGAAGGAAACAAAATAACAGTGTATATACTTACGAAAACGAATAATAAGAACAATTAAGATTTTAGTTCACCTTGTGCATCTGGTGGAGGCATGGTCAGTGTAGGAGGACTTGGAGGTGGATTTATCGGCAACGTGCTTGGGGATGACGCCACAGGCGCTGATTAGCAAATTGTAAGAAAACATGTTAGAGACGTGTGATTGAAAATTTTACATCTAAACACCCCCTTATTTAGAAAAAAAGTTGGCTATAAGCATAAAGCAAAAGACTCAAACTTACCAGACATATTTGGCGGAGGTACAGACAATATAGGCGGACTTGGCGGAGGACTTATTGGTAATCCGCTAGGAGGCGACGCCGCAGGGGCTGAATAGTAGATTTTATGAGATGACATTAGTAAAAATCATAATGCTACTGAAGAACACTAGCCGGGTACCCGCGCATTGCAGCGGTAGGTACCCGTGTAACAAAATTTTCTTACGATTGAATGTTCTCCACTTGTACGTTTATTATGAGGATAACGTATTTACAATATTGCTTATGCGATGCATATTATTGAAAAGATTATCACGCCACATTGCATAGTATTCGAAAAATAACATAAAAATCACATACTCGATCTTTATTTTCATGTTAGGCAATTGCATGTATAGTAACATTAAGTTCACCATAGTAATTGTTGAAGCGAAACATTCTTTCTGAATTTGATGAGGTATACAAATTTTCTGAGACTCTAAAAAAACCAAAAAAAGTCATAAAATTTTTTAGAAGTATAATAGAGGAATAGATTTTGTTGTGATTTTTGCATTAACCAAATGATGTTTTTATACTTAAGTAAAGTACACGTTACGAAAGTTATTAAAAATAGAATTATGATTTAGTTAAAACGTAACCGATAATATTTAAATCTCATTACAAAAATTAACGAGGACGGTTACGAAATGGACTAAACATAAAGATGCTTAATTACGAAATAAATAATGTTGCTTTAACTTTTTAATTTCTTTTTATAGTAATGTTTGTGGCTTAAATTTTTAAGACTTCTATAATTAGAATAAGTCATAAACCTTTTATAAATTAGTTAGATAGTTAGAAGATTAGATAGTTAGATATATCAGAAAGAAATCTTACGGGGTGTAGATAAACTTGGCGGAGGTACAGTTAATATAGTCGGACTTGGAGGTGGATTTATCGGTAAATCTTAGAAAGAAAATCCGGATAACTTTTGAACTGGTCCACAACGAATATGGTAAAATTTTATTTTCATTTTTTTATAATATGAATGTTTTAGATTATTTACAATTTGGCTTTTGGATATCAGAAACAAAATGGAGGTAGCGCGCAAGCAGAGAAGATGGATCAAATGACACCGGCAGGACAAGCGCAACAAGTGCAACAAAAGGAGCAACAGGTGACACAGGTTCAACAACAACCTCAACCACCTTCCACCGTCGCCCCGGTTGCCACCAACAAAGCAACAAGCGGCGCTATCTTGGAAAATGTCGCTGCCTCTGTTTCCTCTGCCCTTCAATATGCAAGAGAGGTTATATCCAAAAATTAGCAACGTCCTTTTGCTAGATTTTTTAGCTCAACTTGTTTGATCCAGATATATAGTCAAACATGGATTTATGTCCGATGAAATTTTGAGAAAGGGACTATTTTGAGAGAAAAAGTCAAATATAGTGATAGCATGGGTAATGTACTGACAAACTGCGCATTTAACGGACGGGGCACCATATGGATACATCAGCACTATCCGGCAATGTGCATAGTTGACTTGAGCAAGCTGGTTTTGAACTATGAATAACAAAATAACAAGAATCAGAATATGCCATTGTGTAGCTACTCATACTCGGTTTATTGAGCATCTATTAATTCTCGTTAATACCCTTACATCCCCCATCTATGACTTTTAAACATGGTAAGACGTATTTTTAATGACTGTGTGGTGTTTGTATGAGTGTGTGTTATAAAAATTATAAATTGCATTTGTTCGAAGTTATACAAATAAGTTGCATTTGCTCGTAGTTATAGAGATCTATTCATCATCTCACTATCTTCCATTGCAGATTATCAAACATCAATGGTTTCCAAGCATTACAAAGACGACCTCACAAAGTAGTTATATTGCAAATTTTATCATCAATGTATACCTGGAGCAAGATTTACTGTATGACAACAGGAGCATCTAACACCTGTAGCACCACATGTATACATCAGCAATGTGCGGCAACCTCCGCAGATCAATCGTGCCATTTCCATCCCTGAAACATTTCCCATTGACATTTATAATAACATAAAATAAAAAGTAGAGACTTAACATCCATCTCGCATTCAGAAATTATAGAGAGATGGTGATGATTTGGTCTCAACTAGGGGTGGCAATATGCGCCCGTTTCCAATCAAATGGGCTACCTGGGCACTTTTGCCAACTACAATGGGCGGAATGGGCGCTGATTTACTTTTTGAATGGGTTGTTTTGGGCGGGTAGTTTACTTAAATGGGCGTAATGGGCAAAAATAAAAAAAGCAACATGTTTTAACTTTGATAACTTCAGTACAACTAAATATGTCAAAAATTGACTAGTATTAAACAGTATTTATAATTTTTCCTTTTGTTTTTTGTTATTTTAGTGATTTTTATAACATGTGCCCGTTTGGCCCGAGCCCGTTTAGCCCGTGCCCGTTTTACCCGTGCCCGTTTTGCCCGTGCCCGTTTAAGCCCGTGCCCGTTTAGCCCGTAGCCCGTGCCCGCCCGCCCGCCCGTTTTGCCACCTCTAGTCTTGATACAATGATTTTGCTAGGGTTCAATTTTCTCTCGATATCCTCTCGAATTGATCTAGGTCTTAAGTGGAATGATTGTTCTTGGTTACTAAATAAAAGGGGTTGGTTTTCTAATCTAATAGAAAGTGGAAATGAAAAGTTAAATCAAAGGTAATTAATTTAATGATGAGTAGTAAAACTTGAATTTAAACTTGAATTTAAATTAGAATTAAGCTTAAAAGGGAATGGAGAATTAAATCAAGTAAAACAGTAAAGAAGCAGTTAAGAAACAGTAAGACTTAAAAATACCCAAAAGGTAACTGATTCGGAAGTTACTGTTCATTCTTCATTCGGAACTTGAGCTTGGTTCGGAACATTTGGATTCATCCGGAACTTCTTGATTCGGAACACTCATTCGGAACTTACTGACTCGGAACCTTCCGAATGAAGGTTGTTGATTCGGAAGTTTTGAAACTTCCGAATGAAGGACTGGTTCGGAACTTTCCGAATGAAGGAGCTTGGTTCACTGATTCGGAACTTGTTGGTTCGGAAATAACTGGTTCGGAACTTCTTCTTGATTCGGAAGTTTGAGACTTCCGAATGAAGGTGTTTTGATTTGGAACTTTAATGCTTGACTCGGAACCTTCCGAATGAAAGCTTCATTCGGAACTTTTTAGCTGATTCGGAAGTTATGAATCCCAGATACAGTAGCAGTGAAGCGAAGAACACGGAACACAAATTTTGATCAAAATCAAATCAAATACTTAAAAAGGATTTACCAAATTAAACACAAATCATTTAGACACCATAAGCAACGAATCCCACTAATAAAAACACAAATCCAAACAACTTTTGAAGATCAAATCAAGAAAATAAAAACTTAAAAACTTGAAGATAAAGATGATGATGAACAAGATGAAATGAAAGATTAGACAAGAACTTAGTATTGAATGATTGATGTTTTGACAAGATGAAACAAAGATTAAAATTACAAGATTGTAAAAACAAAGATAAAAATCACCAATCACCCTAGTGGTGATGGTGTTCTACGAACCAGGAAGAAAAGTGGGGAAGAAGAGAAAATGAAAAAACTAGTCTAAAATGTGTGAGGGGAAGGCTATTTATAGCCTTGTCCTTTGGTTGGTGAGTGGGCTTTCTCCCGTTCTTCTTGTCTTTTCGTCTTTTCAGAAAAGTTTCCGTTTTCGATTCTGATTCGGGATTTGTCGTCGATTAAATTCAACTCGTCTTTTTAATTTCTTCGTTTAAAGGACTTGAGTTTCTTCGACTTATATAAATCTTCCATCTTTGGTCCTTTTCTTCGATAAATCTTCGAATAGGCCTAGTGACTTCAAATCTTTTGCATCTCTTGGACAATAGACTTTATCTTGAGTCTTTTTCTTCAGTAAAACCCGTGCAATCCCATGTTTTCTTCAATATTCATCCGGTTGGCTCTGAAAACACAATAAACACAAAAACCACGCATAATTCCAAACAAATGATATTAAATACGTGTTTTGGTCTCGTTTTAGCCCGAATTAAGTGGTAAAAGGATGGGTGTTTACACACCTATCAAATCCCCTACACTTAACCATTGCCATGCCCTCATGCAATGCTTAGTGATAAAGCAAGTTTACACTTTTCTCATAATTAATCAACCTTGGCCTTATTTAAAATTCTACTAAACAAAAATTAAAGAAATAAAACTTCAAAGATAACAAGGGAATAGAAAACCATTTTCACTTGAAAATAGCTACATGGAAATAACTTGCAAAGAAATCGATGACTTACATTAGGGCTTTGGTGCTGCGAAGATTTATCACCCTCAAGTTTCACGTTCCCCAAACTAAGCTTAAAAACGAGATCATTGTTATTATAAGTTAGCAATTCAAACACTTACACACATGGCTTAATTAAATGCTTAAACTCCCTTATTCCTAGGTGTATCTCTTATATTTTATTTTTGTCTTAGAATGATCATGAAGATGCATTTTTGGACTTATTTCGATAGTTTATTAGGGCTGAAAGCAAAGTAGGACGATTTGATCAATAGTTAGCTAAAGGACAAAATCTCTTAAAACTGCTTCTCGGGATATCAAAAAGTTCATATCTTGGCATAACTTGGTTCACGATTTGAGACCTTTCTCGGGCCGATATTTGGCATGTACTTCATACTTCATATCTTCGAGAGACGTTCTTGAGATAATGGTCTTCTCATCATAATAGAGTTTCTTCACTTGGAGACTTTTGAGGGGTACTCCAACTTTGTTGACCACGACTTCATGATTATTTCTTCAATCTCTAATTGGGATTTTGAGATACAACGATCCGCCTCCTTTTCGGACTTGGATCTATTTATCCTCATACCTTGTTAGGGTCTTTTCGGATAGACTTCTCCATGATCTTTGTGGGAGTTGATTGCTTTTCGTCGTGAGTCTTGATCCTTCATATTGACTTAGGAATAATGCTTTTCACATCACTTTGGATCTTCAGCAATAAAATTGAATCCTCATGCCTTGTTAGGGCCTTTTCGGACTCGCCAATCTTCGCGCCCCGCTTCATAAGTTATGCCTTGGCTATGAACTCTTATCATTACCGAGCAACTTTTAAACGATCTTGGGCTAGAAGCTAAGTAACTTTTCAAATCGTAAGACCTTACTTATTGCAGATAAATTTTTAGCAAGTGATGGGAGAATAGGCAAATAATTACACCAAGTGAGCTTGCGCAAGAACACCGACTTATAATTGACTCTATCATTTCTCGTCCTCCACAATTTAAAATCTCAAGTAATGAGACTCGTGGACACTTAGCCTAATAAACCAATTAAGGTCTACATGGTTAAGGATACTAGCTAGAATAAACTTGGATAAGTCTATTCGGGTTGAGTCAAAATAAACGCAACGGGCCTAATATGTCAAAGACTTCTAAACTAGCTACACCACTATTTTTGACTTTATTGCGGAATATATACATATGAAAGCAACGATAAAAATTTAAAAATTACGACTAAATGGCCAAAGTTAATAAAAAATTTGAAAAATGTTGAAAAATAGGATTTTCCGGTTAATTGAAGGCATTTTCATGGAAAAGTCCACTTAAAACTTCGATAGAAGTCCCCCTACACTTAAGATAAACATTGTCCTCAATGTTTAAGCATGTGGGAAAAGTCTCCCCTACACTTATGACATTGTGCACGTTGGTTAACTCAAGTTAAGGAAGAGACGCCTAAAGTGATCAATTTCAAATGTGAGTATGAAGAAAATTGAATCACGATAGTTGAGAGATAGAACCGGATTTCGGATAAACACGGGAGCACGGTTCTTCAAAGATTCCAAGAGTGCACTTATCCCTGTAATCACATCACCACAAAGACAAACGCATATACAAGTCCCCCCCTACACTTAGGGGATTAAAACATACAAGGATAGATACTCGGGCTGCCTCCCGAGGAGCGCTTGTTTTTGATAACCGAGTCACGAGCCTGACTCGACCCAAAGTTAGTTCATGGGGAACGTGGTGAGGGATGGTATCACCTCCTGAGAGGTGTCCTCACCAAAGTACAACTTCACTCGTTGGCCATTCACCTTAAAATTAGGTCCATCAGGTTGAGCGAGCTCGAGAGTACCATATGGAAAAATTTGAGCAATGGTGAATGGGCCGGACCAACGAGATTTGAGTTTTCCTGAAAAGATTTTCAACCGAGAGTTAAAAAGTAAGACTTTGTCTCCAACATGGAACTCTCGGTTTTTGATCTTGGAGTCGTGAATGAGCTTAGTTCTTTCCTTATAGATCAAAGAATTTTCATAAGCCTCATTACGGAGTTCATTCAGCTCATTGAGTTGGATTTTGCGTAGGTCACCGGCTTTGTTTATATTAAAATTAACCCACTTCAAGGCCCAATAAGCCTTGTGCTCCAACTCAATGGGGAGGTGGCACGCTTTCCCGTACACAAGACGATAAGGCGTACAGCCGATCGGGGTCTTGTAAGCAGTACGGAAAGCCCACAAAGCATCATCGAGTTTATCAGCCCATGCGGCACGATGCTCTCCCACGGTCCTTTCAAGAATTCGCTTCAGCCCTCGGTTTGATATTTCAGCCTGGCCATTAGTTTGTGGGTGGTAGGCTGTGGAAAGACGATGATTTACACCGTACTTAGCCATGACTCTAGCAAATTGGTCATTGCAGAAATGAGTCCCACGATCACTAATAATGGCGCGAGGCACACCGAATCTAGCGAACAGAGCTTTCAAAAAGTTACAAACCACCCTTGCGTCACTAGTAGGCAAAGCTTTGGCTTCAACCCACTTTGAAACGTAGTCAACGGCAACAAGGATGTATTTGTTTCCTTTAGAGGAAGGGAATGGCCCCATAAAGTCGATACCCCAAACATCAAAAATTTCACACTCTTGAATGAAATTCTGAGGCATCTCGTCTTTATGTGTGATTTTGCCTTGCTTTTGGCAAACATCACATCTTTTGACCATATCGTGAGCGTCACGGTATATGGAGGGCCAATAAAATCCCGAATCAAACACTTTTTTAGCGGTGTAGTTGGGACCAAAGTGACCACCGGTGGGTCCTTTGTGGCAAGCATCAAGGATGTCAGACGCTGCCGGTCCATCAACACATCGGCGAATAATCAGGTCAGCACATTGTTTGAATAGGTAAGGGTCGTCCCAAAAGTAAGTCTTAATGTCGGTGAAGAACTTTTTCTTTTGCTGGGACGTTAACCCTTCCTTGAGAATTCCACCCGCCAAGTAGTTTGCAAAGTCCGCAAACCACGGGGTTTCATTCGGCTTCGAGTTTACAGAGAATAAGGTCTCCAAGGGAAAAGAATCATTGATTTCTTTGGTCGGATGATCCCCTTGGTATGGATCCTCAAGTCTGCTAAGATGGTCCGCGGCTAAGTTTTCTGCTCCTTTTTTATCGCGGATTTCGATTTTAAATTCCTGGAGCAGCAAAACCCAGCGAAGAAGTCTTGGTTTGGAATCTTGCTTTGTCAACAAGTACTTCAGCGCGGAATGATCGGTGTACACAATGGTGGTAGAAAGGACAAGATAGGGGCGGAATTTTTCAAAAGCATAGACAACAGCTAAAAGCTCTTTTTCGGTTGTCGTATAATGCAATTGTGCCCCAGTCATTGTCTTGCTAGCGTAATGGATCGGTTGGAAGTGTTTGTTCACTCTTTGTCCAAGAACCGCTCCAATAGCAAAATCACTAGCATCGCACATCAACTCAAAGGGAAGCTCCCAATTAGGGGTAACCAAGACGGGTGCCTTAGTTAGCTTATCCTTAAGGGAGTTGAAGGCTTCAAGACACTCTTTGGAAAAGATAAAAGGAGTATCTTTTTCCAAGAGGTGGGTCATCGGGCGAGCGATTTGAGAAAAGTCTTTAATGAATCGACGATAGAAGCCCGCATGACCCAAGAAACTTCTCACACCCTTCACTGTTGAAGGTGGATGCAACTTTGCTATAACGTCAACTTTAGCACGGTCTACTTCAAGACCGGCTTTCGAAATCTTATGTCCAAGCACGACGCCTTCTTTTACCATAAAATGGCATTTTTCCCAATTTAGAACAAGGCGAGTGTCTTCGCACCGCTTTAGCATACGTTCTAAATTGGCAAGGCAAGCAGAGAAGGAATCCCCGAAGACCGAGAAATCATCCATGAAGACTTCCATGGTTTGTTCAACCATGTCATGGAAGATAGCTAAAATGCACCTTTGGAACGTCCCTGACGCATTACATAAGCCAAAAGGCATTCTTTTGTAAGCGAAGGTGCCATAGGGACAAGTGAATGTAGTCTTCTCTTGATCTTGGGGATCGATGGGTATTTGAAAATAACCCGAGAAACCATCAAGAAAGCAGTAATATTCATTACCGGCTAATCGTTCAAGCATTTGGTCCATAAAAGGTAGAGGGAAATGATCCTTTCTCGTGGCATCATTGAGTTTGCGGTAGTCTATACAAACTCTCCACCCAGTAACGAGACGAGTGGGAATCAACTCGTTGTGTTCATTGGGAACAACGGTTATTCCGCCCTTCTTGGGCACACAATGGATTGGACTAACCCATGGTGAATCCGAAATAGGTTAAATCATACCCGCATCGAGAAGTTTGAGAACCTCTGTTTTGATGACTTCATGTATTTTTGGATTCACCCTTCGTTGGCTTTGAATAGTGGGCTTATAGTCGTCCTCCATGAGAATTTTGTGTGTGCAGAAGTGAGGATCAATTCCACGAATATCCGAGATTTTCCAAGCGATAGCCTTCTTATGGTCTTTCAACACAGCAACAAGTCGGGCTTTCTCTTCATCCTTCAAATCCTTAGCAATGATGACTGGCGACTTCTTCTCTTCTTCGAGGAATACATACTCAAGATGGGGCGGCAACTCCTTAAGTTCTAAATCCGGAGGATTTTCGACGGGAGGCGTATTCGAAGTCGGAGTCTCGATAGCAATAATAGTGGGAGATGGAGGGGAAGGGTTGTCTTCTTTGAGGAGGTTTGCAATGAAACTGAGGTCTTCATCCCAAGTGGCAGTAGAATCGTCATTGTTTTGCTTCACATCTCCCAAGGTGGCTTCCAAATCTTTCCAAAGGAAATCACTTTCTCCAAATAGAGATAGTGATGAGTCGATAGAGGAAACGGTCTCAACATTGGGAAGAGAGGTAGGAATGTTTTTACAAGCATCCTTGAAGTGTTCTTCACAAGCCTCATCAAGAACGTCAATACAATTAACATTCTCGTAAGAAGAAGGCTGTTTAGATAACTTTCCCATGTTGAAGACTACTTTATCGTCACCCACTCTCATGATAAGCTCACCGGCTTCAACATCAATGAGAGTGCGACCGGTCCTCAAGAATGGACGACCAACAATGAGTGGCACACGGGGGTCCATCTCGTAGTCGACGACAACAAAATCGGCAGGGAAGGTGAATTTGTCGACTCCTACAATGACGTCTTCGGCTATCCCCACTGGATAAGCAACCGTACGGTTAGCTAATTCCAAAGTCATTTTAGTAGGGACTAGCTCTGGGAGAGATAATTGCTTCCAAACACTTAGAGGCATGAGATTAATACTGGCACCTAGATCGGCTAGGGCCATGCAATTCTCTACTCCCGGGAAATTGCAAGGGATAAGAAAACGACCCGGATCACCAAGCTTGATTGGCAATTTCCTTAAGAGCACTGCAGAGCAGTTCTCATTAAGTTGGGTGTTGGCGAGATCGAGGAGCTTTTCCTTGTCGCTCAGAAGATCTTTAAACATTTTGGCATACTTGGGCATGTGCGCGAGAGCCTCAGCGAAGGAGATATTGAAATTCAGTTTCTTGAACATTTTTAGGAAATTCGAAACCTGAATATCATCCTTGATCTTTTGCTTCTCTTTCCTCAACCTAGAAGGATAAGGTATATTGGAAGAAGAGGAAGGCTTTGGGAGTATAGGATCACTCACAACCACGGGTGGAGGAGGGGTAGAAAGAAGAGGTGGAGAAATTGGGGAAGGAGAAGGATGAGGAATAGGAGCAGGCGACTCGTTCTCCTTAGTCACAACCACCGGTGGAGGTATAGGACGCTCGGGTTCCGTAGTACCTTTGCCACTTCGAGTGGTGATTGATTTCATCTCCCCTCTTGGGTTCGCAACGGTGTTACTCGGAAGAGTACCTGAAGAAGAGGGTTGACTACTTTGGAAGAAACTAGCCATCATGTTCCTCAGATCATTGGTTTGGCTATCCAACGTAGTTCTCATATCGGCTCTCAAATCATTTCCTTGCTTGACCAAATCTGCCTTCAAATTGCGCACTTCCTCTTGGAGATTTCCCACTATCACATCATTGGTCCTCATATAGGTGGCGACCTCTTGGTGTAATGCGGTGGTGGCTTGGTTGGGAGGAGCATTGTATGCAGGTGGTTGGTAAGCAGGTTGTTGGTAGACTTGATTGTTACGTGGAGGTGGTTGTTGTTGCTTGTGAGGTGGGATGTATGGTTGTCGAGGTTGTTGTTGTTGTTGAGGAGAGCGGTTAAGGTTTTGTTGTTGGTTTGTGTTGGCAGGAGGGAAACCAGGTGGTGAAAGATAGTTGTTGCTGCGGTAACTAAGCAAGTTACGGTCACCTTGAGGTCTAGCTTGATAAGCAGGTTGTTGGTAGGTGCCATATGCCGCATTCACATTCTCAGCAGGGTAATCTTGGGTGGCGGTACAAGTTGTGTAAGAGTGGGGACCACCGCATATCTCACAAGGTTGGCTGACAGCGTTCACTTGTGCAGTTTTGGCGTTGTTGCTGTTGTTGTTGCTGACGGTGTGTGTGACAAGCGATTCAAGAAGCGTGGTGATTTTGTCTAATCGCTTGTCGCTGTCATTAGTGCTAGCACTAGCAACATTGGTCCTAACACTCTTGGTTTGCACACGAGACTTGTTCTCAATGATGTCCCAAGCAGCATTGGAAGTCTTAGCCAATAAATTACCCCTCGGGGCACTATTCAGTGAATCTTGGTCATTCATGCTTAAACCATTGTAAAAAGTATTTATTTGATGAACTTTGGTAAAACCATGTTGTGGGCATTTTCTTAAAAGATCTTTAAAGCGATCCCAAGATTCACTGAATGACTCATCGTACTTTTGTTCAAAAGTTATAATCTCATTCCGCAAAGCGGTAGTACGAGAGGGTGGAAAAAAGTAGTTGATAAACTTTGTTTCCAAATCCGTCCACGAGAGAATAACCTGTGATAATATACATCATAGTTTTTGGTTGTTTTTTATTCTCAATCAAGTAACATAGGGGAAAAAAGGTGAGCATTATAACCTGTGATAATATATCCCACATCGGTTGGTAGTGTAAAGGTAAAGGGATGGGAAGGCTTATAAAAGGGGAAAGAAGCGAGAGGAATAATCACTTATCTGGATGGGGTCTATGAGCAATCAAGAAGGCTCATGGCCTAGGTTGGTGACCTCCATTGCACTTTGGAGGGGTGCCACCCTAAGATCGGCCCAAGTGGTCGAGTCTACATCGTAATTTGTTGCTGTGGGGGCCTGCGTTCGCGCGGCCCCTGCCCGATTCTTCAGTTTAAGTCTTTTTGTTCTGTTTAAGTGTTAAGTCATTAGTCTGAAAAACTTCAAAATCCACAAGATGTCTTTACAGAACTTGGAACTAACCAAAGGCAATTGTTGTGAAAACAGTTTGTTTGAACACGTTTGTAAAGAGGGGAAATTAACCAACAGCAATCGTACTCAGTTAATACGATGGTGTAGATAACTACAGAGTTATCTAAAAAGCTGAAACTTTTAAAGACTTGGCATGCGCTATGAATTGCTCCACTTTGGCACAAATCTTCAACTGTCTCCCCATGGCATCTCATTACCGAGGCGATAATTAACTAGCGAGGTCTTAGTTTCAAACATGGGCATCATCTTTGTTGATTTAATTTACAAAGCTGATATTAATAACATTATTCTTCTGCAATTACAGAGTCTTAACAATATGTATGGGTATTATTCTGTTTTTTTTCAATTCATAAACAAAAAGAGTGAAAAAAAGTGTGAGAACAATTAAGTTTCTGAAAGACCCTTTTTTATCCCACATCGGCTAGGTGAAGTAAACAGACAAGTGGGCGTTGACTATAAAAACAAGGGCCTGGTAATGGAAAAAACATACCTTTCTCGGCCTTTTGGCTAAGATCAAGTGTAGTATCTGTTCTTATCAGTTTAATATCTGATATGTGAGCCATTGGCTCACTCGATATTAATCTTATTTTTTTTTGGGGGAAGAGCCCGCCACAGTAGCTTGCTGCTGGGGTTCTTCACGTGTCGCCTTGGTGTTGCACTACTGCCTTGGCTTGGCGCACCCCTCCAATTACTAGTTCCAAGTTTATTCTGTGTATCTGTTAACTGTTTATCACCTAATAAAAGACAGCTTGAAGTCCTGTATATGTTTTGCACACCGAAAGACAATATTCATTCTCGTAATTGGCAGCGTTGTGTACATGGTTCGACCAGAGTTATCACATAACTCAAATTAGTTTAATATCAGAATGCAAAAAGTGCTAACAAACTAGTTTTAAGAAACCCCTTATAACTACAAATAGTTTTATCCCACATCAATTGGGTAGTGGAAATTGAGAGTGAGGAATGTTGTATATAAACAACAAGCTAAGCATGTGGCAATTTACGCAGCCAAGCAATGAGCACAAAGCGAACTATTCTTTCGCCTTTTACTAAAGAAGACCGTGTGCTCGTTGTATAAATTGGCATACGCCTATTTTTGGAGAGCTTCTTCATAAAGGAAGAGCTCCTACCAATGTTTAGTTAAAAATATTCTTATAAGATAACTCATGTGACAGCTGTGTCAACTTTGTATTTCCCAGATAAATTCCAAAGCAGCTGCGATATATCTTTTGCTATAAAAAAAAACTTTAGTTTATATCGTAATTTAGATCCGTTGCTGGGAAGTAATTCTTGGTTTTAACTTTTAACGAGTTACCTTGGTGATCCAGCATAGGGAATCCTTTACTCACAGACTGTTTAACCTCCATGATGCTCACTTACAGTAGGGGCAAACGGGGTGGTTTGGTAATGGGTCAACACGAGTTTGGATCAAAACTGCAAACCTTTGGGACGAATAAAATGAGCTTTGGTTGGCCTACGTTTGCACAGGTATTACTGCTCCCGTTAGTTGACTTGCTACTTCTCTGGAGTTATTATTGAGGTGCTTGTGCATAATCCGGATTCCGAGACTGTAAATGTGTAGACGTGTAGTTCTGCCATAACTAAAGTTGAATAAGGAGATGAAACGTTTATGAATTTTCACTTTTGAGGTCAAAACTAAATAGTTCTCGTCTTTTAGATTCTCACGGTTTGTTGGAAATTTTTAGGATGAATGATATAAATGTGTGTAAATTTACATAAATATAGATCAGAAAGAAAGGTTAATCATTAAGATGAAAATGAGTCTATTTGACCTAAAAAGTCAATGTACCCGAGAGGCATTTGACTTTCAAGGTCAACCTAGCTAAGGTTTGGCTTCGTGATTCTCAAGTTGTTGGGCGCTTCATAACATGTCAGTATGATAATATGGTTATAGAGCAGTAAGGATGGTCAACGATATCAAGCTCAGTGTTGATACATTAATGGTGATTAAAACTGGTGTCGTCCGTGGCGATACCATTATTGTTTTGTGGGGATGGAAGAAAGACATCAACCAAAGGTGACCATGGTTCCTTACTGGTTCGTTTCCACATACTCTAGAGCTGCTCAATAAGTTGCAAGTTGTTACGAGGCCTAAGGTGTTTGATAAGTATATTACCCCGTAGGTTGTTGCATATAAGTCTAAGAATTTTGTACGACATACAAAGAAGGTCTTTTACTTTCTCCTCCAGTTATTTTACCTACAATATATGAAATGTCTGGGAGACGCTGAGACATGTTTAATTTTATTCATAATATTAGCATGATGGTAGCTTATTAGTAACTTTTTCCTAACAGTAAACTCTTACAACCTACACTACCTATTTGACCATATATTTCCAAGCTCTTAAATGTCAAAATGTTCGTATGACCGGTTTTGCCATAGGTCTCTTGTGTTGATTTGGCTGGTCGTAAAACCTCTTGGAGGCCACAAATATCTATTCAAGGCTCTCAAGTGGGACTCGTGGTTATACACTTGGAAGAATCCCCAATTCTTGCATGTGTCACATACCTCACCTATAAGGTTTTGTACTGCTGCAGCATTATAATCAGCAGGAGACGAGTTGATCAAAGGAGAAAGGTCGATTTGTGGGATGCCTTGGACTTCAATTATTGCAAGTTTGGATAAAAAGTCGGACCAAGTTTCCCATGAGTAATGTTGGTGTGAAGGTGCACAAATAGTTGCCTTGGACTTCGATTGAGCTTGTGACTCAAGTCCGTTCCATGTTGAGAGTTGGACCATGGTGTTCGAGCGAAGGATCGGGCTTCCTGGTTCCTAGAGTAGAGGGCAATGCGAGTCTGGTTACACAGAGTTGCGAATACTTCTCGCTCTCAACAGTGGAAGGATAACGAGTCGGTGACCGGTGAGAGCCAGACGCCGTGCAACTCATAATAAAACTTTGATTTTAATTTCAGCGCGAAGAATTTATGGATGGGTCATAGGCTGGCCGAGTGCTGACGCTGCTAACTTTGAAGAACTCACTTGTGCGGGCCTCCTGACAACCCACCCCCAATCCATCGAGTTTCAAATATTAAGCTTAGCTCTATTTTTATCTAACAAAGCTTGATGTTATCTTTACAGTAACATTATTTGATAGAATAGTAAGTCGACGTGGCTCACCACCTCACGGAAAAATCATTGTCAACCCAACTATCCTCGAACTTTTTTACCTGCTGCTTAGTGAGGTCTTTTCGCCGCAATTTCCTACTCCCTTAGTGAGGTTTTTTCACACCACTTTGTATGTATAGTTTAGATGTTAGTTATATGTATCTCTTTGGGTATCCCGTAGCTTTCCAGCAACACTATATTGACATCATCATTCCTGCTTCTACGAAGACTTAGTATATAGTTTTTGACAAATCAAGCTCGTTTTAATCGTCCCAAAGGTTTACAGTATTGATCTAAACTCGTGTTGACCCATTACCCAAACCACCCCGTTTGCCACTATGTACATGAGCATAGCCAAATATTCTTTACAGTTATTTAGGAAGGGTACCTGTATGTAACTCGCTAAAAGGGTTCATCAAGGTACAGGTTTTATCTTTATGCAGGAAATAAAAGGGGAAAGAAGACTTGAATCATTTGTGTATAAAGAATTCCCTATGCTTGATCATCATGGTGACTCGTTACAACCAAGAATTACTTCCCATCAACGGATCCAAAGTAAAAAACTTGATACATTCGTTGCTTAGAATTATCTGCCAAAAACAGTACACAGAACGAGTATAAACTTCAAACATAGCTGTCACATGAATTTATAAAGTACACAAAGAACCGGCATAAGCTTTGAACTAGTAATTGGAGGGGTGCGCCAGCCTAGGCAGTAGTGCAACACCAAGGCAACACGTGAAGAACCCCAGCAGCAAGCTACTGTGGTGGGTTCATCCCCCATAAAAAATAAGATTAATATAAAGTGAGCCGATGGCTCACATATCAGATATTAAACTAATAAGAACAGATACTACACTTGATCTTAGCCAAAAGGCCGAGAAAGGAATGCTTATTCCATAACCAGGCCCTTGCTTTTATAGTAAACACCCACTTGTCTGTTTACTTCACCTAACTGATGTGGGATAAGAGCAATGAGCTTTACAGCAATTATATTTGTGAAGTTTTTGCTTTCTTTAGACACAACCATTGATTATGTTAAGCTGATTTACGCCTTAATACATCTACATCTCTCAAAGCCCTTCTTCAAGAGCGACAAACATTCGTTTTATAAGCTTCCCCTCGATTTTCACATTTGGAAGAACCCCTTAAACTAATCAGTCTTTTTAGCTTTATCAGTATTTTGACCAGTCCCGTGGAGCCAATGGGTTGCAGAATTACGAGTTATCCAATTTGGACTAGTGCTTCTTTTTAATCTTTTTATCTGTAAGAAGTTGGAATCCTAGGTTTAGGAAGAATCGGGACATCCGTTGCTAAGAGAGCGGAAGCATTCAGTTGTCCAGTTAGTTACTATTCCAGAACACAGAAACCAGAACTGAAATACAAGTACTTCCCCAGTGTCGTCAAATTTGCTTCAAATTGTGAGAAATTATGGTTGTGGCATGCCCTCTAACCTATGTAGCACCGAAACGGGAACGGCACGGGGATACGGGAACGATACGGGAACGGGAATCGGCAAAAATAAAAAAATAAAGATACGGGATCGACATAGATACGGCAATAAAAATATATATATAAAATCATTTTAACAGTGATAAAAGTATAAAAATCTTGAAATTAGAATCATTTTATATAATAAATAATTATATTTAATATATGTTTTTTTAAGGAAATCATCCTTGCAGAATGATATTTACTGTAATGTTTAAATAGGGACTGATAATGTAAATTCATAGGTATTAATTTTGAGAAAAAGAAAAAAGACATTTCCTCTCTCCCCTTATCACGTGGGAATTTAACACACATTTAATATATCTATCTCTCTCCCCCGTATTTATCTTCTTCCCAAAACGAAAATCTCAATTTTCAGATCTCCTTCATTTTTAGATACGGGATACGGTATATGTTCCAGATTCGGTCAACAAACGATCCCGTGATTTTGGAATCGGTCAAGATTCGATCCCCTGCCGCTCCCCAGCCGCTCCCGCTCCCCAACCGCTCCCAAACGGGAACGCAGCCCTTTCAGGCGATCCCGTGCATCCTAGCCTCTAACAGAAGAAACCCGATGCATAATTAATCATGAAGTGATTGATGCATTAGGTCCCAAGGGGTTTCTTACAAACATTGGAGGGATGCACTTGTGGGTGAACCTAATTTTTTTTTTTTTGAACTAAGGTGAACCTGAATTGGTATCTGCTCTTGTTGAAGGGCGGATAGCTGGTGCATCTTGATGTGTTCACGAATGAATCTAAGGTGCCTGGGGAGCTTTTTGGTCTTCGTAATGTGGTTTTATTGCCTAGAGGCTGAAACGCAATGGCTGATGTTGTGGTTGCGAACCTAGAGGCTCATTTTCCAAGAAGCCACTACTAACTCCGGTGGATTTTATGATTGCTTTAGAATTAACAAAATAAAATATTGATTTGTTAAATGAAGTTATGAACCAACCTACATTACACCTTTAATTACTTTGAACTTAGATACTCAACACACAGGCAATAATCGAGTTGGAACTAGGCTTTTTCTCATTCAAAGTGTTATTTCACCTTTTTGTGCGTGTTTCGTTACTATGATGATTATCATATACACACATCGATGGATAGGCTCAGAGGTGGAACTAGGCTTTTTCTCATTCAAATTGCTATTTCACATTTTTGTGCGCGTTTCGTTTATCATATAAACACATCGATGGATAGGCGGAATGATTTTTCATAAACATGGTTTACAAACAAAAAGAAACTTCAATCACCACTGCGAATAGGTAGCGCTGTTGTTTATAGTTTTCTGTCATTGTGATCGCCACAGCTAAAACGATTGTGTGAGTTTCGTTGCTGTGATGATTATCATATATACACATCGTTGAATAGGCGGAATGATTTTTCATAAAAAACAAATGATAACAACCATAAAAAACGTTTGTTGTCTGTCAGACAACCATGTAGCCATGCCAAGACCCATCAGATGGGCTGACAACGATCCTCTACTGAGCCATTGGTCGAAACAATAAGGCTCGGTTAATCACGCTCTGGCTACATGGTCTCGATGCATCAACCAGACATGGGTTTCTGTCTCTTGAGGAATCAAGAATACAGAGGTACGAGCCTATAGAACAGATCCTGTTTTACTAAAAGAAGCTATTGACCCATTGTAGTCATGAGAATAATACATACTATGTCATACGTCATGCCACTTTTGTGGATTGTAGCTTGTGGCACTTGAGACTCAAGAGAACATGAGTTTTACTTACTTCTTTTGCGATGCCCTCTATAAGAGTTTCTATGATCATCTGTTGGTCATAGGCAGGGTGTTTGTAGAGGGAAATGTAGCAAAGGGGGAAGGTTTCTCCATGGCTGCCTAGTTGTTCTCATTAGTCACATTGATTCAAATGAGGAAACTAGAGGGACACAACTAGGGTTGTTTGATTGTTGTATTAGACATGTATGTTGTCCGATATGTTTTTAGTTTTCGAATAAGTATAGGGGAAGTCCAATGTTTTTTATATTTGATGCACTATCTCTGAAAATTTTGGTAATATATATTCACCTTTTTACTAAAAATAAAAAAATAATACATTTGTCACAATTAAAGTACTACTTATACCTAACATTATATCAAAAATGATCATAATTAGTGGTGCACATCCAAACCGGTTAGTAACCGGCTAACTGGTTCATAACCGAAAACCGAAACATGTTATTAAAAAACCCTACTAACCGCCGATTAGTAACCGGTTTGGGTTTTGGGGTATTGGACCGGGTTTTTTTTTCAACCGGTTTTTCGGTTAACCGGTTAAAGAAGGGTTTGTTTTTTAGATTTTCAAATTTTTTATTTTATAGCCGTAGGTTAGAAGGGTTAGTAACGGTTAGACCGGTTATACATTTTTCTCCCTTAGACCGGTTAGTAGCCGAACCGGTTAACCGGTGCAACCGGTTTTTTGGTCTTTGACCAAAAGCAGGTATTTTTTAACACTAACCGAAACTGGTTCTGTGCACCCCTAATAATAATTGCTTGATTAAGATCTAGAAAATTTACTTATCTTAAAAAAATGATTATTCTCATTTCTTTCCTCTGCTGGTAGGTTTTTAATTTTAATAATCAGTACAGATTTAATAACAAGCAACAGTAAAAACCAAGTTGACTCTGTGGCCCAATGGATAAGGCGCTGGTCTACGAAACCAGAGACTCTAGGTTCGATCTCCAGCAGAGTCGCTTTTTTCATTCTTTCTTATGAGCAAAGAGGAAATAAAATCTGTCACTACACAGGGTTAAAATGTTAGGGATCCAAACAACGCATGTCAGTTCTGCCTGCAGCATGTCTGAAAAAGTACTCGTCAACTGGTACGTGGTTTGATCATTGGCATGGCTTCATATAGCAGGTCAAGGACAGCTCCCTTTTCTTTTAACACAACTACTGCTTTTTAGCTTGTTGGATTTTTCACTTGTGATTCTAAAGAGAAATGCTATGATCACAAAAGGTTTACAAAAACTTTTTCACAAAATGATGTGTCATGATGATTTGTACATCATTTTCCAATTAAAAGATGAGAGATAAAAAACTTAAACCCATATATTGTATGCCATATCATTTTGTGGAAATTTTTTTGTATACTCTTTGTGGTTCTAACATTCCTCGATTCTAAATTCTTGATAGTTCCATCATTCTTGTAGAAACTCAGGGGAGCACTGCAATTGTTAGCCTAGACCTGAAGCACACCAGTATTAGGCACAATGGTATTGACTATTTAGCCTTGTAGAAACTCAGCATCGCAATTGTTAGCATATTTCAGATGACTTCAGTTTCAACCTTTTTTACCCATTGACTTTTAAGCCTTGTAAGCTAAGTTTCTGTTTGACTGGTTTGAGATTGAATGCTGTCAAAACTTACCCAATTAACTAAATGGGTCAAATTTGTTACCTCAAATGAAGAAAAAGATATGGAAACATTAAACTAGTCTAAATGGGAATCGACATACCTCCTAATTAAGAGAACCACTTGAGCTTCCTAACACAGGTTCATGCCGAATGACCAACAAGGGTGGCTTGCTGAGATACGGTTCTCTTCTCACAAAGAGTAAATATTTTAAATGACCATGACTACAAAAAAAAGTTTCTCTTGAGGTAGAGATCCAGTGAGGTGTTATGTTTTATTGATACGTATATTGGTCAAATAAGTTAGAAGGCTTCCAAAATCGAGCCGGAAAACTGGTATGTAGGAATCCAAAAGAAGCCATTGTGGTCATGACTCATGAGAATAACATATGTGCAACAATATACCTAAGTGTGTATTGTTTCTCTTGAATAAAATGCTTGATACAACTCGTAATACATGAACAACGTGTTGCATAAAAATTTAAACTATGAATTGTATAGTTTATAAATGTTAGTAGCAGAAAATAGATACGTGTATAAACAAAACATTTATACACACAAATATTTCATGCCCATAACATTTATAACTATATCCCTATAGAATCATGTTTATAAAATGTACCTGACTTCATTGAACCTCCCCGACTTTATAGTCTTCTCATCATTTAATTGTCCTTCACTTGTCGATGTCGGACAGCATTCTCTCAACAAATTTTACATTCCTAATTTCACTAAAAGCATAGGGAATGAGCTCTCTTTTGTTTTCCGTCTCACTGATAAGTATTTGTTTTTTTTAACGGCAATTTTATTAAAACAGCTAGCAAGATGCTAGAGGATTACAAAGAAATAAGACAAGGATTTTTAACCCAATCAGTCCAAGACATTTTAGATTTACATCTAAATCTAACCCAAACAAAAGATTTCGAAACAATCTCATCAAAAATCAAGCTCCTAGGCCGCAAATTTGACCGAATAACACCTCATTACGCCATTTCCAAATAGACCACCATGCGATGAAACAAATACCTTCAAACAGCATCTTGAATTTTGAAGAGAGGCGGATACGAGAAATCCCATCTTTCTAGGATTTGAAAGAATCAGCTACATAATAATCTAATTCCCACCATCTTCTGATCTTGTTCATGATCTGGATTGATAATTCACAGGAAAAGAACAGGTGGCTAGTGGTTTCTGCCGACAGGTTACACAAGGGGCATAAAATAGAGCTAACATCCATACCTTTTCTAGACAAATTAAATCTGGTAGGGAGATAGTCATTGATGACTTTCCAGGCAAGAATGTTGACTTCAATGGGAACCTCACAAACCCATCTAGTTTTCAGATCTCCTTTTGGAAGAACAACGTCATCGATAGCCTTTCGAAGTGAAGATACCGAGAATGCCTCCGAACCATCGAGGTCCCACTTCCATCTGTATTGAGATTGACTTAGAATAACACCCTCAAGTCTTTCCGAAAGCATATCCATCTGATGAGATTCCACCCCGCCCCTCGGCATTCGTCTGAAAGACCAAGAAATATCCTCATGAGACATTTTGGAGGCCACAGTACTATCCTTAAGAGTTTCAAGCATAAAAAGTCGCGGCATCAGAATCTTGAAAGCAACATCCCTTCTCCACGCATCGTGCAATTGTAACTATTTGTAAATGTATCATAAGTATTTGTAAATGTATCATAAGTAATTGTAACTATTTGCTATATTAGAATCATTGACCATGTCAAAAATGTGATGGATTTATAATTACTGGGATGCATTCAAAGATTATGGGATTTTCAATAAGCTCGTTATTGTGTACGGAGTACATGTTACAATGTCAGCGTCCCTTGACAAGAAGTTCGTCATTTTAGGTACATAAGGATTAGATACAAGTGTTCTTGTGACCAATATGGGCACATTTTTTGTTCATAAGTTATCTTTTATAGTTGCCGGCCATGATCATGGGCACACATAATTTGAGGGTGTAAATAACTAGATACTTCTTCGAACATTGTACAAACCTCAACATTAGTGTCACGTGGAGATCCTTTTAATGCATACACCAACGATACAATTTTATATAGATGATGTATCTGTTCGTTTTACACGCAGATGAACCGAACTCATGTGTAGTTTATATAGGTGATGTATCTGTCCTCTTCGGGTGATGTGGAGGTAGGCTGATTATCAATGAATAAATAGGCTCAAGCCCAGTTTGTGGGTTTGAGGCATTAGAGTTTTGCCATTATAAATATGGCCATGAATAATATCATACTCATGGGGTTTAGTCCTTCTTACATGGTATCATGAGCACAGGTGGATCTAGTCGGCCACCATGAGGAATTCCTCATTGTCTCTCTACCACCCCATCAAAACTCTCATCTCCGTCATTTTAATGTCGGCCACCATGAGCCGCTTTATCTTTTCCAAAAAAAATAAAAAGCTCCTTCTCCGATGTGTCACCATAGACAACCGTCTTTGATCTATCACTCCATTTGAAAACAAAAACAAAAACCCAAATCCCCAAAACCCTCAATCTAAAAATTGGTAGCCCTTTATTTTTCTTTACGTTCTCTTGTTTCAAATAAATCTATAGTCACATGTCAAGACCACCCTGTGTCCTCCCAACACCATATCTCTTATCTTTTTTCTTATATCTCGCAATTGTTCTCAAGCATATAGACGGTCACAAAAAGAATCGTCATATCTAGGTTCTTTTAGCATTGGAAATCTACGTTCTTTTAAAGATGCCTCTTGCGAAGTTTACAACAGTTGGATAGAAGATCTCGAAGACCTCCACTCCAACTGCGGGGGAGTATTAGAGGAGATTAGGTTAGTCGACCCAAGCCCGTATGTGGGCTTAGGGTCCATTAGGGTTTCATTATGTTTCATGTAATCTCTATATAAAGTAGGATCGGAAATGGGATCCCCATCTGAACCAAGCTTAGACTCTGTGTCAATTGGAGTCCGAGTTGGATTACATGAAACCATATGTGCCCTATCCAAAAGCTCCAAAGCATATTTCTTTTGAGAAATGAACATGCCTGTAGAGTCACGTGTAACTGAAATGCCCAAAAAATAATTAAGAGCCCCTAAGTCAGTCATATCAAACTCTTTATGAAGAGAGGATATAATATGTTGAAGTAAATCTGTAGAAAAAGCCGTCAGTATGATATCATCCACATAGATCAATAAATATGCAACCTCACTATCATGCCTATAGATAAACAATGACGAGTCACATCGACTTGACGAGAAACCCGCCTTTAGAGCATAACCTGCGAACCATTGAAACCAAGCACGTGGTGCTTGTTTCAAACCATACAGAGACCTCTGTAAGCGACAAACATGATTTAGAAACCTAGCATCCACAAAACCTGGGGGCTGATACATGTAAATTGTCTCGGAAAGATCACCGTTAAGAAAAGCACTCTTAACATCAAGCTGATGAATGGGCCAATTCCGAGATAATGCGAGACTAAGGACCGTACGAATAGTAGCCGGTTTAACCACCGGACTAAAAGTTTCATCAAAATCAACACCAAACTATTGGCTACGTCCGTTATCCACGAGACGAGCCTTATACCTGCTCAACGAACCATCAGCATGATATTTATGCCGAAATAACCACATAGATCGAACTACATTCACATTAAGTGGTTTCGGAACAAGAATCCAAGTACTGTTTTTAATTAATGCACTATATTCATCATACATAGCATCTCGCCAGTTAGGATCAGATAAGGCAATAGATGGAGACTTACGAACAAGAGAAATATGAGAGACATGACCTTGAAAACGAGGATTGGGATTTACTGTACCAACTTGGGCACGTGTGACCATAAGATGAGTTCGGGTTGGGATGTTTTGTGTTGTAGGATGGGTCGTAGGTTGGGTCGTAGGTTGGGTCGTGGGTGAAGAAGTATTTTCGGTGGCGGTAGGCAGTTGGTTAGCAGTTAGAGAGGTGGAGTGGGTGGACTAGCCGAGGTTGATGTCAGGTCGAGAAGATTATTAGGCTCATTTTGAGTTATGTGGTTAGGCTCATTTTGAGTTATGTGGTTAGGTTGATTATGAGGCGAGTGATTGTGGTCAATAATGTGTCGGGTGATAAGAGAGGATGTGGTATCTAGAAATGTGTAAGATGGTGGGTTTATGGATTTTATCGAACCATATGGAAATTGAAGTTCATCAAATGTAACATGACGAGAAAGAATGATTTTGTTGGTGGAGAGGTCAAGACATCGATACCCGCGGTGATAAGCGGGATATCCCAAAAATATACAAGGAGTGGCACGTGGTGCAAACTTATGTGGGGAACTGAGATGTGGGTAACAAAGGAAACTAAAGTAACGTAAACATGAGTAGTCCGGTTGTTTGTTAAATAATTTGGTGCATGGTATTTCATTTTGAATGGCGGAGGAAGGAAGGAGATTAAGTAAGTAGGTAGCCATATGTAAAGCCTCGACCCAAAAGGTTGGTGGAAGGTGAGCTTGGAAAAGAAGGGTACGAATGACATTATTAATTGTCCGTATCATTCGTTCCGACTTTCCATTCTGTTGAGAGGTTTTAGGGCAAGAAAATCTAACTTGAATGCCATTTTGAGCAATAAATTTAAAAGATTGTTGTTATCGGATTCACCACCATGGTCACACTAAAAAGCCGTAATGTCACACTTAAATTGATTATTTACATAAAAGCGAGAATGTAATAATTTTTGAAACACTTAAGATTTTGTACATAAATGATAAATCCACAAGTAATGAGAATAATGATCAAGAAATAACACGTAATATTTAAACCCACCAGAACTAACAATTGGAGAAGTCTAAATATCTGAGTGAAATTTTTCAAAACAACTGGTAACAAAAGAATCTGAACTAGAAAACGGGAGTCTCACATGTTTTCCAAGTTGGCATGCGTGACAAATATGAGAAGACTTCTCTTTATTACAAGAAATATACTCACGAGAAACAAGAGAACGCAACACTTCTTCCCCGGGATGCCCGAGGCGTTGGTGCCAGGTTGAAGGACTAACAGAAAGCAAAGCATGAGGAATAGGAGAAGGTTGGGTGACTGGGTAGAGATCTCCTGAACTATCACATCTGAGGAGGATATAACGGGTCAAAAAATCTTTGACAGAGAAACCAAATGCATCGAATTCAACAGTGCAATTATTATCCCTAGTAAATTGACGTACAAAAATAAGATTTTTGATGATATTCGGGGTGACAAGAACATTTTGTAAGTGTAAAGGGCGATGAGAGGTAGGCAAGATGCTATGGCCGGTGTTAGTAACGGCTATTGTTTTACCATCACCAACACAAACAGATGGATATAAACATTTATTATAAACAGTATTTAAATTACTCGTATGTGAATTTAAATGAGATGATGCACATGTATCCATATTCCATGTCGGATCTTGAGTAACCATGGTGCTAAAGTCACTTGGGAGCATAGGCTGAGGTGCAACTAGATTACCCGCTGAATATGATGGAATATTGGTCGAAAGCATATACCTTGTGTATTAAACATATTGCTTAATTATACACAAACCAATATGCGATTTTTTTTCACTGCCGCGCCTCAACAACCACAAATAAAAATCATATACGATGTTTTCTTTATGTCTTACCCACACTTTTTGGAAACCAACCACCAACAGAATAACAACTCTGACTTCTAACTTTTGACTTTTGTGTAATGTTGATCCTTTATGGATCTATCTACACGTGTAGAGACAAATCCCAACAAAACAATACAATGATAAATAATACAATGAATGACTTTTTTTTACTAACGGAGAGGGAGGGAGGAATACGGAGATAGAGAGAAAAATTAAGAAAGGATCGATGCTCTTGATATCAAATTAGAATTATGATTTTTGGCTTTCATTCATTAACAAACAATTACAATATATAATCTCTGCAAGATTATTTTAGAAGATAAAATGTAAATGGGCTAAGCCTATTAAGAAAAATAAAGCCAATAGGCTAACATAAATATCATCTAACACTTTCTTTTTAAAAGAAGGGTAAAGGTCATACCTGAATTTTGCCTATCGTGAAACTATGACAACAGAAATGAAAACTATACTATAGTTTTGAGCTTTCCGCTAAGAAAATTGACACGTTTGTGTATCTTGCAGCAAAATGGGCAAACGTTCACACTTCACGTTTTAGGTGGTTAAAATTGTCTCAGTCAACATTACTAGTAATCTGTTAATGAGTAATCGAGTTCAAACATGGAGCAGTATGAATCCACAACTTCTTGTTCAAGCATGAACAAGTATGAACGACAAGTTATCGTTCAAACATGAACAACTAATTAATAAAATAGATATTTATCACAGATATAGTTTACATCCCACATCGGCCTGCGTGCAATAATGAAGGGGAAGTGATGGTGTATGAAAACAGACACATGATATGGTAGAAATCACATACCTGGATGGGGGTCAATGGATGATCAAATAGGTCTATGGCCTAGGTTGTCACATCCATTGCACTTTGGAGAGTGCCTCCTAAGGGTTGGCCCAAGAGGTCGAGCCTACATCATAATTTGTTGAAGGGGCTTGCGTTTGCGCAGCCCCGCCTAGTACTTGAGTTTAAAAGGTTTGATTTAAGCTACTGTTTTGTTCAATTGTTCAAACTACATCTCAACTTATAGATTAATGAATATTGAGCAGTGTTTTACATATATTAACAGTGATTTAAAATAAGCGTTAACATAGATAATAAAAAGGTCACTTGCGAAAATATATGTTGAAGGCCAGATCGGAAGAAAAAAGGAATTCAATATCTAGCAGAGATATATGACCAAAAGCTTTTGGCTCATGTCCGCGAATGGGTGATTACAATTGTGTGTGGGGATAGCTTGCTACACATTTGGTTTCTGTACTTCAAAAAATTTTCGACTTCATGTGCACTAAACATCTCGTGGAGTCGTGGTTAGAAATTATTTCAAAGTGTCAGGTCTTAGAATCTAGAAGACAGCCATATGCGAGCAGAGTAATAACTAAAATATAAAGCAAAAGAGATCTTTACAAATACCATTAGGACACGATCTTTTGCCAAATCTATCTAACCAAGGAAGTGACTATGTCTAAGATGTGCCTCTATAAAAGATATCGTTTTAGTTGTTAACGGCAAGTGATTATGTACTACCTGCTACTCAAGGATCTGTCGGGATAGCTTGTTGCGGATTTTGATTTTAAACTTCCAACTTTATTGTTAAAGTTCCTACCTTGTTGATATGGTGAGTTTCTCGTTTAATGTTGTTGATCATGGTTCAACTCATGACGAAAGCAGTGTATGCAAACAACATACTTCCCACTATTATCGACTTATCATGTCAAAAAGTACCAAGAAAATTGTATCCAATTTATAAAAAGTTATTGTCGGGCTAAGAAGGGATCTGCTATGGTCAAGGGAATGGGGCGATCCAACTGTACTCTTCAGTGTGTCTTGAAACAGCCTATGTGCATATTTCTTACATAGCCCTTCACCTAGGCCGATTATTGGCAATTCTAATTCGCGTAACTAGAAGGCTGAGCCAAACCTTCCTAGTCTACATAGGGTCACACAGTGTTCACCATTTTGTGCAAACACCAGATAACTTCTTTCACCTCCCACAACCGATCCCCACAGACGCTCGAGCCAAAGCTGCCCTAGCTCTTTGCCATTCAATAACTTTAATGCCCCCACTTGGAAATATTTCAAACTCTGGTACCCTTTTCTAAGAAAAAGTGAAATTGGAAGAAAAACACACCCACATGCGTATTTCACCACTTCTATCCGTGTTCATTCTTTGCTCATTTAATTTATTCTATCCCGCTACTCGTTTCTTACAAGTTCGCTTTCGATAACAGTGAAGTTGAAAGGGAACTTGGGGTGTTATTTTCCAAAGGACGTAAGTCAAAGAAACCAACTGTGGATAAATTCCAAATGCTTGTTGAAGATGTGTCATGTGATGGATGGAGTACTAGTACAGGTACATTACATTTTTTATGTACCTTCATTTACTTTCGATTCATGATCCGCAATATGCTCTTTAAGTACACTTACGAGATATTGCACCAAATATTGTTGGAATCGACACCACCAACAACCCAAAGATCGATATGCGGAACTAGATCCCTTAAAGAAGATCGCAGAGTTGCAACGACCGAAACCCAGAAGATCGACACACAAAGAGGTAACCAAACGATTTACTTTATTATATCAATCGATTACATAGAAAGAACAAAAGCTACGGTGTGATTTGAGCATCACCCCCTCACCTCCTTTTATAGGGTGAGGGGGTCGGTTACAAACTCGGGCTAAGCCCACTCGACACACTTACCGTACTATAAGGAAAGAAACCTAATCAAGATACTAACTATCTTAGGAAACTATATTCAACAATTTCCACCTTAGTGACAAGACTAGTTAGCCCCGACACCAAGTATCTTCATGCAATACTTGAACTTCGGACCTGGAACCACCTTTGTAAATGCGTCAGCTGCATTATCCTCCGTGCCTATCTTTACCACTTCAATCTCTTTAGATTCTACGATCTCCCTGATGAAGTGATACCTCACGTTGATATGCTTCGTCCTCTCATGAAACATAGCATTTCTTGAGAAATGAAAAAAAAATTGCCCCTTGATTATCACAATTCACAACCACTGACCTTAGGTTTATTCCCAGCTCGATTAGTAGACCTTTAATCCAATTGCTTTCCTTAACAGCTTGCGTAAGCGCCATATACTCCGCCTTTGTAGTAGACAATGCAACAACATGCTACAAAGTTGCTTTCCAACTCACAACACAGCCATGTACCATAAACACGTACCCGGTTATCGACCTACCCTTGTCAGGGTCTTTAGCATAATCGCTATCCACAAAACCGTCAACATCCACGTGTTTCCCTTGATCTCTACCATACACTAGACCTACATCAGCAGTTTCCTTCAAGTACTTCAAAATCCACTTCACCGCTTCCCAGTGATTTTTACCTGGATTCGCCAAATACCTTCTCACAATGCTAACCGCGTACGCAATATATGGTCTTGTGCAAACCATCAAGTACATTAAACTACCTACAGCATTCGCATATGGAACCTTACTCATTCTTTCCACATCCCAGTCACTCGACGGACAATCCTTCAAAGATACCTTGAAGTGTGCTCCCAATGGCATAGAGACCAAGAATTTTCCGCACATATCCCGACTGAGACACCTTCAGGGTTCGGTTACCCCTATCCCTGACAATCTCCATACCAAGTATCTTCCTAGCTGGACCAAGTTCCTTCATATCAAACTCTTTCCGCGGCAGTCCCTTGGTATATTCGATATCAGACTTACTTTTACAAGCAATCAACATATCATCTACATACAGCAGTAGATATATGTACATACCTGGTGCAAACTCCTTGAAGTAAACACAACTATCATAGTTGCTACGGCTAAACCCATTGCTAACCATATACACATCAAACCGTTTGTACCACTGCCTTGGAGACTGCTTAAGACCATAAAGGGATTTCTTCAACAAACATACCTTGTTGCCCGTTCCTTCTTCAAAACCAAACGGCTGCCTCATATAAATGGTTTCTTCAAGATTACCATGCAAAAACGCCGTCTTCACATCAAGTTGTTCCAACTCGTAATCTTCACAAGCAGTTAATGAGAGAATCATCCTAATAGATGTATGTCGAACCACGGGTGAGAATACCTCATTATAGTCAATCCCTGCTCGTTATGTGAAACCCCGAGCTACCAGCCTTGCTTTATACTTTAGTTTCTGAACGCCTTCAATCCCTTCTTTAATCTTATACAGCCACTTGCAGCTTACCAGCTTCTGACCACGTGGTTGATCGACCAGCTCCCAAGTATGATTCTTCTTTAAAGAACTCATCTCTTCCTCCATAGCACGAACCCACTCATCCCTTTCAGATGAATTAGTCGCCTCCTGGAATGTGATTGGTTCATATGTATCTTCTTCCTCACCAATAGCAAACGCATAAGCCGTAATATCATCATCTTCCCTAGACCCTGATGATCTAGACAATGATACATTACCTTCATTCATATACCTTGTAGGTACAGTAATTGTTCTCTTAGCTCTATCACGCATCAGAACATAGTTGTCCAGATTCTGTTTTTGAGGCATTGCATCTACTGCATCTTCAACTTGATCCTCATATTCATTCCCTGGATTTACCCTAGTATGAGGATCCACAGTTGGTTCGACCCGACTGCCTTGAAGTTCCACCTCAAACTCAATTTCCTTCCCCGGAATCTGCAGCACCAGCACCTTTGAGAGTATCCTTATACATAAGGCTCTCATTAAAAACCACATCCCTGCTTATGATTATCTTCGGTTTAACATCATCCAACCTCCATAATCTGTATCCCTTCACACCTTCAGGATACCCCATGAATATACATTTTATAGCTCTAGGCTTGAGCTCCCCCTGATTCACGTGTGAATAAGCAACGCACATCTCGTAATTCGCCGGATGTTCGACCATAAATCCATAGGTGTCTTCTTCTCCAACGCTTTAGATGGAGACCTATTGATCAGATATGCTGCCGTCACCGTTGCTTCAGCCCAGAATGATTCTGGCAAACCAGACTGAATTAGTAAACACCTAACCTTGTCTAAGAGCGTCCTGTTCATTCGTTCAGCTAGACCATTCTGTTGCGGAGTTCCAGCAACCGTCAAATGTCTTGCTACCCCGCTCTCCTTGCACAAGTTATTAAACTCCTGATTACAAAACTCCAAACCATTATCCGTTCGAAGTTTCTTCTGTTTTCTACCTGTCTGGTTTTCTACCAACTACTTCCACTCCTTGATCTTGCTGAATGCCTCACTCGTGTGTCTAAGAAAATAAACCCAAACCCTCCTCGAATAATCATCAACAATCGATAAGAAGTAATGACAAACACTCATCGATTCCACCCGAGAAGGACCCCAGAGATCCGCATGGACATAGTCTATAACTCCCTCTGTTGTGTGCTGACCTCGACCAAAACTCACCCTGGTCGATTTCCAAGAACACAATTTTCACAGAATTCGAGCTTACCTAGACCTTCCTTCCCCAACACCTCTCTTCTTGTGAGTTCATTCAAGCCTGCTTCACTAATGTGACCCAGACGTTTATGCCACACCTGCGCAAGACTTTCCTTTTCTTCTATACCGACACTAGCTTCACTTGATTCAGCCCAACCATCCAAGGAGTACACACAATTTTCCTTCAAAGTTCCTGACAAAACCATCAAAGAACCCTTGATCACCTTTACTCTTCCATTCTGCAACTTCACGGTATAGCCCTCTCGATCCAGAGTGCCCAAAGATAACAAATTTCTTTTCAACTCGGGAATGTAACGCACATTCTCAAGCACAAAATTTGAACCATCTTTCATTTGTACTCTCACCTTCCCTGTCCCGTTGATGGCACATGCTCTATTATCACCGAGCAAAACCATACCACCATCAAGCTCCTTAAAATCAAACAAGAAGTCCCTCCTAGGCGTCATGTGATAGGAACCGCCAGAGTCCATGATCCATTCTATGAACCTTTGCTCACTCACCGCCATCAACAAATCACCATTGTCATAACCCTTAGAATACGTCCCAACGTCCTGTTTTGCATTCTTGTTGACAAATCCAGTTGATTTCTTCTTGTTCCATTTTGGACAGTCTTTCTTAAGGTGATCCTCAGAATAGCATATGTAACACTTCAGTTTATAAGTCCCTTTACCTTTTGACTTTGATCACGAACTACCACGTCCTTGATTACCCCGATGCTCCGGCCTCCCTCTTACAAATAACCCATCACCATCATCCTTTGCATCTGTCCTCTTCTTCAACTCCCGTGAATTGAGGGTAGACAAGACATCTTCCAAAGAGAGCGACTCCCTTCCATAAAGCAATGTCTCCACAAAGTTATCATATGAGGATGGTAATGATGTAAGTAACATGAGTGCCTGATCTTCGTCATCAATTTCAACGTCTATGTTCGCCAAGTCACCGATCAACTTATTAAACTCATCTATATGTTCAGATAATTTCTTACCTGAATGCATGTAGAAAGTGAGCAGCTTCTTCTTCAAGTACAACTTGTTGGCTAAAGACTTTGTCATATACAAAGTTTCTAACTTTAACCAAACACCCGCACCATAATTTTCTTTGTTGACTTCCCTCAACACCTTGTTATCCAAGGATTAGAGTAAGGTACTGTGTGCTTTTTTATAGACATCTGTCTTCAATGCCGTAGTTTTATCAGCGTCTGTCATGGTATTCGGGAATGGATCTAACGCAGCCTCCCAACCATGTTGAATTAATAGACACCGCATCTTCACACGCCACAACCCGAAGTCATTAGACCTGTCGAATTTTTCGACGTCAACCTTCGCAATCGACGACATATTCTTTATCCCTTGTTGCTAAAAAATCCTTCTTGCAAATCGAATTAATTAGAATATCCATAAACCTCGATCACGTACAAGCAAAATCCGATCATACACTTGAAAACCCAAGCAAACCACGATCAAACTTGAACCACAAGAACCCGCAACAAGAACCTCTTTTATAGTTGAATTTCTTTTATATAAAAACAACTATAGCCCTTTGTAGTTATAACATTCACGTGATAAAAAAACCACACTTCCTTTTGATAAACGAAAGCGACAAACTATAGTAATAGTTTATTAATTAAACTAATACTAATATCACTTTGTCAATTACAGTACATATCACGTGCAAGGTTTTTTTTTCCTTTTTCAGAAACAAAAAACCCACTCACTTCGTCTTCTCCGCCTTTCTTCTCCAATCGAACACCTGCAACTCGAAGATGAGGATTCGACGAACCTCGTAACCCTTTTTCTTCCACGACCCTCTTGATCTAGCACCGATCTTCAAGAGCCCAACGAACCTGATCTCTGATACCACTTGTTGGAATCGACACCACCAACAACCCGAAGATCGATATGCAGAACTAGATCCCTTAAAGAAGATCGTAGAGTTGCAACGACCGAAACCCAAAAGATCGACACACAAAGAGGTAACCAAACGATTTACTTTATTATATCAATCGATCGATTACATAGAAAGAATAAAAGCTACGGTGTGATTTGAGCATCACCCCTCACCTCCTTTTATAGGGTGAGGGGGTCGGTTACAAACTCAGGCCAAGCCCACTCGACACACTTACCCTACAATAAGGAAAGAAACCTAATCAAGATACTAACTATCTTAGGAAACTATATTCAACAAATATAATTTTGAAGGTATTTGAGGACGAGATGCTGCCAAATATTGTGACTTGTTGCAAGGAAGAGATTAAGCAGTGGCGGAGGCACGCAGGGGTCTAAGGGGTCGTCTGACCCCCTTAGCGAAAAATTTGTAGTGTAAATTTTCGAAAATATTCGGATTTGTTTTATAATCTGCCCCCCCTAAGAACCATTTTGTAGTGTAGTTTATAAAAAATATAAAAGTTTGACCCCCCGAGCCAAATTTTCTGGCTCCGCCCCTGAGGTCAAGGTTATGAAGGGGTTGCAGAGGTTGAAGCCTCATAGGTAAGAACTTTAATTCTTGTTTTTAAGTTTAACTTCAATCTTGTTCATCTTACAAAATATATACTTAGTAATTTGATTATATCAAGGACAGAACATGAACGCAGAGTGTATTTTGAAATTAATTACTGTAGTTATTTGATGTTTGGATGGACATATAACAGTCATCTTGACATCAAGTAGTAAACGTTCTGCAACAACAATGATAATTAGAGGTGGCAGATCCACCCATTTCCTAATGAATCGGCTGATTCGGGCCGCGTTCTATCTCATACGAGTCAAATATATATAGCTAAAAGTGAACAGGTCAAGGGTCTCCCAAGTGTATCTTGTATTTACCTGGAAGGGGTCAATTGATGATCAAGATTGCACTTAGGAGGGGTGTGCCCGCCTAAGGTCGGCCCAAGTGGTCGAACCTACTTCATAATTTGTTGCTGTGGGGGAATGCGTTTGCGTGGCCCCTGCCCAAAACAAGTCCTAGAATTTTATAATCTTTTAATGTTGAAGCTGTTTGTGCTATCTGTTACGTATATCAACTGGTTTTACGCAAATGCTTATGCAATATCTTTCGAAAGAAAATATATGAAGTCTGGTTCCTGTTATACCAAGAGACACACTAACCGACTTAGTCAGTCTCTTGACAGCTTACCTTGCTTCTTCTATGTGTCCACCCCTTTGTGTAGTTTCTGTTCCCTCGAGAGCCGGGTATCATTTTTATTTTTACAGCCGTTCAAAATCATCAATCCACTACTAATCACAGATAGCTTTATCAGTTATCTTTTCTCATAGACTTCCCCTCTTTATCCTTCAATGTATATTATGACCATCCCACATCGGTCTAAGAGGTGAAATGAAGTCAGTTTGAAGAATTATAAATACAAGGCACATGCCTAGCATACAAACTTGCCTTAAACTAATGAGTAAGGAAAACAAAGCGACCGGTGAGAGCTGGACGCCGCGCATCTCATAATAAAACTTCGGTTTTAATTTCAGCACGAAGAATTTATGGAGGGGTCATAGGCTGGTCGAGTGTTGACGCTGCTTACTTTGCAGAACTCACTTGTGCGGGCCTCTCGACAACCCACCCCCAATCCATTGAGTTTCAAAAATTTATCGAACCACTCTGAATGTATGTATCCCGTAGCTTTCCAGCAATGCTATATTGACATCATCATTCCTGCTTCTACAAAGACTTATATTATCTTACCCGTCAAACACTTTCTCTATTATTGTAGTAACATGAATGGGAACTAACCCCCGAGATGTACCAACAACTAACCGGATGAGTAAACATAAGCTACGCCCTCCAGCACTACACACCGCCATTACTCACCTTCCTGTAACTTTGTTCAGGAAATGTTTACAACTATCACTTCTAAACACTTCCGGTCACTACAACACCCTCTTCATCTAGTCAACACATGTTTAGTTCTTGTTTATGTAGGAATAATGCTTAGTCTTGCACTTTGGATCGTATATGTGAACTGCCCCAAAGGGAGGAAGTGTTTGCTAAGACACGTCTAGACCCTGCGTTCGCGCCGCCCCTGCCCCTGCCGGATTCTTCAGTTTAAGTCTTTTTATTCTCTTTGGTTTTTTTAAGTGTCAAGTCATTAGTCTGAAAAACTTAGTCTAAAAAACTTCAAAATCGACAAGATGTCTTTACAGAACTTGGAACTAACCAAAGGCAATTGTTGTGAAAACAGTTTGTTTGAACACGTTTGTAAAGAGGGGAAATTAACCAAAGGCAGTCGTACTCAGTTAATACGATGGTGCAGATAACTACTGAGTTATCTAAAAAGCTGAAACTTTTAAAGACTTGGCATGTGCTATGAATTGCTCCACTTTGGCATAAATGTGATTGAGCCAAATATACCATGTTTTGTGATTTTGTAATGAGATTTGGTATATGCACAAATCTTCAACTGTCTCCCCATGGAATCTCATTGCTGGACCGAGGCGATAATTAACTAGCGAGGTCTTAGTTTCAAACATGGGCATCATCTTTGTTGATTTAACTTACAAAGCTGATATTAATAACATTATTCTTCTGCAATTACAGAGTCTTAACAATATGTGTGTGTGGAATATGTGTGTGTACTATTTTGGTTTTTTTCAATTCATAAACAAAAAGAGTGAAAAAAAGTGTGAGAACAATTAAGTTTCTGAAAGACCGTTTTTATCCCACATCGGCTAGGTGAAGTAAACAGACAAGTGGGCGTTGACTATAAAAACAAGGGCCTGGTAATGGAATAAGCATACCTTTCTCGGCCTTTTGGCTAAGATCAAGTGTAGTATCTGTTCTTATCAGTTTAATTTAATATCTGATATGTGAGCCAATCTTATTTTTTATGGGGGAAGAGCCCACCACAGTAGCTTGCTGCTGGGGTTCTTCATGTGTTGCACTGCTGCCTAGGCTTGACGCACCCCTCCAATTTCTAGTTCCAAGTTTATTCTGTGTATCTGTTCACTGTTTTTCATATAATGAAAGACAACTTTTAGTCCTGTATATGGTTCACACATTGAACGACAATATTCATTCTCGTACTGGGCAGCGTCGTGTACATGGTTCGACCAGAGTTATCACATAACTCAAAATGAGATAAACAAACACTGAATAAAATGAGTCTATTTGACCTAAAACTTCAATGTACCCGAGACGCATTTGACGTAAGTTAGAAGTACACTGATGTCTTTCATGATTGATTAATTAAAGTTGTTGACTTGTTGTTTTGATTGCTAGTAAATAACTGATTTCCGAGGTTTATGGTTAAACAATGTGTTTTGGAGTTCTGTTTTGACATGCTACAAATGGTTTTATCCCACATCGCTTGGGTAGTGGAAGTTGAGAGTGAGGAAGGTTGTATATAAAGAACAAGCTGAGCATGGGGTAATTCACGCAGGAGCACAAAGCGAACTATATTTTCACCTTTTACTAAAGAGTATCCTGTGCTCGATGCAGTATTGATCCAAACTCGTGTTGACCCATTACCCAAACCACCCCGTTTGCCACTGTACATGAGCATGGGGTAATTCACGCAGCCAAGCAATGAGCACAAAGCGAACTATTCTTTCGCCTTTTACTAAAGAATACCGTGTGCTTGTTGTATAAATTGGCATATGCCTATTTTTGGAGAGCTTTTTCCCACAAGGAAGAACTCCTACCAATGTTCAGTTAAAAATATTCTTATAAGATAACTCATGTCACAGCTATGTCAACTTTGTTCTCAGTTCTGTGTACTTTTGTTTTTGCCAGATAATTCCAAAGCAGCCGTGATATATCTTTTGCTATAAAAAAAACTTTACTTTATATGGTACTTTAGATCCGTTGCTGGGAAGTAATTCTTGGTTTTAACTTTTAACGAGTCACCTTGGTGATCCAGCATAGGGAATCCTTTACTCACAGACTGTTTAACCTCCATGATGCTCATTTACAGTAGGGGCAAACTGGGTGGTTTGGTAATGGGTCAACACAAGTTTGGATCAAAACTACAAACTTTTGGGACGAATAAAATGAGCTTTGGTTGGCCTACGTTTGCACGGTATTACTGCTCCGTTAGTTGACATGGTACATCTCTGGAGTTATTTTTCCAGTGCTTGTGCATAATCCGGATTCCGAGACTGTAAATGTGTAGAGGTGTAGTTCTGCCATAACTAAAGTTGAATAAGGAGATGAAATGTTTATGAATTTTCACTTTTGAGGTCAAAACTAAATAGTTCTCGTCTTTTAGATTCTCACGGTTTGTTGGAAATTTTTAGGATGAATGATATAAATGTGCGTAAATTTACATAAATATAGATCAGAAAGAAAGGTTAATCATTAAGATGAAAATGAGTCTATTTGACCTAAAAATTCAATGTACCCGAGAGGCATTTGACTTTCAAGGTCAAACTAGCTAATTTTTGGCTTCTTGATTCTCAAGTTGTTGGACGCTTCATTACATGTAAGTATGACAATATGCCTAAACTCGCATGAATCTAAGTCTTCCAAAAGCTTACAACATTTCACAGCGTTTTTAAACGTACAATTTCATATATCATATTACGGCATCATTTCATCTATGTCCCTCCAAAACATGATACGTGAATGCTACCTCTGGTCCATGTTATAATCCTTTATTAAACTCAGATACCCGGTTTTCAAATGCAAAGCCAAACACCCTCTTACTTACCTGGATGGTTATAGAGCAGTAAGGATGGTCAACGATATCAAGCTCAATGTTGATACATTAATGGTGATTTAAACTGGTGTCGTCCGTGGCGATACCATTATTGTTTTGTGGGGATGGAATGGAAGAAAGACATTAACCAAAGGTGACCATGGTTCCTTACTGGTTCGTTTCCACATACTCTAGAGCTGCTCAATAAGTTGCAAGTTGTTAAGAGCACAAGGTACGGGGGAGATACCCCTCGCGTTGTGCAAAAACGCGACCCAAAAACGCGACAAACCACACCCCACCTGGCGTTTTCGTGTCTCGAGCCGAGGGGACGACGCGCGTTTTTGCACGAAAACGCGAGACATGAAAACGTGAGACCGTACCCGGTATCGCGTTTTCGTGTCTCGCGTTTTCGTGCATAAATATTTTTTTTTTATTTTTTTTTATTTTTTTTAAGAAAAGTGGGCCCAATTTTTTCCCCACGGCTCAAGCCAACCAGGGAGCCATGATTTTGGTGTTGTGGAGGTTTTGGTGTTGTGGGATCATTTACCCACCACACACCATACCCTTTGAAAAAGTTGGTGTTTTCCCACGGCTCAACACGACGGCTCAGCACCATACCCTGTGCTCTAAGAGGCATTAGGTGTTTGATAAGTATATTACCCCGTAGGTTGTTGCATACAAGTCTTAAGAATTTTGTACGCCATACAAAGAAGTTCTTTTACTTTCTCCTCCAGTTATTTTGCCTACAATATATGAAATGTCTGGAAGACGTTGAGACATGTTTAATTTTATTCATAATATTTGCATGATGGTAGCTTGTTAGTAACTTTTTCCTAACAGTAAACTCTTACAACCTACACTACCTATTTGACCATATATTACCAAGCTCTTAAATGTCAAAATGTTCGTATGACCCCGGTTTTGCCATAGGTTTCTTGTCTTGATTTGGCTGGTCGTAAAACCACTTGGAGGCCACAAATATCTTTTCAAGGCTCTCAAGTGGGACTCGTG
This sequence comes from Glebionis coronaria, assembly GCA_025667525.1. NCBI lineage: Eukaryota > Viridiplantae > Streptophyta > Magnoliopsida > Asterales > Asteraceae > Glebionis > Glebionis coronaria. Next base: position 583,285,819 of record CM046879.1, read on the forward strand.
GTTATACACTTGGAAGAATCCCCAATTCTTGCATGTGTCACATACCTATAATCAGCAGGAGACGAGTTGATCAAAGGAGAAAGGTTGATTTGTGGGATGCCTTGGACTTCAATTATTGCCAGTTTGGATAAAAGTCGAACCAAGTTTCCCATGACTAATGTTGGTGTGAAGGTGCACAAATAGTTGCCTATTGATCCGGCAAAAGAAAAGTTTAAAACAAGGGCCCAACCGGGTTCGAACCGGTGACCTATTGATCTGCAGTCAATTGCTCTACCACTGAGCTATGGACCCTTTTTGTTTTTTATTTGTTATGTATTATCCAGATATAAAACATACAGCAATTACACATAACAACTTTTTGGTTTGTCTGCGAAAGCATATCAGTCTTGAGATTTGTACTTCTTTTGGTCCGTGGCATGAAACTCGGATGCTATTGTAGACCGTATGCGTCATTTGTTAATCTGTACTTATGCACCATTGAAGCCTTTTGACCTTAATACTCATGAGATGTGTTCTACTTATCCTACATCAGTGTGCGTGCATGATTAAGCTGTTTGTGCTATCTGTTATTTTCAACTGGTTTTACACAAGTGCTTGTGGTACAATATCATTTGAAAGAAAATATATGAAGTCTGGTTCCTGTTATACCGAGAGACACACTAACCGAGACCTAATGTTATGTTCTAGATCATATTCATCGTCACTTTCTATTCATTAGTCTCTTGACAGCTTACCTGGCTTGTTCTATGTGTCCACCCCTATGTGTAGTTTCTGTTCCCTTGAGAGCCGGGTATCATTTTTAATTCTGCTTATCCAACCTTGTTTTGAGTAAACTAGTAGCACGATTGTTTGCATGACCCATTACCCAAACCACCCCGTTTGCCACTAGTGTACATGAGAATCAAGGATGTTACATTAGTGAGTTTTTTAGGAAAATTTTAACTGAATATTGGTTGGAGTTCTTCCTTGTGGGAAGAAGCTCTCCAAAAATAGGCGTATGCCAATTTATACAACGAGCACACCGTATTCTTTTGTAAAAGGCGAAAGAATAGTTCGCTTTGTGCTCATTGCTTGGCTGCGTGACTTGTCAAATGTTCGGCTTGTTCCTTATATACAACCTTCTTCACTCTCAACTTCCACTACTCAAGCGATGTGGGATAAACCCCAACACCCACCTGCCGGACCAGAACTCCAAAACACATTGGCCAAACACAAACCTCGGACACCGGGACATCAGCTACTTAGTCATCAAACCAACAACCTCAATAATTCATGAAAGACATGAATGTGCTTCTAACATAACCAATGTCCTCATACCTCGAAAAACAGCTCGAAAACCGTTACACCCTCTTTCGCCTTTGGACCATCCCAGACACTACACACCCACCTTCCTTAAACAACACTCCACTTCCATTGGAGCCGTTGTCGGAAACACGACCATTGGTGCAGACCAAGAACTCATCGACTCGTTACCGGGTCTGGAGATTGTCTCAAGTTTGAGTGTTGGGTTGGATAAAGTAGATTTGGAGTATTGTAAAAAGAAGGGTATTTAGGTTACTAATACGGCTGATGTTTTGACTGATGATGTGGCTGATTTAGCTATTGGGGTGGGGTGATGTTGGCTACGTTAAGAGGGATTTGCGAGTGTGATCGGTATGTGAGACGTGGGTCGTGGATAAAACGTGACTTCAAATTGAGTACTAAGGTTTGCTATCCACATTTATGGTATGTTTTATAGGTTATTATACTCGAAATTTAACAATGTCAAATTTAATGACTGGTATTTGGAATTCCTTAGTTAAGTGCTTATACGCTTAACCAGAAAAGAAAAGCAGTTTTGATTTTTGATGTGAAAATATCTATACGTGTTATTTTAGAGTAAATTAGCAGGTTAGCATGGCTTGTGTAGTATATTTAGAAAAGGCCGAATTATCAAACTAACACTGCAACAAAACTGGTTTCGCAGGACGCCGAGAAGTGTCGTATCATGTTACTCCGTGGTTAATAGGACCTTTGACTTTTTTCTAATCCGCGATGTTGACTTTTGCTAATTGCCAAACTATACTTGCAGAATTACGAGTTATCCAATTTGGACTAGTGCTTCTTTTTCATCTTTTTATCTGTAAGAAGTTGGAATCCTAGGTTTAGGAAGAATCGGGACATCCGTTGCTAAGAGAGCGGAAGCATTCAGTTGTCCAGTTAGTTACTATTCCAAAACACAGAAACTAGAACTGAAATACAAGTACTTCCCCAGTGTCGTCAAATTTGCTTCAAATTGTGAGAAATTATGATTGTGGCATGCCCTCTAACAGAAGAAAGCCGACGCATAATTAATCATGAAGTGATTGATGCATTAGGTCCCAAGGGGGTTCTTCTAAACATTGGAGGGGTGCACTTGTGGGTGAACCTGATTTTTTTTTTTTTGAACTAAGGTGAACCTGAATTGGTACCTGCTCTTGTTAAAGGGCGGATAGCTGGTGCGTCTTGATGTGTTCGTGAATGAATCTGTGGTGCCTGAGGAGCTTTTTGGTCTTCATAATGTGGTTTTATTGCCTCATGTCGGGACTAGCACTATGGAGACTGAAACGCAATGGCTCATGTTGTGGTTGCGAACCTAGAGGCTCATTTTCCAAGAAGCCACTACTAACTCCGGTGGTTTAATTATGATTGCTTATAGAATTAACAAAATAAAATATTGATTTGTTAAATGAAATTATGAACCAACCTACATTACACCTTTAATTACTTTGAACTTAGATACTCAACACACAGGCAATAATCGAGCTGGAACTAGGCTTTTTCTCATTCAAAGTGTTATTTCACCTTTTTGTGCGCGTTTCGTTACTGTGATGATTATCATATACACACATCGATGGATAGGCTCAGAGGTGGAACTAGGCTTTTTCTCATTCAAATTGCTATTTCACATTTTTGTGCGCGTTTCGTTTATCATATAAACACATCGATGGATAGGCGGAATGATTTTTCATAAACATGGTTTACAAACAAAAAGAAACTTCAATCACCACTGCGAATAGGTAGCGCTGTTGTTTATAGTTTCCTGTCATTGTGATCGCCACAGCTAAAACGATTGTGTGAGTTTCATTACTGTGATGATTATCATATATACACATCGTTGAATAGGCGGAATGATTTTTCATAAACATGGTTTACAAACAAAAAGAAAGTTCAATCACCATTGCGAATAGATTGTTTATACTTTTCTGTCATTGTGAAAGCCACAGCTAAAGCGATTTTGAGAAAGAAAAAAAATTGGACAATTTCTCGATTTGTGCGTGTCATCCTTGCACAGGGGCCATGCTAATCTTCTCTGTATCGTTCCAATTTTATCGGATGTCCCCAAAGGTACAATGCTTTGCTGACCTTGGCCTCTTTTAAACTCATAATAGGTTGCTCTTCTGGTCGATGTGGGAAAAACTTATAAGATAAATTGTTAAGCATCCTAAAAAATGTTTGCTTATTTTTGTGTTTATAGTTCTGCTTATTTTAACTTTAAGCATCTTAAAAATAGGCAGTGCATGAGTTTAAGGTTGGATTCTCTTATATCATGTTGATCTTTGAATCAAATGAGATCCGTGTTCTTTGAAGGGCACCCAGCGTTTACACTTATACAGCGATGATGGAGAAAATGTGACATCATTCTCTTTTTTGCCTAATTGTGGAACGCCTGGACTTTTAGATGGAGCGTGCGTGTATGTGAACTAGCTGTTAGTACCAAGAAATACCTTAAAAAATGAAACATACAGCCAATCATTTAGATTATGTTCACTTTTTGCGCAATGTGTTGTTATTACAACTGATAGCGGAAGACCTAGCGGTCAAGTGGCACACATGGGAAATGGGAGACCTAGCCACCCACAGTTTATGAGTCAAGGCAAGCCAATGTAATATTTTTTCTAAACTTTGGTCGCTACATGCGGCAGATAGTTTTCTTTGGTATTTGCTTATACTTAGAAACTGTCAGCAACTTCGTTAGTTAAGTACGACCTGCAGATATTTAGTACATACTCTGCAATGAAAACGTTCAACTATATGTTTTGTAGAAACTATTATTTTCATGCCTAACGCATCAACATAGGATATATCATTTTACCTCAAGGTTACAATTTATAAGATGCAGATTTACAATAACATATATCACTTTCGCAGGTGGACATGGCAGACGCTATGCATGTACATATCTTTCCAAAAAGATTCGTTGCAATTTTCAAGAAACCGGTTTTATAATTTGCCCGGTCGAGCTACCGGGTCATGGTTTAACCCGCGGTTCAACCGGGTTTTCCCTCAAAACCGGTGTCCGGTCACCTGTCACGGTTCAACCGGCCGGGGACCCGGGTTTTAAAACTCATCCCTTGTGTACGTTTGTCTTTGTTATGAATTTGATAGTCCAAAACTAAGTACATGCCACTTCAAAAAGGTTTTAAACTTCCAACTTTACTGCTGTTGATAATGGTTCAACTCATGACCAAGGCAGTATATGCAAACAACATACTTCCCACTGTTATCGACTTATCATGTCAAAAAGTAAAAAGTTATTGTTGGGCTAAGAAGGGATCAGCCATGGTCGAGGGAACGGGTTGATTCAACTGTGCTCTTTAGAGCGTCTCTTAACAGCTTATGTGCTCATCTCTTTCACATAGCCTCACCTAGCCAATTCTTGGCCAATTCCAATTCCCCTTTTACTAGAAGGCTGAGCCAAACCTTCCTAGTCTCCTCCACAGGGTCACACAGTACGCACAATCTTGTGCAAACACCAGACGACTACTCGTCGTCATGTTCTCGGACACAGCCGATCCCCACAGACACTCAAGCCAAAGTTGCCCCTAGCTCTTAGCCCTTCAATAACTTTAATGCCCCCACATGGGTCACAAGCCCACGCTACTGGACTCGGCAAACGCAAATGGCCCAAATGGTCCTTTTAAATATCAATATGGTTTCATTTTTGGGCGATGTGGGATAGTTTAAAGTTTCAATATTTCACTTACAAGTACTTTCTTCACATGGCTAAAAAAAGGTCTTTATGAGCCATTTTTTATCCAAAGAAGCTTACCGTTGTACGTTCTGTCACAAATACACTGTCGATCGGGTAAAGGTTACAGTATTGATAGCACCCATAAATTTTCTTTTATGTACTTTCTTACGGAATACATATAGACAAGCTGATATTTTGGCTTAGCATGAATTGAGTTTGACCGGATGAACTGAAGACGAAACAGAAATTCTATCTGGGATAAAAAATGTGAGCCAAAAACTGGATTCAAAGTGAGCGTAGTTCGGTCCAATCCACAATGAATAAGCCTACAAGTCATGGGGTCTTTTTGTTTGTCTTGTAATGTGGCTTATCTTACATTCATGAGGGGTCGGTTAACTGTTCACGCGTTGTGGTTTGATAGTGAATAGTCCTCTAAAAACCGCCACAATACATATGGTTGTGTATTGTCGTACGTGTCGGTCGTCATCTGTACGTGTGACAGTACATGTGATGTGTCTTTTAATTCTAAATCGTTTGTGTTCTGAACTCAGTTGTGATAAGTCATATTCAAAACGCACAAGCATCCCCTTACTAATTAATGTTTCTTGCATTTGTACATTTTGACATGTCTTAAGGCCTATTATGAACTGGTGTAGCATCACGGGTGAGTAGATAGCAAAGGCTGTAACTTTCGGTTTTGAGGTCCTTCATTGTGCAAACTTCACGGTCCCTTCATCCTGCTGACCCTTAATAAGGAACGATCGCGATTTTTCCTGAAGTTTCAAGTCCTTGTGGATATTGTGACAAGTGTAAACATAAGAGTCATGCCAGGGAAGGTTTCAATTGAATAAGATGAAGACATAAGTCTTGTGTTAGTACTCACCGGCACATGACTCATCAATACATCAGGCTAGGTTCACTTACAAACTGAAACAAATGTCTGCGTATATTGTGACTTGTGTCAATTTCACAGTCATCTACATATAATTTAACATTTTGACATCAAACTGTGTTTGTTAATTTGACGATATCAAACCAATCATGTGACACATCTGCACTTGTAGCACTACCACCAATATCCAGAATTCAACTAAAGTACCTTTAGATAGTTTCTCCTTGTCGGGTCTCTAGTCAGCATTAAGCCAAATGTATAGTATACAAATATGTTTGTTATGTATCGGACTTTTTCAGTAATTTATATCATGGAAGATAGCACAGAAATTGAGATTTACATTTATGAGTCTTTAAAGGCAGTGAAACTGTTTGTAATTTTGTATACATAAGCACTATAAGACTGCTCGTAATACGGTCAAGAATGCGTCTTAGATGCCTAGCCGGAAGATCAAGAACGAGTCCGCCTTATTACGCTCACCTTATTCTGGATGTCCCACATCGGTAGAGTGGGAAATATGAATGAGATGAAGACTCAATAAAAAGAGGTCCATCATACTTAGATTGATAACTTATAGTTGCTCAGTTCTGACCTGTCTTTCACATCTTAGAGGCTGTGTGACCTCGTTTGTTGAACCGTCAGTTTTGATTCCATGAGTGGTTCATATTTGTAACACCATTATTATTAGTTTTAATATTTTTAGTTCTGTTTTTGGTTGGTTTTAAATTATGTTGACCATTGATAGAATTAAAAATATTAAAGCTTTTTTACAAGAAAAATAAAATGTTTAATTTATTTAAGAATATAGAAAATAAACAAACAATTATAATTTAACAAAAATTAAATTAATCCGTTGATAAAATTGCTATGTGTACTAAAGTGTATATCGCACAAAATACAAGAACAAACTCAATCAGGGGTGTGGTAGGACTATTATTATCCAAATTGAGTTAAGACTCTAGTTTGAACAACAACAAAACAGTAGAGCTTAAATCAAACCTTAAACTCAAGTATTGGGCGGGGCTGCGCGAACGCAAACCCCTTCAACAAATTATGATGTAGGCTCAACCTCTTGGGCGGACCTTAGGAGGCACCCTCCAAAGTTCAATGGATGTGACAACCTAGGCCATGAACTTTTTACAACCTACTGCAGTAGTTGTGCTTCATAATTTTTTTTTTAATTTTAACCTCTCGAAGTTTTAAACTTATCATTTCAGGTATGATTAAATTAATGAAACATTTGAACTCTTTTGCAAGAAAACCCACTTGATTTAAAACCTCTTTCTTCGGACTGTGTAATCTACGTAGTTTCTATAACATGTTACTACCGAATTTTTTTTTGAGCCCCCCTAACATGAATTCTTAGCTCCGTCCCTGGCTATATGCAAAGTTCAAAAGGTTATATAAAAATTGTCATGTGATCACGATATCCAGTGATGTCGTACAAACAGACCATGATCAACAAATTCCAAGGATCTCACACAAGTGGCCATATTTCACTCCCACGGAAAGAACACCCTGTACGCAGATTCAGGTCTTGGGCTTTGATTCTATAGGTTAGAAGGGGTTAGTGTTAGACCGATTATACATTTTTCTCCCTTAGACCGGTTAGTAGCGTTAACCGGTCCAACTTGGTCTTTGACCAAAAGCCGGCATTTTTTTAACACTAACCGAAACTGGTTCAGTTAACCGGTTCTGTGCACCCCTAAATTCATAGATCTAGAAAATTTACTTATCTTAAAAAAAAACATGATTATTCTCATGTCTTTCCTCTACTGATGTGTTTTTAATTTTAATCGATCCAATAACAAGCAACAGTAAAAACCAAGTTGACTCTGTGGCCCAATGGATAAGGCGTTTGTCTACGAAACCAGAGATTCTGGGTTCGATCCCCAGTAGAGTCGCTTTTTTCATTCTTTTTTATGAGCAAACAGGAATTAAAATCCAAACACCGCATCTCCCTTTTCTTTTAACACAACTACTGCTTTTTAGCTTGTTGGATTTTTCACTTATGATTCTAAATTCTTGATAGTTCCATCATTCTTGTAGAAACTCAGGGGAGCACTGCAATTGTTAGCCGATAGACATGAAGAACGCCAGTATTGGGCACAATGGTATTGACTAGTTAGCCTTGTAGAAACTCAGAGGAGCATTGCAATTGTTAGCATATTTCAGATGACTTAAGTTTCAACCTTTTTTACCCATTGACTTTTAAGCCTTGTAAGCTAAGTTTCTGTTTGACTGGTTTGAGATTGAATGCTGTCAAAACTTACCCAATTAACTAAATGGGTCAAATTTGTTACCTCAAATGAATAAAACGACATGGAAACATTAAACTAGTCTAAATGGGAATCGACGTACCTCCTAATTAAGAGAACCACTTGAGCTTCCTAACACAGGTTCATGCCGATTGACCAACAAGGGTGGCTTGCTGAGATACGGTTCTCTTCTCACAAAGAGTAAATATTTTAAATGACCATGACTACAAAAAAAAAAGTTTCTCTTGAGGTAGAGATCCCGTGAGGTGTTATGTTTTATTGATACGTATATTGGTCAAATAAATTAGAAGGCTTCCAAAATAGAGCCGGAAAACTGGTATGTAGGAATCCAAAAGAAGCCATTGTGGTCATGACTCATGAGAATAACATATATGCGACAATATACCTAAGTGTGTATTGTTTCTCTTGAATAAAATACTAACTTTACTCCGTAATACATGAACAACGTGTTACATAAAAATTTAAACTATGAATTGTATAGTTTATAAATGTTAGTAACAAAAAATAGATATGTGTAACATTTATAACTATATCCCTATAGAATCATGTTTATAAAACGTACATGACTTCATTGAACCTCCCCCACTTTATAGTCTTCTCATCATTCAATTGTTCTTCACTTGTCGATGTGGGACAACATTCTCTCAACACATTTTACATTCCTACTTTCACTAAAAGCATAGGGAATGAGCTTTCTTTTGTTTTCCGTCTCACTGATAAGTATTTGTAAATGTATCATAAGTAATTGTAACTATTTGCTATGTTAGAATCATCGACCATGTAAAAAATGTTATGGATTTATAATTACTGGGATGCGTTCAAAGATCATGTGATTTTCAATAAGCTCGTTTTTGTGTACGGAGTACATGTCACTATGTCAGCGTCCCTTGACAAGAAGTTCGTCATTTTGGGTACATAAGGATTAGATACAAGTGTTCTTGTGACCAATATGGGCACATTTTTGGTTCATAAGTTATCTTTTATAGTTGTCGGCCCTGATCATGGGCACACATAATTTGAGGGTGTAAATAACTTGATACTTCTTCGAACATTGTACAAACGTCAACATTAGTGTCACGTGGAGATCCTTTTAATGCATACACCAACGATACAATTTTGATTCTCGCTCATACTGTTCGTTTTACACGCAGATGAACCGAACTCATGTGTAGTTTATATAGATGATGTATCTGTCCTCTTCGGGTGATGTGGAGGTAGGCTGATTATCAATGAATAAATAGGCTCAAGCCCAGTTTGTGGGTTTGAGGCATTAGAGTTTTGCCATTATAAATATGGCCATGAATAATATCATACTCATGGGGTTTAGTCCTTCTTACATGGTATCATGAGCACAGGTGGATCTAGTCGGCCACAATGAGGAATTCCTCATTGTCTCTCTACCACCCCGTCAAAACTCTCATCTCCGTCATTTTAATGTCGGCCACCATGAGCCGCTTTATCTTTTCCAAAAAAAATAAAAAGCTCCTTCTCCGATGTGTCACCATAGACAACCGTCTTTGATCTATCACTCCATTTGAAAACAAAAACAAAAACCCAAATCCCCAAAACCCTCAATCTAAAAATTGGTAGCCCTTTATTTTTCTTTACGTTCTCTTGTTTCAAATAAATCTATTTTCACATGTCAAGACCACCCTGTGTCCTCCCAACACCATATCTCTTATCTTTTTTCTTATATCTCGCAATTGTTCTCAAGCATATAGACGGTCACAAAAAGAATCGTCATATCTAGGTTCTTTTAGCATTGGAAATCTACGTTCTTTTAAAGATGCCTCTTGCGAAGTTTACAACAGTTGGATCGAAGATCTCGAAGACCTCCACTCCAACTGCGGGGGAGTATTAGAGGAGATTAGGTTAGTCGACCCAAGCCCGTATGTGGGCTTAGGGTCCATTAGGGTTTCATTATGTTTCATGTAATCTCTATATAAAGTAGGATCGGAAATGGGATCCCCATCTGAACCAAGCTTAGACTCTGTGTCAATTGGAGTCCGAGTTGGATTACATGAAACCATATGTGCCCTATCCAAAAGCTCCAAAGCATATTTCTTTTGAGAAATGAACATGCCTGTAGAGTCACGTGTAACTGAAATGCCCAAAAAATAATTAAGAGCCCCTAAGTCAGTCATATCAAACTCTTTATGAAGAGAGGATATAATATGTTGAAGTAAATCTGTAGAAGAAGCCGTCAGTATGATATCATCCACATAGATCAATAAATATGCAACCTCACTACCATGCCTATAGATAAACAATGACGAGTCACATCGACTTGACGAGAAACCCGCCTTTAGAGCATAACCTGCGAACCATTGAAACCAAGCATGTGGTGCTTGTTTCAAACCATACAGAGACCTCTGTAAGCGACAAACATGATTTAGAAACCTAGCATCCACAAAACTTGGGGGCTGAAACATGTAAATTGTCTCGGAAAGATCACCGTTAAGAAAAGCACTCTTAACATCAAGCTGATGAATGGGCCAATTCCGAGATAATGCGAGACTAAGGACCGTACGAATAGTAGCCGGTTTAACCACCGGACTAAAAGTTTCATCAAAATCAACACCAAACTATTGGCTACGTCTGTTATCCACGAGACGAGCCTTATACCTGCTCAACGAACCATCAGCATGATATTTATGCCGAAATAACCACATAGATCGAACTACATTCACATTAAGTGGTTTCGGAACAAGAATCCAAGTACTGTTTTTAATTAATGCACTATATTCATCATACATAGCATCTCGCCAGTTAGGATCAGATAAGGCAATAGATGGAGACTTACGAACAAGAGAAATATGAGAGACATGACCTTGAAAACGAGGATTGGGATTTACTGTACCAACTTGGGCACGTGTGACCATAAGATGAGTTCGGGTTGGGATGTTTTGTGTTGTAGGATGGGTCGTAGGTTGGGTCGTAGGTTGGGTCGTGGGTGAAGAAGTATTTTCAGTGGCGGTAGGCAGTTGGTTAGCAGTTAGAGAGGTGGAGTGGGTGGACTGGCCGAGGTTGATGTCAGGTCGAGAAGATTATTAGGCTCATTTTGAGTTATGTGGTTAGGCTCATTTTGAGTTGTGTGGTTAGGTTGATTATGAGGCGAGTGATTATGGTCAATAATGTGTCGGGTGATAAGAGAGGATGTGGTCTCTAGAAATGTGTAAGATGGTGGGTTTATGGATTTTATCGAACCATATGGAAATTGAAGTTCATCAAATGTAACATGACGAGAAAGAATGATTTTGTTGGTGGAGAGGTCAAGACATTGATACCCGCGGTGATAAGCGGGATATCCCAAAAATATACAAGGAGTGGCACGTGGTGCAAACTTATGTGGGGAACTGAGATGTGGGTAACAAAGGAAACTAAAGTAATGTAAACATGAGTAGTCCGGTTGTTTGTTAAATAATTTGGTGCATGGTATTTCATTTTGAATGGCGGAGGAAGGAAGGAGATTAAGTAAGTAGGTAGCCATATGTAAAGCCTCGACCCAAAAGGTTGGTGGAAGGTGAGCTTGGAAAAGAAGGGTACGAATGACATTATTAATTGTCCGTATCATTCGTTCCGACTTTCCATTCTGTTGAGAGGTTTTAGGGCAAGAAAATCTAACTTGAATGCCATTTTGAGCAATAAATTTAAAAGATTGTTGTTATCGGATTCACCACCATGGTCACACTGAAAAGCCGTAATGTCACACTTAAATTGATTATTTACATAAAAGCGAGAATGTAATAATTTTTGAAACACTTAAGATTTTGTACATAAAGGATAAATCCACAAGTAATGAGAATAATGATCAAGAAATAACACGTAATATTTAAACCCACCAGAACTAACAATTGGAGAAGTCTAAATATCTGAGTGAAAATTTTCAAAACAACTGGTAACAAAAGAATCTGAACTAGAAAACGGGAGTCTCACATGTTTTCCAAGTTGGCATGCGTGACAAATATGAGAAGACTTCTCTTTATTACAAGAAATATACTCACGAGAAACAAGAGAACGCAACACTTCTTCCCCGGGATGCCCGAGGCGTTGGTGCCAGGTTGAAGGACTAACAGAAAGCAAAGCATGAGGAATAGGAGAAGGTTGGGTGACTGGGTAGAGATCTCCTGAACTATCACATCTGAGGAGGATATAACGGGTCAAAAAATCTTTGACAGAGAAACCAAATGCATCGAATTCAACAGTGCAATTATTATCCCTAGTAAATTGACGTACAAAAATAAGATTTTTGATGATATTCGGGGTGACAAGAACATTTTGTAAGTGTAAAGGGCGATGAGAGGTAGGCAAGATGCTATGGCCGGTGTTAGTAACGGCTATTGTTTTACCATCACCAACACAAACAGATGGATATAAACATTTATTATAAACAGTATTTAAATTACTCGTATGTGAATTTAAATGAGATGATGCACATGTATCCATATTCCATGTCGGATCTTGAGTAACCATGGTGCTAAAGGCACTTGGGAGCATAGGCTGAGGTGCAACTAGATTACCCGCTGAATATGATGGAATATTGGTCGAAAGCATATACCTTGTGTATTAAACATATTGCTTAATTATACACAAACCAATATGCGATTTTTTTTCACTGCCGCGCCTCAACAACCACAAAGAAAAATCAGATACGATGTTTTCTTTACGTCTTACCCACACTTTTTGGAAACCAACCACCAACAGAATAACAACTCTGACTTCTAACTTTTGACTTTTGTGTAATGTTGATCCTTTATGGATCTATCTACACGTGTAGAGACAAATCCCAACAAAACAATACAATGATAAATAATACAATGAATGACTTTTTTTTACTAACGGAGAGGGAGGGAGGAATACGGAGATAGAGAGAAAAATTAAGAAAGGATCGATGCTCTTGATATCAAATTAGAATTATGATTTTTGGCTTTCATTCATTAACAAACAATTACAATATATAATCTCTGCAAGATTATTTTAGAAGATAAAATATAAATGGGCTAAGCCTATTAAGAAAAATAAAGCCAATAGGCTAACATAAATATCATCTAACACTTTCTTTTTAAAAGAAGGGTAAAGGTCATACCTGAATTTTGCCTATCATGAAACTATGACAACAGAAATGAAAACTATACTGTAGTTTTGAGCTTTCCGCTAAGAAAATTGACACGTTTGTGTATCTTGCAGCAAAATGGGCAAACGTTCACACTTCACGTTTTAGGTGGTTAAAATTGTCTCAGTCAACATTACTAGTAATCCGTTAATGAGTAATCGAGTTCAAACATGGAGCAGTATGAATCCACAACTTCTTGTTCAAGCATGAACAAGTATGAACGACAAGTTATCGTTCAAACATGAACAACTAATTAATAAAATAGATATTTATCACAGATATAGTTTACATCCCACATCGGCCTGCGTGCAATAATGAAAGGGAAGTGATGGTGTATGAAAACAGACACATGATATGGTAGAAATCACATACCTGGATGGGGGTCAATGGATGATCAAATAGGTCAATGGCCTAGGTTGTCACATCCATTGCACTTTGGAGAGTGCCTCCTAAGGGTCGGCCCAAGAGGTCGAGCCTACATCATAATTTGTTGAAGGGACTTGCGTTTGTGCAGCCCCGCCTAGTACTTGAGTTTAAAAGGTTTGATTTAAGCTACTGTTTTGTTCAATTGTTCAAACTACATCTCAACTTATCGATTAATGAATATTGAGCAGTGTTTTACATATATTAACAGTGATTTAAAATAAGCGTTAACATAGATAATAAAAAGGTCACTTGCGGAAATATATGTTGAAGGCCGGATCGGAAGAAAAAGGAATTCAATATCTAGCAGAGATATATGACCAAAAGCTTTTGGCTCATGTCCGCGAATGGGTGATTACAATTGTGTGTGGGGATAGCTTGCTACACATTTGGTTTATGTACTTCAAAAAATTTTCGACTTCATGTGCACTAAACATCTCGTGGAGTCGTGGTTAGAAATTATTTCAAAGTGTCAGGTCTTAGAATCTAGAAGACAGCCATATGCGAGCAGAGTAATAACTAAAATATAAAGCAAAAGAGATCTTTACAAATACCATTAGGACACGATCTTTTGCCAAATCTATCTAACCAAGGAAGTGACTATGTCTAAGATGTGCCTCTATAAAAGATATCGTTTTAGTTGTTAACGGCAAGTGATTATGTACTACCTGCTACTCAAGGGTCTGTCGGGATAGCTTGTTGCGGATTTTGATTTTAAACTTCCAACTTTATTGTTAAAGTTCCTACCTTGTTGATATGGTGAGTTTCTCGTTTAATGTTGTTGATCATGGTTCAACTCATGACGAAAGCAGTGTATGCAAACAACATACTTCCCACTGTTATCGACTTATCATGTCAAAAAGTACCAAGAAAATTGTATCCAATTTATAAAAAGTTATTGTCGGGCTAAGAAGGGATCAGCTATGGTCAAGGGAACGGGGCGATCCAACTGTACTCTTCAGAGTGTCTTGAAACAGCCTATGTGCATATTTCTTACATAGCCCTTCACCTAGGCCGATTATTGGCAATTCTAATTCGCCTAACTAGAAGGCTGAGCCAAACCTTCCTAGTCTACACAGGGTCACACAGTGTTCACCATTTTGTGCAAACACCAGATAACTTCTTTCACCTCCCACAACCGAAATCGCGATAGCTCGGACTGAGGAAGTAAACTAGAAAAGAAAAAAAAAACATAATCAAAGCAGAGCTTTAAAAGCGATTCTTTAGAAGCAACGGATCTTATAAAAAAACAAAACTTTAAAAAAAACTAACAAATAAGCGAAACGCGACAGACTCAAGGTATATCTATCTGTCAACGATGACAGACTCAACCTCTCTATCGGCCGAAACGCGACGGACTCAAGGTATATCTATCTGTCAACGATGACAGACTCAACCTATATCAATCGACCGAAACGCGACAGACTCAAGGTATATCTATCTGCGAAACACGGCAGAGTCAACCTATATCTATCAGCCGAAACGCGGCGGACTCAAGGTATATTTATCTGCAAAACACGGCAGACTCAACCTATATCTATCAACCGAAAACCAAATAGTCGTCTCGGGGCTGGATACCCTAGATTCGACTAACAAACAAACAATTAAACTAGATAACTAAAACATATACAAAAAATAAACATAAAAATAATACTTATAAGTAAATTAAAAACATCACAGCAACTTCGACAATCTTTGCAATCGTAAACCTTTTTCTTCAAAACAAGATCGTAAAGAATGGAGGCTTTTTAACATTCGTCGGCTTGCATGTATAGACCCTCCATCTTTATTGCTTGACCAAACAATATAATAATAGGATTATTGGATGAGGAATGGTGATCATCAAAATATTATACATCACAACTATATTATTGGATTGAATTGAGGGAATATGCATACGGTAGATCAACGAAACCCAAAAACAATTTTCTTGTTAGTGTTTTTAGGGATCCATGTTTTAACGAAGAGAGGCAAGGATTCGCATGCTGTGAACTAATAGGGATAGGGTTCTAGGATCGGGGTGTGGCCTAAGGTGTGCTCTGATACTATGTTAGAAGGACTAAAACCCATGAGTATGATATTATTCATGGCTATATTTATAATGGCAAAACTATAATGCCTCAAACTCGCAAACCGGGCTTGGGCCTATTTATTCCCTAATACTGATAACTTTAATTTTCCTACCAGCTGGTCTAAATTCTTGTCCGTGCGTTCTTGTATGTTTGACATGTCGAAACTTCTTGGATAACTTGAGTGTCAAACAACCTATATAAATAATTTTGTTTGCTGTCAATATGATTGTAGAAGCTTTGCTCTGTGCTAGTGTTTGCACTTAATATCTCATATTCCTTATGTGCTTATGCGGCGAATCTTTATTGCCTACTTCTTAGTGGTTTCAGTATCTCGTGGCTTCATATGGTTGTTAGATCATCCTTGGCTACTTATGGTTGTTAGTTGAAATCAATAACTTTATGTCTAATAAATTTTATCTATATGATCTACAAGGTTTTACACATCGAACCTAAATCTTATGATGAGGCTGCCAAAGACCCTAGGTGGGTTGAGGCAATGAATGAGGAGATGGAGGCACTTAATAGAAATAATACATGGGTTATAGTTGATCTACCTCAAGATAGAAAACCTGTAGCATGTAAATGGTTATGGAAAGTGAAGTATAAATCTAGTGGAGATGTTGAAAGATTCAAAGCTAGGGTTGTAGCTAAAGGTTTTAGTCAAAAAGAAGGAATTGACTATGAAGAAACATTTTCACCTGTTGTTAAAATTGTTACTGTCAGATGTCTTCTTTCTATTGTTGTGCATAATTGTTGGCCTGTTTATCAATTAGATGTCAATAATGCATTCCTGTATGGAGATTTAGATGAAGAAATTTATATGAATCTACCAGAAGGATATGGATCTAATTCTGATAATAAGGTTTGCAGATTGACTAAATCTTTATATGGCTTAAAACAAGCACCAAGAAAATGGAATGAAAAGCTGACTAGTGTGCTTATTGAAAATAGGTTTAGTCAAAGCAAAAGTGATGTTTCTTTGTTTACTAAGACTGAAAATGAGTCATTTGTTGCCCTGTTAGTCTATGTTGATGATACAATAATAACAGGGAACAATGAAAGTATTATTAATACCTTTAAAGAATATTTGAGTTCTAAATTTAAAATAAAAGATCTTGGTAAACTCAAATATTTTCTAGGTATTGAAGTACTTGATAATGAAGCTGGTTTATGCCTCAATAAGAGGAAATATTGTTTAGAATTGGTTTCTGAGTATGGCATGTTAGCTTGTAAACCAGCTAAGTCTCCTATACCAAATCCTTCTAAGAAAAAGAAAGATCAAACTAAATGTGATGTTGATGTTATCCTTGCATTAAATTTCTATAAACAATGTGAGGGACACTTGATACTGTAGGGATACTAATATCTTCTAACGCGGTTAATAGAAGCCGATACTCAGTTAATAGCAACCAATGCTACTGAAACGTTCTAAAACTTTTAGTGAAGCTGATATGAATTTATGTAGAAATCAATGCCATTTCTAATTACAAAATTGTGTATGTCAAACATTTTAAAATGTACTACATGTTTAAATACTACCTCCGTCTCAAAATTATTGTCACGTGTTGACTAAATTGTGTACATACAATTGTTTGTATTTATGCATACCTCCCCATAGGGTACTTTCGTGAATTAAGTGTAGCGAAAACAAGAAGAGAAACATAAATACGTTTGCAAGCCCTCTTTAGCAAGAGAAAATAAAAAAGACTAAACAAGCTTGGGATTATCCTTTTCTTAGTGTATCTTCGTAATGTCAAAGCTATCGTCTTATACTTTCAAAATTTTATATTTTGCAATTTTTCATAGAGCTGACAATTTAACCCATTTACTAATGAGACGACCGATTTGGGTTTGTTTTATCTCTTGCATGTCAAAAAATCTTGCCAGAAAGGTTTCAGGGCGATATAGTTTTTAGTCATATTTCAAACACAGGTTTTCTAAGAAAAAGTGAAATTGGAAGAAAAACACACCCACATGCGTATTTCACCACTTCTATCCGTGTTCATTCTTTGCTCATTTATTCTATGCCGCTACTCGTTTCTTACAAGTTCGCTTTGGATAACAGTGAAGTTGAAAGGGAACTTGGGGTGTTATTTTCCAAAGGACGCAAGTCAAGAAATCAGACAAAGAAACCAACTGTGGATAAACTCCAGATGCTTGTTGAAGATGCGAGGGATGGAGTACTGGTACGTTACATTTTTTATGTACCTCCATTTAAGTACACTTACCAGATATTGGACCGCAATATGCTCTTTAAGTACACTTACGAGATATTGCACCAAATATAATTTTGAAGGTATTTGAGGACGAGACAGATGCTGCTAAATATTGTGAATTGTTGCAAGGAGGAGGTCAACTGGTCAAGGTTGTGAAGGGGTTGCAGAGGTTGAAGCCTCATCGGTAATTCAATCTTGTTCATCTTACAAAATATATACTTAGTGATTTGATTATATCAACGACATAGCACAAATGCAAAGTGTAATCTGAAATTAATAACTGTAGTTATTGGATGTTTGGATGGACATATAACAGTCATCTTGACATCATAATTTAATACTAGTAAACATTCTACAGCAACAATGATAATCAGAGGTGGCAAATTCACTCGTTTACTTATGAATTGGCAATTCTTTCATGCATCACGTACCTCACCTACAAGATTTTGTACTGCTGCAGCATCATGGTCAGCAGGAGACGAGTTGATCAAAGGAGAAAGATCGATTTGTGGGATGCCTTAAGCTTCGATTATGGCAAGTTTGGATAAAAGTTGGACCAAGTTTTCCCATGACTAATGATGGTCAGATTGATTCTAACGTTACGTTTGTCAAGACACCAACTATTCATCCCCTTACAAACTCAAACAAAATTTAAGCCCTCATACAAATATAATTTTCCATCGATCCTGAGTGAGGAAATCTAAATTGTTATAGATTCACAGGAACTGATGATGTTTTCTATCTTTATTTATGTTTGTCAAATGATATGGTGGAAGAGATTTCAGAAGGAGAAATACTAGATCACTCAAATTTTACACAAAGAATTCCACACAATGACATGTCAATGATTTGATTGGTACTTTGTGTTTTTATTTCTCTCTCTTACTTTTGAATAAACCAATCAAAATCTTTTGTGTGAATTTTTTTTTTAAACTTTGAGTGGATGCATATTGATGAGGTATGTTGTCCCACATCACTGGGTTAGCTAAAGTGGATGAGGCATAGAGGTGTATAAAAAAAGATGTTGGGCTTTGTTAACCAGCATCTTTGCGCTTGGGGCAATGACGCAGCTAATGAGGTAATTACCGAGGCGCGTCAATTGCTGGTTGAAAACTATTTCCAAACCCCCTCCTTGGCCTTGGGTCTCCCTTGGCCATCGAGAATTTCTGGAAGGGCTCCCTTTTAAAGGGTAAAGCCCTACAATCTTTAGTTAAAATTTTTTATGGTATGTTTTGCTAAAGTCTGTTGGCTCTATAAACTTCTTTGGCCTTTTGCCTGTTCCATGATATGATTTGAAACCCTTTTAGACCAAATTATGAGAGCACCAAACTACCAATATCATTTATGTTGTCAAGAAACCAAACTACCAATATCATTTGTGTTGTCAAGAAACGGAGCTTGATCTTTAGATCCAACCTAAGTCGAGGTTAACATGTGTGTTACCCTTTGTGACAGGTGAACTGAGGACGATCAAGAACGTCCAAAGGAACATTCATTCTACAGTCACGTGAACAAACTCTTACCTCTATAGGAATTGAAAACTAAAATCGGCCGCTAAACCAAAGCCCGGCCGTTTGAACACTACCACATGTTTACAATAATACATACTTGTAATTAAGTTGTCTCATTTTAAACTTTTAGAATCTTCAATAATATTGAATAGATAGATTTATTCGGTTATTTATATGTGTTTTTATACTTTTTCTAGAGGTAAAGTAGCAAACATTAGATTACAACTATTATGAAAATAAATAAACTACAAGAAATTATAGAATCTCGAAACCATGCTCATCTTGAATAGAATACAAGCACAAAAATCCGAATAAAAAAACATATATGTTACTTGCCAACAGGTACATCAACGATAGTATGCTCATCACAACAAAGCTCTACATTGCATATGCGTTTTATCTTAGACGTAATCTTAGTAAACACTTCCACCCTTTGGGGGCGGTTTGCATATATGATCCAAAATACAAGACTAAGCATTATTCCTACAAAAACAAGAACTAAAGCCGCATAGATGAAGATGGTGTACAATGGCCGACAGTGGTTGGAAGTGATAGTTTTGAACGTTTCCTGACAAAATTGCAGTCTTAAAAGCTGAGTAATGGGGGCGTGTAGTGCTTAGCTTATGTTTACTGCTCCTGTTAGTTACTGGTACATCTCCGGAGTTAATCTTCGGGTGCTTCTACATAATCCGTATTCAATCACTGTACATGTGTAGTTCTGCCATACATATAGTTGAAATAGGAGATGAAAAGTTTATGAATTTTCACTTCTAAGGTCAAACTAAGTACAGTAGTTCTCGTCTTTGAGGTTCTTACGGTTTGTTGGCAAGAATCAATAATATGAATATGCGTAAACATACATGAAAACAGATAGAAAGGTTTAGATCAGTTCATACCATATTTCATGTTGATCATAATGATGAAATGAGTCTATTTGACTGAAAAAGTCAATATACCAAAGAAGCATTTGACCTTATTGGGTAAGTTAGAAGTACACTGATGTCTTTCATGATTGATTGATTAACGTTGTTGGTTTGATTGACTGATTTCCGAGGTTTATGGTTAAACAATGTGTTTTGGAGTTCTGTTTACATGGTTAGTTTTGGGTGTTGGGTTTTATCCCACATTGCTTGGTAGTCGAAGTTGAGAGTGAGGAATGTTGTATATAAAGAACAAGCTGCATACGAAAAGAGTCACGCAGCCAAGCAATGAGCACAAAGCGAACTATTCTTTCGCCTTTTACTAAAGAATACCGTGTGCTCGTTGTATGAATTGGCATACGCCTATTTTTGGAGAGCTTCTTCCCACAAGGAAGAACTCTAACCAATATTCAGTTAAAAGTTAGTTTGTTAGTCATCTTTTGTAAAAACAAATGCTTGGTAACGTGAATGTTTACATAGAATATTATTTGCAGGTATTTGATCTGTGCCAAAAGATGAGAGCACTTGCTGTTTTGTTCAGAAGATGAAGAACGCCTCCTCTACCATAAAGCCTTAAACAAAACTTAAGTGCAAAGAAGCGCTCCCTTGAAGATGAGCAATAAGATTTCAATGAATACTTGAGGTGTCATATGGTACATAAATATTGATATTGTATATAACAAGGGCTAATGACTTAAAAATGCATTTAACTTGACACTTTTTTGCGTTCTGTGTACCCATCTTTTTTCTTTCCCATTATGGTCATCAAACTTTTAAAAGTCGGTCATTGTGTGTATTTTGTCACTATTTTACCATGTAAAATGATCATTTTACCCTTCAAAATTTTGAAAAACTAAGGGTAAAATGGTCACAAAATACACAGGATGATCGATTTTTGAAAGTTTGATGACTATAATGGGAAAGAATAAAGATGGCTACACAAAACGCAAAAAAGTGTCAAGTTAGATACTGTATATAACAATCACATCGATTGAGAAACAAATTCAATGATTAAGTTATACGTACATCTTTTGTGATATACATTAAAAAGATCACTTGAATGAGCAACGACAATAGGGAGTGGGGTAATATAAAAAGGGAAAGAGGCAATTGTGAAAGGTACTTACCTGGACGGGGTCAATGGATGATCAAGAAGGTCCATGGCCTGGGTTGGTGACCTCAATTGCACTTCGGAGGTGTGCCCGCTTAAGGTCGGCTCAAGTAGTCGAACGTACGTCGTTCTTTGTTGCTGTGGGGGCCTGCGTTCGCGCGGCCCCTGCCCAAAACAAGTCTCAACTTTTATACTAATACTATATTTGGTAAAGCTTACTTTGGGATTTCATTGTTTTTTGGGACAAATAAGCTAATCGTTTAAGGCTTTTTGAGTAGCATAAGCTACTGCATTAAGTACAAAGTAAAAATTTATTTTGACCTAAGATAAATAGTTGAAGGTATTTTTGTAGTGACGATTTTATAGTCCAATGGTAGATGAACAAATAAGAAACGAAGTGAATGTATGTTATGCTTATTGCATTTTTCATATAAACGCTACATTGATGAAATAGTTCAGGCGTGGAATGACATGTATGATATCAAGTGGTGGCAGACCAGTGTTCCATCTTTCCAGCTGGAACCATATGGTGAGTTTCTCGTTAATGTTGTTGATCATGGTCATTAAACAACAACATACTTCCCACTGTTATCGACTTTTCATGTTAAAAAGTACCAAGAAAATTGTATCCATTTTATAAAAAGTTATTGTCGGACTAAGAAGGGGTTCAACCAAGGTCGAGGGAACGGGTTGATTCAACTGTGCTCTTCAGAGTGTCTCGACAGCTTATGTGCATTTCTTTCACATAGCCTTCACCTAGCCAATTCTTGGCGATTCCAATTCCCCTTTACTAGAAGGCTGAGCCAAACCTTCCTAGTCTCCACAGGGTCACACAGTGCGCACAATCTTGTGCAAGCACCAGACCACTACTCGTTTAAGGCTTTTTGGGACAAATAAGCTAATCGTTTAAGGCTTTTTGAGTAGCATAAGCTACTGCATTAAGTACAAAGTAAAAATTTATTTTGACCCAAGATAAATAGTTGAAGGTATTTTTGTAGTGACGATTTTATAGTCCAATGGTAGATGAACAAATAAGAAACGAAGTGAATGTATGTTATGCTTATTGCATTTTTCATATAAACGCTACATTGATGAAATAGTTCAGGCGTGGAATGACATGTATGATGTCAAGTGGTGGCAGACCAGTGTTCCATCTTTCTAGCTGGAACCATATGGTGAGTTTCTCGTTAATGTTGTTGATCATGGTCATTAAACAACAACATACTTCCCACTGTTATCGACTTTTCATGTTAAAAAGTACCAAGAAAATTGTATCCATTTTATAAAAAGTTATTGTCGGACTAAGAAGGGGTTCAACCAAGGTCGAGGGAATGGGTTGATTCAACTGTGCTCTTCAGAGTGTCTCGACAGCTTATGTGCATTTCTTTCACATAGCCTTCACCTAGCCAATTCTTGGCGATTCCAATTCCCCTTTACTAGATAGCTGAGCCAAACCTTCCTAGTCTCCACAGGGTCACACAGTGCGCACAATCTTGTGCAAGCACCAGACCACTACTCGTCATCATAGTCTTGGACACAGCTGATCCCCACAGACGCTCGAACCAAAGTTGCCCCTAGCTCTTAGCCCTTCAATAACTTTAATGCCCCCACTTGGGTCACAAGCCCACGCTACTGGACTCAGCAAACGCAAATGGCCCAAATGGTCATTTTAAATATCAATATGGTTTCATTTTTGGGCGATGTGGGATAGTTTAAGGTTTCAATATTTCACTTACAAGTACTTTCTTCACATGGCTAAAAAAAAGGTCTTTATGAGCCAATTTTTATCCAAAGAAGCTTACCGTTGCGGTCTTTCCAAATACATTGTCGATCGGGTAAAGGTTACAGTATTGATAGCACCCATAAATTTTCTTTTATGTACTTTCTTACGGAATACATATAGGCAAGCTGATATTTTGGCTTAGCATGACTCAAATTTGACCGGATGAACCGAAGACGAAACAGAAATTCTATTTGGGATCGAAAATGTGAGCCAAAAACTGGATTCAAAGTGCGTGTAGTTCGGTCCAATCCACAATGAATAAGCCTACAAGTCATGGGGTCTTTTTGTTTGTCTTGTAATGTGGCTTATCTTACATTCATGAGGGGTCGGTTCACTGTTCACGCGTTGTGGTTTGATAGTGAATAGTCCTCTAAAAACCGCCACAATACATATGGTTGTGTATTGTCGTACGTATCGGTCGTCATCTGTACGTGTGACAGTACATGTGATGTGTCTTTTAATTCTAAATCGTTTGTTTTCTGAACTCAGTTGTGATAAGTCATATTCAAAATGCACAAGCATCCCCTTACTAATTAATGTTTCTTGCATTTGTACATTTTGACATGTCTTAAGGCCTATTATGAACTGGTGTAGCATCACTGGTGAGTAGATAGCAAAGGCTGTAATTTTCGGTTTTGAGGTCCTTCATTGTGCAAACTTCACGGTCCTTTCATCCTGCTGACCCTTAATAAGGAACGATCGCGATTTTTCCTGAAGTTTCAAGTCCTTGTGGATATTGTGACAAGTGTAAACATAAGAGTCATGCCAGGGAAGGTTTCAATTGAATAAGATGAAGACATAAGTCTTCTGTTAATACTCATTAGCACATGACTCATCAATGCATCAGGCTAGGTTCACTTACAAACTGAAACAAATGTGTGCGTATATTGTGACTTGTGTCAATTTCACAGTCATCTACATACAATTTAAAATTTTGACATCAAACTGTGTTTGTTAATTTGACGATCTCAAACTAATCATATGACACATCTGCAGTTGCAGCACTACCACCAATATCCAGAATTTGGATTTTATCCGCACACATTAATGCTGTTGTCTTCTACCTATATCTAGAATTCAACTAAAGTACCTTTAGATAGTCAGCATTAAGCCAAATGTATAGTATACAAATATGTTTGTTATGTATGGGACTTTTTCAGTAATTTATATCGTGGAAGATAGCACAGAAATTGAGATTTACATTTATGAGTTTTTTAAGGCAGTGAAACTGTTTGTAATTTTGTATACATAAGCACTATAAGACTCTCGTAATAAGGCTCAAGAACAAGTCTTAGGTGCCTAGCCGGAAGATCAAGAACGAGTCCACCTTATTACGCTCACCTTATTCTGGATGTCCCACATCGGTAGAGTGGGAAATATGAATGAGATGAAGACTCAATAAAAAGGGGTCCATCATACTTAGATTGATAACTTGGGTTAGTTGCTTGTTTGTTGAACCCTCGGTTTTGATTCGATTGAGTGGTTCATATTTTTTAACACCATTATTAGTTTTAATATTTTTAATTCTGTTTATGATTGGTTTGATTTTATAAAGTATAAAATCATATTCGTCATCGATAGAATAAAAAATATTAAAGTTTTTTTTACAAGAAAAGTAATATGTTTAATTATTAAAGAATGTAGAAAAATAAACAAACAATTATAATCCTATGAGGTTTAACAAAAACTAAATTAATCTTTTCATAAAATTGCTATGTATATTAAAGTGTACATGGCACAAAATACAAGAAAAAGTAGAGCTTAAATCAAACCTTTTAAACTCAAGTATGGGTCAGGACTACGCAAACGCAAACCCCTTCAACAAATTATGATGTAGGCTCAACCTCTTGGGCGGACCTTAGGAGGCACCCTCCAAAGTCAATGGATGTGACAACCTAGGCCATGGATTTTTTTTAATCATCCATTGACCCCATCCAAGTATGTGATTTCTACCATATCATGTGTCAGCATCACTTCCCTTCATTATTGCACGCAGGCTGAAAGTCTTGTTCATACTTGTTCATGTTTGAACGCTAACTTGTGGATTCATACTTCATTTTTTGAACTCGATTACACATTAACGGATTACTGGTAATGTTGACTGAGACAATTTAACTACCTAAAACATGAAGTGAACGTTTGCCCCTTTTGCTGCAAGATACACAAACGTGTCAACTTTCTTAGCGGAAAGTCCCAAAACTACAACCTATTTTTCACCTTTGTTGTCATCGTTTCATGGTAGGCTCATTGGTTATGTCTTAAATAATCTTTTATTCAGAAGTCTGCACTTTCATGTGCGGTTGGGCAAGTCGCACATGGCCATTGATGGTCTTTGCAAGCCTGAAATTTGCAGAAAAAAACATAGAAAATGTAAAACCTTGTTTGAGCAAGGAATATGGGCACATGATTTCAAACATGTATAGTATAACTGAACTTGCAACAAATATAGTATTTGCCCGTATGCAACTAGCCAACAATATCAGCTTCACTAAATATATAGCACATGCCAAGTCTTTCAAAGTTTCAGTAGCATTGGTTGCAATTAGCCGAGTGCAACTGTTTAGATAAATGAGTAGTTATCTGCACCATCGTATTAACCGCATCAGAAGACATTACTTTCCCTACAGTATAGTGTCCCTCGGTGTTGAGAAGTATACAACTTGTATACTGATATCCTAACTCTTGAACTCAGGGATTACTTTTGCCATATTCATATTAATAAGGGTAAGAAAGGTAAGTTTTATATATATTATATATGGTTTGTAGTTTTATAAATGTGTAGGGACTAAAAGGAGCAATATTGGAGGACTAAAGATACACTTTCATAGAAGCTCAAGGATGCAGTTGCAAAGTAGTATAAATAGATATTTAGCTAGCTGTTTTATTGATTTTATTGCTCTCATAGTTTTTATCGTCACATTCATAGTTGAAAAACTCTCTCTAGTTGTTAGGTTTTGGTTGATCTCAATCTGTGAGATCGTTTGTTATTGATTCTTTTCAGTTGTATTCGTTTTGATCACAAACCCAGGTATTACAGTTGAAGTAATAGCCTGAGGCAGTTAATAAAGGGGAGGTTGGTTGATTAGTGCTTTGTTCTTTAAGATCTTTGTATAAATTTCCACATGGTATCAGAGCCTGGTTGGCTTTGATACAAAGATCGAATTCGTTTTTTCAAAAATTAGGGTTTTGTAAAAAATTGGGGGGTTTTTCAAATTAAGGGTGTTTTAAAGTGTTTTATGGTAGAAGCTGTTGATTCTTGATGTTAATTGATCATTCTTGTGGTCAATTTGTGTTTTCTCAAAATTAGGGTTTGGACCATTTTTTGGGGTTTTTGGGTATTCATGCTTTCTTGATAGATTAATCAACATTGTAGTTGATTAATTGAGTTTTTGTGTTGATCTTGATTGAAAACCCTAAATTTCAGAAATTAGGGTTATTCAAATCTGGTAAGGTTTGTTTTATTTGTTATTTGTATTCTTGTGTGCTTATTCTTGCAGGTTTGCTTGAATTTGTGGTTGGTTTCCGCTGCGTACTTGTTTCTAGATCTTCTTGATCTTGTTGGTGTTCTTGCTGGTTGTTGCGCGTGATTGTATCATCTCACGCTTATCTCTCTTTTTTATCTGTTTAGTGGGTTTAGGTGTCGAAGGGAGTTTTTCTTGATTGATTTTGGTGTTGTGGAGATATAAGGTGGTATTTGTTGTGTTTCTTTGTGTGATTGATTGTTTTGTTGGTTATTGTTTGTGTTAATATGGCTCCTGATGCCAAGAATAAAGAACAAGTGGGGGTTCTGGTAATAATGAGATTGATGTTTTTGATCCACTTTACTTACACAGTAATGATACTAGTGGGGTTCCTCTAGTTGGGTTTAAACTAGAAGGAACAGAAAATTTTAAAATCTGGAAAGCAGCTATGACCAGAGCTATTCATACTAAAAATAAATTGGGGTTCATAGATGGTAGTATTGAAAGACCTGAGAATGCTGGTTTCTTGTAAAACTAGTGGGATAGGTGTAATGCTGTGGTGTTAAATTGGATTTTGGGTTGTGTTTCACAAGATGTTTATATGCGACAAGTTTTTTCTAATGATGCTAAAACTGTTTGGGATGAATTAGAAGAAACATATAGTAAAAAAGATGCATCTGTTATATTCAATTTACACTATAAAATACATTCTTTAACTCAATCAGGGATGGTTCTATATGAGTACTACCACAAGTTTAATGCTTTGTGGAGGCAATATGACTCTTTGGTCAATTTGCCAGAATGTACTTGTGATAGTTCTGATGAATTGAGAGCTCATGATCAACTTATCAAGTTGATGCAATTTCTCATGGGATTAGATGAGGTTTATGCTCCTATTAGGAGTATAATTCTTACAAGTGATCCAATCCCTGATGTTAAGGGTGCTTTTGCTACTTTATCTAGAGATGAGTCACATAGGGGATCTCATTCCCAAAGTGATTCTAGAGGAAGTGGAACTAGCACTGCTTTTGTTGCTAGACCTAGTAATGTTAGACCTAATAATACTAGATCTGCTAATACTTGGAATAATACTGGATCTAATAACAATGCTAATAATAGGTCTAGTAATACTAGATCTAACAATAACAATAGATCTTCTTTGGTTTGTACTCATTGTAATATGAGTGGTCATACAGTTGACAGATGTTTTGAACTTATTGGGTATCCACAAAATTTTAGAAGAAATAATGGCTTTAATAGAGGTACTTCTAGTAACAATGTTGTTACTGGAAGTAGTGATCATGTGAATGTTTCATCTAAGACTTTTACAGATGAACAATATAAGCAGTTGATGGACTTGATAAGTAGTAAAACTGGATCTGAAAGTATTCCTGCAAATGTTGCAGGTATTAATTGTGCTATTAGCTTTTGTTCATCCAGATTTTTCAATTATAATACTAAAATTAGTACATACATTGTGTATATAGGCTGGATAATGGATTCAGGTGCTAGTCAACATATGACTTTTACTTTTATTGGTATGTTTAATGTTGTTGATGTATCAAAGCTTGGTATGACAGTTGGACATCCAAATGGAACTAAAGCTTTGGTAACACACATTGGCAGTATTAAACTTACTGATTCCATTGTTCTTCATGATGTTCTGGTTGTTCCAGGATATCAAGTTAGTCTATTGTCTGTTCAAAGGTTGAGTAAAGACAATAAGTGTCAAGTCATTTTTGATGAAAACTCTTGTGTGATACAGGATTCTGTGCTAAGGACCCAAGTGGGGACTGGTAGAGAACAAAATGGTCTATATTTTCTTAATACAGGTAAGAGAATTGAAAATCATAATGTTCAATTTTGTTCTTTATCTAAATGTAATTGGCATAATAGACTTGGCCATCCATCAGACCAAGTCTTGCATGTTCTTAAGCAAAAATTGAACATTGATATGAAAAATGAAAATGAAGTTTGTGAGGTTTGCCATAAGGCAAAACAAACAAGAGAACCCTTTCCATTAAGTGAACATAAGACCACAAGTCTTGGCCAGATTGTTCATATGGATGTTTGGGGTCCATATAGAGTTTCTAGTAGAGAAGGTTTTAAATACTTCTTGACTTTGGTTGATGACTATACTAGGGCTGTATGGGTTTTTCTGTTGAAGGGAAAACATGAAGTTTTTGAACATGTGGTTGTATTTTATAATTTGATCAAAAATCAGTTTAATCAATCTGTTAAGATATTTAGGAGTGATAATGGAACTGAATTTTTGACAAATAATATGTTTGTTTTTTGTAAAAACAATGGTATTGTTCAACAGACTACATGTACTTATACTCCTCAACAGAATAGGGTAGCTGAGAGAAAACATAGACATTTGTTAAATGTAGCTAGGTCTCTCATGTTCCAGGGGGGAATTCCTCTAAACATGTGGACTGAGTGTGTTCTAACTGCAGTTTATTAACAGGACTCCTAGCTCAGTATTCTCTGGAAAAACACCATATGAAATGATTTATAAGTCTGAACCTAATCTCTCTCATATAAAATGTTTTGGTTGCCTTTGTTTTGCTTCTGTGCTTAATAATACTGATAAGTTTACCTCTAGATCTGAAAATTCTGTTTTTATGGGTTATGCTTTTGACAGGAAAGGATATAAGCTGTTTAGTCTTGAAAGCAAAAAGTTCTTTTTCTCAAGAGACGTAAAGTTTTATGAAACTGTTTATCCTTTCAAAAACAAGTCTGAAAGTAAAGGATTTCAATTTTTTTTGAGGTTGAAAATATAAATAGTATAATTTTTTTCAATACAGATCAAGAGGATAACTTGTTAAATGATCCCTATGCTAAAAAGAGAGATAATAGGACTACTGATAGGAGTGAGGGCACATACCAAGTGTTGTCTGGAGGTACTGAAAATACTAGTGATGCTAAAAAGAATGATGAGGGGCATTCTAATGATAGCACATTAGAAGAAGCCACCAGGAATACTTTGGAGAGTGCAACACTTGAAGATGATATAGATTCTGAGGGTGATGACACAGTATATCAAAGTTTTAATGCACAAATTAACAGCTCTATAATGGAAAGAGAGATTAGGAAATCTGTTAGAAAGACTAGTATGCCTGTTAAGCTTAAAGATTTCCAAATAAATACTAAGGTTAAGTACAACATTGATAAGCATGTCAATTATTCTAAGTTGAGTACTGAACACTATATTTTTACTACTAGTCTTGATAAAATCCAAGAACCTAAAACTTATGCTGAAGGTAGTAAAGATAATAGATGGATTGAAGCTATGAACTTAGAAATGGAAGCTTTAAATAGAAATGGTACTTGGATTATAACAGATCTTCCTCAAGGAAGAAAAGTTGTGGGGCATAAATAGGTTTATAAGGTTAAATATTTTTCTGATGGGAAATTAGAAAGATTTAAAGCCAGAGTTGTAGCTAAGGGCTTTAATCAAAAAGCAGGGATTGACTATGAGGAGACATTTTCTCTTGTTGTCAAAATTGTTACTGTAAGATGTCTTTTGACATTAGCTGTTAATCTGAATTGGCCATTATATCAATTAGATATAAATAATGCCTTCCTTTATGGTGAACTGGAAGAAGATGTCTATATGACACTTCCAGAAGGGTATTTTGTTAAGGATGACAAGAGAGTTTGTAAACTTGTTAAGTCTTTGTATGGGTTAAAACAGGCACCTAGGAAATGGAATGAGAAACTTACTTCAGTTTTAATTGAGAATGATTTTGTGCAGAGTAAGAATGATTTCTCCTTATTCATTAAAAACCAAAAAGGTGTTTTCCTTGCTTTATTGGTTTATGTTGATGATATTGTTATCACAGGTAATAATGTTACTGAAATTGAAAAATTTAAGAAACTTTTAAGTTCCAAGTTTATGATTAAAGATCTTGGTAAACTTAAATATTTCTTAGGTATTGGTTATTGAGTCTAATAACAGTTTGTTTTTAACTTAAAGAAAGTATTGTTTTGAGGTTCTTTCTGAATTCGGTATGCTTGGTTGTAAACCTTGTGGGACACCTATAGAAACTAAAGATACTTCTGTTAAAAACAAAAACAAACCTGTTATTGACAAACCTTTAATAGGTATAAACAATTGCCAAAAATTGGTTGGTAAATTGATATATCTAACTCATACTAGACCATATATCAGTTATGCTGTTCATGTTCTAAGCCAATTTATGTATGCTCCTATGGAATCACATTTGAAACTGGCTTTTAGAGTTCTTAGATACTTAAAAAACTCACCTGGTAAAGGTATATCTTTTACTAAGGGTAATCTTGAGCTTAGTATCTTTGTTGATTCTGATTGGGCTAAATGCAAAGTCACAAGAAGATCAGTAACTGGATATTCTGTTTTCTTGGGTAATTCTCTTATATCTTGGAAGAGTAAAAAACAGTCCATGCTTGCTAAGTCTTCTGTTGAAGCAGAATATAGAGCCATGAATACTGTTACTTGTGAAGTGATTTGGATTCTTAAAATTCTTACTGAGCTAAATGTTAATATCTCTCTTCCTGTGCCTATACATTGTGATAATAGCTCGGTAATTCAAATTGCTGCAAACCCACTTTTTCATGAGAAAACAAAACATTTTGAAATTGAGTTGTTCTTCTTAAGGGAGAAAGTTGCTGATGGTATTGTAAAAACTGTGAAGGTTAAGTCTGAGGACAATGTTGCTGATATATTCACTAAAGGCTTGAGTGTTCAGGAACATAACAAGTTTTGTAATAAACTTGGTTTGTATGATATGTACAAGAGTTAGTCTATGGGGGGATGTTGAGAAGTATACAACTTGTATACTGATATCCTAACTCTTGAACTCAGGGATTACTTTTGCCATATTCATATTAATAAGGCTAAGAAAGGTAAGTTTTATATATATTATATATGGTTTGTAGTTTTATAAATGTGTAGGGACTAAAAGGAGCAATATTGGAGGACAAAAGATACACTTTCATGGAAGCTCAAGGATGCAGTTGCAAAGTAGTATAAATAGATATTTAGCTAGGTGTTTTATTGATTTTATTGCTCTCATAGTTTGTATCGTCACATTCACAGTTGAAAAACTCTCTCTAGTTGTTAGGTTTTGGTTGATCTCAATCTGTGAGATCGTTTGTTATTGATTCTTTTCAGTTGTCTCGTTTTGATCACAAACCCAGGTATTACAATTGAAGTAATAGCCTGAGGCAGTTAATAAAGGGGAGGTTGGTTGATTAGTGCTTTGTTCTTTAAGATCTTTGTATAAATTTCCACACTCGGCTCATGAATCGTAACATCAGTCAAACCACTTGCAGCTTGGGTTACCACAAAGAAGACAGTTCACTTGAAGATTGCCTTTGGTTAATTTCCCCTCTTTACAAACGCGTTTAAACAAATTGTTAACACAACGATTGCCTTTGGTCACTTCCAAGTTCTGTGACGACAACAGAATAAAATACTTGAACTGAAGAATTGGGCAGGAGTCGCGCGTACGCAGGCCCCCACAGCAACAAATTATGATGTAGACTCGACCACTTGGGTCGATCTTAGGGCGGCACCCCTCCAAAGTGCAATGGAGGTCACCAACCTAGGCCATGAGCCTTCTTGATAAGTGATAGACCCAATCAAGGTAAGTGATTATTTCAGTCGCTTCTTTCCCTTTTTATACGCCTTCCCATCCCTTTCCCTTTACTCTCCCAACCGATGTGAGATATCTCAATATGCTCACCTTTTTTTCCCTATGTTTGATTATTGTTTCTGAACATAGAAACTATGATGTGTATTATGACAGGATATAATGTTTCATTTTCATTGATGAAAATTACAACAAGGAAGCGTCGCTATATGCAAAGTTCAAAAGGTTATAAAATTTGTCATGTGATCACTATATCCAGTGATGTCGTACAAACAGAACATGATCAACAAATTTCAAGAATCTCACACAAGTGGCCATATTTCACTCCCACGGAAAGAACACCCTGTATGCAGATTTAGGTCTTGGGATTTGATTCTATAGGTTAGAAGGGGTTAGTAACCGGCTAACCGGTTAGTAACGGTTAGACCGGTTATACATTTTTCTCCCTTAGACCGGTTAGTAGCCGAACCGGTTAACCGGTCCAACCTGGTCTTTGACCAAAAGCCGGCAATTTTTTAACACTAACCGAAACTGGTTCAGTTAACCGGTTCTGTGCACCCCTAAATCCATAATTGCTTGATTAAGATCTAGAAAATTTACTTACCTTAAAAAAACATGATTATTCTCATTTCTTTCCTCTGCTGATAGGTTTTTAATTTTAATAATCAGTACAGATTTAATAACAAGCAACAGTAGAAACCAAGTTGACTCTGTGGCCCAATGGATAAGGCGCTGGTCTACGAAACCAGACATTCTGGGTTCGATCCCCAGCAGAGTCGCTTTTTTCATTCTTTTTTATGAGCAAACATGAAATAAAATCTGTCACTACAAAGGGTTAAAATGTTTAGGATCCAAACACATCTTGTAAATCTTGCTTATGTTTTTAGAGAGAGAAAGAGATAGAGAGATGGTGGATGTCACACTTTTTAGAGAGAGAAAGTTAAGAGAACTATGTGTAAATTATGAAAACCACACACCCTCTCCATCAAAGGAGAGGGTTTATATACCCAAGCCTTGCAATGGGCTTGGGCTTACACGTTTGGGCCGGCCTACACATGTTGTAGGCTAGGCTTGGACTTGTTTGATAAACAAAGAAAGTTAACTAAACTACGAGCTATTACATGGACTATCGTTGGAGTGACCGATCCTTCTAAATACGTAAAACGTATTTCCAACAATCTCCCCTAAGGGAGGTCACTCCAAAAAAAGGCGTTACCCAAGTTACAATAATAAAATAAACCTAGCATACTATGCTTGTCTTGAGCTCGTAGTCTTCGTCTTTCTTTTTCTTTTTCTTTTCTGGTGAACATGCTGATGTGATCTTTGAGCGTTAATCTCTTGGCTTGATCTCGTGCATCCATCACTTGTGATCTTCGCCTCTTCGTGACACCATGTCCCACATACTTATACCTTCGTAATTCTTGAAAGCTTCAGAGTTCGATACAGCGGAAGACTTAACTTTTAGGCTTTCTTGAATTAGATGAAATATTAAGTGCATAAAGTATAAGCATGCGGAGACGACTTCTTCTTGGATCCCGCAACGCCACCGTCTTCAAATGCCGCAACATAAGTAGACACGAACAAAATGGCTTTGAACATTTCATTCTAATTCGGTAGCATTTTACCTCCGGTCGGTGAAGACCGTTGGACGATATTAGATATCGTACCCGTGACGGATAGTTTCAATTAAGTAATTTCCTGACATGATTTTGCGGGTAAACCCGTTCTCTTTATTCGACCATCCAAAGCTGACTGGGAACATAAAGAGTGAATCGTTTGGATAATAATATCCGCATGATTTGAAGCCGTCAATTCATGTTCCTGGAACAAGTGAAATTCAATTAAGAACCGCACCATCGTTGCTTTCCAGTTGTCACGAGCTTGATTCGTATAGAATCTTGCAAGTTACCTACCAAGTGCTGTTTGAGGTTAACACTAGAAGGATTTCCACTCATCACTGTGAACTCTAAGGTATCACTCTGAGTGTTCTGGCAAGATCACTAAGATATTGCGTAGAGGCCTGGAACGTGTTTAAATTCAGTTAAGAATTAAACCACTGTTGCTTTCCAGTTATCACAAGCTTGATTCATAAAGAATCTTGCAAGTTACCTACCATGAGCTTTTTGATATTCGCTCAAGAAGGATTTCCATCTTCATTGTAAATACTTACGTATTACTCGGATGTTTAGGCAAGATCATGAAGATTTTGCGTAGGACTCTTAAAATCTTTCTTACTGTAACACACCCAAATTCATGATAGGCAGCGGAAGGGTCATTGGGAGTATTACTTCATAGCACAACACACAAGTTACAGAAAACGACTCAAAACGAGGCGTTTGAAAAGTTTAATCCATTCGATAAATAAAACATTCGAGATTACAGCAGGTCCCAACTATAATGTAAATATAAACAGTTTTAAAATGTTTATCGAATGGTAATCAGTATTTTATTGCCTTTAAAATATCCAGTGCGACTCCATGCTCCAGCTGCTATTAAACCTGAGTACCTGAGAAATACATGCTAAAACATCAACACAACGGTTGAGTGAATTCATAGGTTTGCAAGTAAAAGCAGTGGACCACAAGATTTCAAGTATTCAGTTTCCAAAGTCAGATAGCATCAGTTATCGCATTTAGCTCATGAAACCAAACATTAACATCCGTTATTCCGTTCAAGTTTCAAATACAGTGCGTCCAGTCGGTTTTCCGTTAAACCCGGACGGAGAGGTCAATCCCAATAGATCTATTCACAGCATTCGCGTTTACTCGACCAGTAAAGTCGGTACAAGTAATTGACGGTTCATGACTAAAAGGGATAA
The DNA here is from genome assembly GCA_025667525.1 of Glebionis coronaria. Taxonomy (NCBI): domain Eukaryota; kingdom Viridiplantae; phylum Streptophyta; class Magnoliopsida; order Asterales; family Asteraceae; genus Glebionis; species Glebionis coronaria. Next base: position 583,321,050 of record CM046879.1, read on the forward strand.
AATAAGCATACAGTTCAAGCAGTTCAAGCACTTGCGTCCATACGTAAAAGTAGCATGTATCCCCCTCGCGGGTTTAATAAAACAATTTAAGTAATAAAAGCGAGGCTATGAACTCACCTTAGTGATATCGATATTGATCGAGGATATCCATCAAGATAATAGCGACGAGTTTAAAATGATGCAATAAGTTAAGCCGAGAAACCATGTGCTTTTAACGACGACCTAAAATAAAGTGGCGCGTCTTAGAGATATAAATGATAACGTAAGAGAATAAATGATTTTTATAAAGGTTTCTCATATATATAGTTTGGACTAATTTTGAAAAGAATAAAATAGACTAGGATTAAAAGTGTTACTTTATTTATTTACTACATTCATTTTGATCTAGCTTTAAAATCCAAGGACTAAAAATGTAATAATGCAATTTATTTGCATGAAAATGAAGTGAATGTTAATTTTCCATTTTTAAATCTCATTAGCAGATTACAAAAGACATGGTTTTTCTTTGTGTTTATTTCATTCGTGTAGTAAAACAAACAACAATAGTAAGTTGATATCGACTCATACCTTAGCTCTACGTCGAGATATGAGACGTGTGATTCGGAGCTATGATACACAAGAATAAAGACCGAAACGAACACGCATACCAAAGAAGTTTAGTATGCTCAAGACTCGAACCAAAACACGAACTCGGACCCGCGGCAAACTAACCGAATACCAACGATTATAAAACCAAAACTCAAATCCACGGCTGATGATCGAACCATAAAGTCGGATGCAGGTAAGACTAGGCACGACCAACCTCTTGCCCAGTCACAAACAATAACCTTCACGGAGCACCCATCACTCCTCATGTTTAGTTGTGCTATGAAAATCTCTTAAGACGTTTTAGGAGTGATCAACATGATAAAATTTTGCATATTATTCTTTTAGAGATACTAATAGCAAAAATATCTCTACACATCTTGAATCACAAGTTGTAGAAGTTTTGATCCAGTATAGATGAAGTCATATTTATAATCGGCAAGTATTTTTCATACACCATAATACATATATTTTGAGCTTTAAGTTCGTTTGGTCCTTTTTATAATTGTAGATGTTTGAAGTAGTGGTGGTGATTTCTTATCATTCCGCGTGTCCCGTGACTAATTCACTCGGCAGAATAGATAAATAATTGTTAGACGTTTCTATCAAGTTCCTTTTAGGTGAGTAGCATATTTTTATACTATGTTTCTATATGAAAAAAAACAAGTGTGTACGTTAACTATTATAGGTTACAAATATACTTTAATATATATTGATCATCTATTGTGCTAAATATTGATAAAATGCAAGTGTATGGCGTGATGTATGTGTAAATGGGTTTAAATTGTATATTATATTAATTTTAAATTTTGTAAAAGTGGGTATTATTTAAACCAGATATTTTAAAAGTTACGCGATTTAAAAGTTACGCGTAGAGCACGAAAAATAAACGCTCAATAAAAATAAAAACGTGGATATTCAAAGGACATTTATATTTCGATATATAAATGAGGGCTTATGATATAATAAACGTTAACGCGTCATATAAACAAATGACACTTAAAGGTTTATCATAAATTTATGAAGAATGTCCGTAAAACGAATAATTAAATAATGATAAGAAAAATATTTCTACGACATATCGAGGATATTTACGATCGATGACGGATCGTTAAATAATAATTGGCGTGTATTCGATACATTAAAAACATAATCTTACCGGTTAATCGAGAATTTAATATTTTTCATAAAAACAAAAATAATAATTAAAAGTCGGGTTATAAATATTGATCAAAAAGTTAAGAATTGCTACAGTCTATCCACCTTAAAAGAACTCTGTCCCAGAGTTCGGTTGTTTAACATGTTCAGGATACGTTTGAGAAAGTGAGAGTACTTTTAAGTTTACAAGAGTCGGTACACGCTCGAAATAATCCATATAAATGCATCAAAAAAAAAAATATAAAAAGATTAATGAGTGGTTCGTATAAGATAATAACGATACAAATTAGAATAGCGATAGATAGCGGATGAACGGTACAATCGAATTACGAGCCGAAATGAAACAGTTTGTGCGTAATCCACATGCTTAAGCCCACTCATTTACAAATCATTAATTACATGGGTTCGTCAAGTCCATCTAATTAAGATTTAAAAACTAATTGTCGGTAATTTATAATTTCCTTGTTCAAACGAGTGACGAATTCGTTTCAACAAGATCATTATAAATTAGCCTACCTAAGCATTGTTTGCACAGAGCATGGGATCAAGACCAAATGAAATATTCGATAGAAGAAATAATCTCCTTTGCGGCATGATTCTTCAAAATCAATCGGAATGATAAAATTATCAAGGAACACAATAAATCGTGTTTCAAAAGAAATAGGTTCCTCAAATTAGCACATCACGAGGTGATAAGTCAAAGTCGTACTCCAATCAACTGGAAGACTTTACAAGGGAGGTATATAAAACAACGTATACGATTCCAAAGCACAAGATGAGTATTCAAACTCGCAATCAGAAGGTAAATACCCAGTTGAATCGGCACTTGGCGGTGAGTTCACGTTTATATAAAATAGTGTCATAAAAGACATGAAAACGTTGCAAAAACCATTGCTTCACTCGGAATGTCTTGAAAGAGGTCAATATTTATATAAATAATCCCTTCATATAAACATACTAACGAGAAAGAAATATATAGCAATATACATATTTTACAAGCTTTCGGGCATCATGAGCGCGCACGGATGATCTTCAAGGCAATAAAACTGTTTTAGCGAAAAAGCTGTTATAGTCTAGGTTTTGAAAACGACCTAGTTCTCTATAACAAGTGCTCTGGTACCAATCTGTAACACACCCAAATTCATGATAGGCAGCGGAAGGGTCATTGGGAGTATTACTTCATAGCACAACACACAAGTTACAGAAAACGACTCAAAACGAGGCGTTTGAAAAGTTTAATCCATTCGATAAATAAAACATTCGAGATTACAGCAGGTCCCAACTATAATGTAAATATAAATAGTTTTAAAATGTTTATCGAATGGTAATCAGTATTTTATTGCCTTTAAAATATCCAGTGCGACTCCATGCTCCAGCTGCTATTAAACCTGAGTACCTGAGAAATACATGCTAAAACATCAACACAACGGTTGAGTGAATTCATAGGTTTGCAAGTAAAAGCAGTGGACCACAAGATTTCAAGTATTCAGTTTCCAAAGTCAGATAGCATCAGTTATCGCATTTAGCTCATGAAACCAAACATTAACATCCGTTATTCCGTTCAAGTTTCAAATACAGTGCGTCCAGTCGGTTTTCCGTTAAACCCGGACGGAGAGGTCAATCCCAATAGATCTATTCACAGCATTCGCGTTTACTCGACCAGTAAAGTCGGTACAAGTAATTGACGGTTCATGACTAAAAGGGATAAAATAAGCATACAGTTCAAGCAGTTCAAGCACTTGCGTCCATACGTAAAAGTAGCATGTATCCCCCTCGCGGGTTTAATAAAACAATTTAAGTAATAAAAGCGAGGCTATGAACTCACCTTAGTGATATCGATATTGATCGAGGATATCCATCAAGATAATAGCGACGAGTTTAAAATGATGCAATAAGTTAAGCCGAGAAACCATGTGCTTTTAACGACGACCTAAAATAAAGTGGCGCGTCTTAGAGATATAAATGATAACGTAAGAGAATAAATGATTTTTATAAAGGTTTCTCATATATATAGTTTGGACTAATTTTGAAAAGAATAAAATAGACTAGGATTAAAAGTGTTACTTTATTTATTTACTACATTCATTTTGATCTAGCTTTAAAATCCAAGGACTAAAAATGTAATAATGCAATTTATTTGCATGAAAATGAAGTGAATGTTAATTTTCCATTTTTAAATCTCATTAGCAGATTACAAAAGACATGGTTTTTCTTTGTGTTTATTTCATTCGTGTAGTAAAACAAACAACAATAGTAAGTTGATATCGACTCATACCTTAGCTCTACGTCGAGATATGAGACGTGTGATTCGGAGCTATGATACACAAGAATAAAGACCGAAACGAACACGCATACCAAAGAAGTTTAGTATGCTCAAGACTCGAACCAAAACACGAACTCGGACCCGCGGCAAACTAACCGAATACCAACGATTATAAAACCAAAACTCAAATCCACGGCTGATGATCGAACCATAAAGTCGGATGCAGGTAAGACTAGGCACGACCAACCTCTTGCCCAGTCACAAACAATAACCTTCACGGAGCACCCATCACTCCTCATGTTTAGTTGTGCTATGAAAATCTCTTAAGACGTTTTAGGAGTGATCAACATGATAAACTTTTGCATATTATTCTTTTAGAGATACTAATAGCAAAAATATCTCTACACATCTTGAATCACAAGTTGTAGAAGTTTTGATCCAGTATAGATGAAGTCATATTTATAATCGGCAAGTATTTTTCATACACCATAATACATATATTTTGAGCTTTAAGTTCGTTTGGTCCTTTTTATAATTGTAGATGTTTGAAGTAGTGGTGGTGATTTCTTATCATTCCGCGTGTCCCGTGACTAATTCACTCGGCAGAATAGATAAATAATTGTTAGACGTTTCTATCAAGTTCCTTTTAGGTGAGTAGCATATTTTTATACTATGTTTCTATATGAAAAAAAACAAGTGTGTACGTTAACTATTATAGGTTACAAATATACTTTAATATATATTGATCATCTATTGTGCTAAATATTGATAAAATGCAAGTGTATGGCGTGATGTATGTGTAAATGGGTTTAAATTGTATATTATATTAATTTTAAATTTTGTAAAAGTGGGTATTATTTAAACCAGATATTTTAAAAGTTACGCGATTTAAAAGTTACGCGTAGAGCACGAAAAATAAACGCTCAATAAAAATAAAAACGTGGATATTCAAAGGACATTTATATTTCGATATATAAATGAGGGCTTATGATATAATAAACGTTAACGCGTCATATAAACAAATGACACTTAAAGGTTTATCATAAATTTATGAAGAATGTCCGTAAAACGAATAATTAAATAATGATAAGAAAAATATTTCTACGACATATCGAGGATATTTACGATCGATGACGGATCGTTAAATAATAATTGGCGTGTATTCGATACATTAAAAACATAATCTTACCGGTTAATCGAGAATTTAATATTTTTCATAAAAACAAAAATAATAATTAAAAGTCGGGTTATAAATATTGATCAAAAAGTTAAGAATTGCTACACTTACTTTTCACAATGTGTGAAGAAGCAAGGAAATATGAAAGTGTGTCCTAATGAGATATTTGATGATCTCAAATGGCTCTAGACTCGATCGTACATTTTAGATTTTAGTGATCAGAGTCTGGAGAGGAGTGCCACCATTTCAATACCAATTTATTCGGAGTGAATAAATCAATAGATAACGTGTTGTCTCCGTGTGATTAAAACAAATACCTTTTGAGAGATATCTGAGTTAGCTGGGATGGGTTGTGCATTGCATCACTGGGTCCATGATGTCTTATCTTCAATATCAAGCATCATTAAAAATGATCTCAATAGCATGTGTATTGACCCGGTTTCTGCCTAAAGTTGTAAGGAGGGCTTCTTTCTTTACACCCTTTATCTTTACAATTCTTTTTCATTCTTCAACCCCTTCAATGCTTACCAATCCTTCATAACTAGCACCTTGTTGTGATTGTTCCAGTGCTAACTTAAGTACTTGGTCGGCATTCAGCTACGTTCACAATCTTTCTCCATCTTTCCTAAGGACTACTATTTCTAGCTATGGAATGTCCTTGGGAAGATTCCTCCGGTTCTAGAAGAATCATTAGACTTAACCTATCCTACCATCCTTATGTCACCACAATCTTCATCGTTGTGAAATAAATGGGTTTTGGGTAAGTATAAATCACCATGAAATCCATTTTGCTCCCCCTTAACATATGCCACGATATTCGAAAACATTTCGCATATGTCGGGATGAGCCAGCACATTAAGTCAAACCATTTGTGATAATATACCATATTAAATCACATTTTCTCCCCCATATTAAAAATATTAACCCAATCGATGTTTTTAATATCAATTGATTTAATGAAGTTTTAACAAAGGTTTTGGGAAGAAAAATGCAAGTCCGTTTTATCTTCATGATACCAACTGTATGAGATATGATATCGATTTGTAGCATGATCACATATTCACCATATTAGAAAATAATTGACAAGGTTGGACCTGATTGATGAGAACATCATATGATAAGATCAAATGGTTCTTGTCGGCATATGTCGGTCACCGCGTCACGTCTGAAGTCATCTCTTGACACCACGTGTACGACTGGTATTGTTGTCTTGACACCAACTTGTGAACTTGGCACGGTCGGCATCGAAGATTCTGAATGCTTGACAATTGCTCCCCCTCAATTGTTGACCCGTGTTCTATCGAAAGAGCTGTAGTCGTCGGTTAAGTAGTCGCATCGTGGAGTATGTAGATACCAATTTTAGATAGAATGGTTGTAGAGATGATAGCTTCATAAAAACAAGACTTCTCTTGTTTTAACAAATAAATGCACTGAAACGTACATAGATTTGTGTTAGACCAAGTTATAAAGTAAACTTGATCCCTTACAAGGTTTTTAAGTAAACCTTGCCCGAGAAAATTAATTCCCGTTGTGAGCCAAAGCTTTCATAAGAAATACTTGACGTTAATGTGAAAACCGGGTTGCAGTCAGAAAATAACTACAAGCCAATTTTGGCATGTTTTATGAAATATTTACAACTTTTGTACGAACTCTATTTATGGCGACGTGTCAATATTAATCAACATTTCTAAGGCCGTAAATATTATCGTACCAAAAGACATGCCTTTGAAAAATAAAGTAAAAATATTTTTGGATTTTTCTAGATTTTTTCAATTTTTATGGTTTTTATATGGTTTTATATTTTTGTATTTTGCTTTTGTGGATAAAAATATAAATAATATATACAGATGATCACCAAGGATACGGAGAATAGTTTTACCAAGACTATTCTTTCGCTTCATCTGCTAGTTCCTTTAGAGTCTCAGGCGAGAAAGTTCTCATTCCTAGCTTGTCGGCCAAAAATTCAATTCGAGCGTGATCTAAAGCCTTCGTGAAAATATCCGCCAATTGATACTCAGATCGGACAAAGTAAAGCTCAATTACTCCATTTTCCACTTGCTCTTTGATGAAGTGGTAGCGAATGTCAATATGCTTCGACCGGGAGAATTGAACGTTGTTGCAGCATAAGGCAATTGCACTCTTGTTGTCACACTACATCGGAATTTTGTTGAAACCTAGACCATAGTCTGTTAATTGCGATCTCATCCAAAGAGTTTGAGCACAGCAACCGGACATAGCTATGTATTCTGCTTCCGTACTTGAAATTGCAGCGCTTTTCTGCCTTTTCGATGCCCAACTGATTAGTCGATCTCCTAGTAGTTGCAACGTTCCACTCGTGCTACGCCTTGTATCTTAACAACCCGCGTGATCCGCATCTGCATATGCCATTAGTGCAATAGAAGAGTCCTTAGAATACCAAAGTCCCCGATTAATGGTTCCTTTAAGATATCGAAAGATCCTTTTAACAGTAGCTAAGTGTAACTCAGTAGGCCTAGTTTGATACCTAGCACACATACATATAGCAAACTGAAGATCAGGTCGACTGGCTGTGATATACAGAAGAGTACCTATCATTCCACGATAAAGTGTCGGATCAACGGCGACTCCATGTGGATCTGCATCAAGCTTAGTTCGTTCCACCATTGGAGTATCCACGGGGTCGCATGATTCCATCTTATACTTCTTAAGCGATTCAAGGGCATACTTGGATTGATTGATGAAGATGCCTCTGGGAATCTGAGATATCTGAAGACCTAAAAAGAATGATACCTTGCCCATCATTGACATCTTAAACTTGGAAGACATGAGTGTCCCAAACTCATCCGATAAGGTTTGGGTCGAGGCTGCAAATATAATATCATCAACATATATTTGTACCATAATCATATCTTTACCTCGTTTCTGAATGAACAGCGTGGGATCCACCTTGCCTTTAGCGAAGCCTTGCTAAATGAGGAATTGTGACAAAAGATCATACCATGCGCGAGGAGCTTGCTTCAACCCATAGAGAGCCTTCTTAAGCTTGTACACATGATTAGGATAATTAGGATTCACAAATCCATCCAGTTGTTGAACATAGACCTCTTCCTTGAGTTCACCATTAAGAAATGTTGTCTTCACATCCATCTGATAGACGATCATATTCATATGGGCTGCATAAGCGAGGAATAGTCTAATAGCTTCCAAACGGGCAACAGGTGCAAAGGATTCCATAAAGTCGATGCCCAATAATTGCTTGTACCCACGAGCTACTAGTCTAGCTTTGTTCTTCAATATTCCGCCTAACTCATCGAGTTTCACCTTGTAAACCCATTTCAAAGTGAGTAACTACACTTGATCCGGGCATGGGACAAGTTCTCATACTTCAAGACGTATAAATTCATTAAGTTCTTCTTGCATAGCCTCTATCCAACATGATTGAGTAAAAGCTTGTTGCCATGTCTTAGGTTCAAGTTTAGTGAGAAAAGCATCAAAGTGACAAAACATTGCACTTTCTTGTAACTGACTTCGTGTGGATACCGGAAGATTAGGTCACTAATAATAGAATCTATAGGATGATCCTTTGTCCACTTGTTGTCATGTTCACGAATCCGTGGATTGGAGTAAACTGTAGAAGGAGCTTCCTCTGAGGTGGACGACCCGGCTTGATTAGGGTCGGGAATTGGTACACCAAAGAATGGAAGTTCACGCATTTGAGCGAATTCCAAATCGTGATCATCATTATCCTCTTCATCATCAATAGGCATGTCATGGGTAGTTGAAACATGTGTTGGTTGAGAATTATTTGTTGATCGTATATCTAGACCAATTGTAGGTGCAGACGTATCTGATTGTGCAACGGTTGCTGGAGTGACAACTTTGGTTACCGGAGCTATTACCTCAGGTTCTGGAGAAACAATACTTGGAGGAGTAAAGAATTCATCAAAGAACGGTTGAAACAACGTATCTCATTCCCTCCTAGTAGGTGGTGTAAATGATGATGAAGTAGGGTTGTTTGGGACAAGACCAGAACTAATATTATTGGGTCCCATTTCATGAAGTGCGGGTTCAGAGCTGCTTTGCTCAGAAGCCATTGCTGTCAGCTCATCAAAATCAACATTCATAGTTTCGATGATCTTGCGAGAGTTACGGTTGTAGATTCGGTATGCCTTCTTTGCGGGTGCATAACCAATGAAAATACCAATATCAGCCTTTGGTTGAAGTTTTCCCAAATTGTCACCAACATTATTTGGATAGCAAAGAGAACCAAATACATGAAGATATGATAAATCTGGTACTTTTCCATGGAGAAGCTCATAAGGTGTTTTACCATGGCGTTTACGAATTAGTGACCGGTTTTGGGTGTACACTGCTGTAGATACTGCTTCTGCCCATAAAAACAATGGAGCCTTTGCGTAAATTAACATCGTTCGAGCAGCTTCCATAAGTATGCGATTTCGCCTTTCAACAACACCGTTTTGTTGTGGAGTGCGTGCAACTAATGTTTCATGAGATATGCCAACTTCTTCATAATAATCACGCAAGATTTGATTCACAAATTCGGTTCCATTATCTGTACGAATGCGTCGGACAGTAGTGTTGAGACGCACTTGAATCATCTTAAGAAATCCGATGATGAATTTAGGTGCCTCATTTTTTGCTTTAAGAAATTTCACCCATGTTATAACACCCCCAACAAATGCTATGCGTAGTGGAACTACAACATTTGGGTGCTACGTAGTTATCATCACACATAAGCTATATTAAACGACTCAAAGAGACGTAAAAGTTTAAACATAAATTTAAACATTATTAAAATCATACAAGTCTACAGTTTTCCAAATACCAAGATAATACTAAACAGAGTTTGCGTTAGGTCCCCACTGAATCTCAACCCAAAAGTACATTTTTGCTCACATGACAGCATAATAAAAGAGTTTTAAGTTAAATAAGGGTGGAAAAACAAGTAGACCGCCAAGCAACAACAACTTCCATCCTCGCATGCTCCGCTGCTATCAATCTTGGTTACCTGAAACACATGCTTAAAACTGTCAACACAAAGGTTGAGCGAATCTATAGGTTTATCAAATCGTAAGTTGAACATAAGTATTAAAAACCAATCATGATCATTCAATAGCATTGTCGCGCAAACAATATATTAATCAAGGATATGACAATTGTGTTTAAGCTCATGACACTAATCCGTTAACTCAATCACCGGCGTAATAATTACCGGCGTGATTCAGATGAAACCAGTGCCCCTACTAAAGGCATCAGTTGCAATTATACCTTATCTCTTATCACAAATTGTCCGTCCGCAGGGGGTATCAACGTACTAGCCCTCGTCTCGAATAGGGTAGTCAACCCCATAGTACTATCACTTTGTATAAGCGGCTATTTCCCCCTTCGCAAGGGCAAGACAATAGTTAATAGTTCATGAAATTAGGGCCTTTTGCAACTAGGTACTCAACACAATTTCAAGGCAACATTCGGGTCCAACAATCATTCATGACTTATGTTCATTTTCATTTAAATAGCATGTATCCCCCTCGCGGGTAAAAACATTTGAAATAAGTAAAGAGCGAGGCTATAGACTCACCTTAAGTAGTAGTGGTAGTATTAGTAACTACGGCGTAAACGAAATCGATCACCGACGATGAGGATGCCCCGGGAAATCAAATACAACCTAAAAGTCAAAGTACGAAAACCAAATCAATACACCGCGTACATAATTGTACTAAACACACGCAAATCGAAACACTTAATGCATATGAAAACTCACACCAAAACCAAACAAGTAGTTGTTACTAGACTTATACCATTTATCAATGTTATTAAAGTTACTATCCATTTTACGGTTTCGCCGATACTTACCAAAAGTATGGGCTGTTTTCCTAGACTTATACCCTTTTATAAAATTTGGGAAAATTCTCAAAAATACCTTAAGACCTGTAGAAAACCCATTTTTAATCCCATTAAAAGTTTTCGCTTTTACGATCCGTTACTCAACACATTACTAAACCTACGTTTTTCGGACTGATTTTGCACATTGACCAAGTTTGACTCATTTGACCCATTTGAAATATACCATTGACCCATTTGTCACCTAAGTCTAAAAATAGACTCACAAATGCAGGTTTGAAACCAAAAATCAACTTTCAAACATTTACCAAACTCTATCTATGGTCCCCGGGATTTGACCCAAAACCAAACATAATTTCGGATTATGTTGATTCTCATCTCCCTGGTACACGAACTTTCAAAATATCATAACTTTTGACTAGTTTGGAGTCGTAAGCTCTACTTTATACCAAAACGAAGCTAAGACAAAGCTCTTCAACTAAATCCTAACCACAAGACCTGTTTACAAAATAATTTTTACGAAAACACCTCAAACTTTCTGCCTAAAATCACCCATACCAAAATCATCCCAACGCTCGTTTTCAAACCCATTTATCGACAATAGGCATCAACCTAAGCACTCCTAATCATACTCAAACACTCTAATCAGTCCTAACACCCTAATAATCAAAATCATCATAAAACCCAAACACAAATTCAAGCATGCAATATGTTTAAACCATTCAAACACACCCAAAACATCAATCTAGACACAACCCATGACACATTTCATCAAACACCTTGAACACACCCAACACCCCCCACATTTCGTGGCTTTTTGGGGCTGTGGAAGACCAAGAACATAAATCCCATTATGTTTAATTAATTATCTAACATTACCCAATCACCAATTAAACGAATTAATGATTTAATTACATCAAAATACATTTTTGAAAAATCTTTGATTCTTGAAAATTTAAAGATGTTGCATGTTGGATTAAAGTATTTAAGAACACTTACAATGGATAAAGAGAAGGTGGTCTAAACTTGGATTTAATCAAATCAAAGTAGAAAAAAATATGGTGGTGGTATGGTGGTGGGTGGCCGACGGCCTAGAGAGAGTGGGAGGAGGAGGAGAAAATTTTTAATGTGTTTTTGTGATGTGTGTTTTTCCTCCTTCCATTTTGTAAAAATTAGAGGGGCCTTTGGTGCAATTTGGCTAATCTTTTGGCCTATTTGGCAAACAACTTATTTAAAGAGCGGGGATGAGTTAGCTAGTCGGTTTTGAAAATTCACGGGAGTCGGGGGTCGCCCCGAACACTCAAATTACTCTTAAATGGTTCAAACGCACACAAAACGAATATACACATGGTTCCGACACGACTTAACACGTAACAAAAATAAAATCTCGAAAAACTCAAATATCGATCAATCGATAATAAAAGGTAAATGTTGGGCATCCGTCGGGATCGTAGTCATCATCGGTTCTTCTTAAATCGTCAAATGTTAAAATTACGACCGTAAACGTTGGTTTCAACTTAAACCGTCAAATATATAACAAACGAAATTTATTAAAAATTTCAAAAATATACGTAAAATAGGATTAAATAAATGACGTTGGGCTCGGGATATCACATCCACAAGGGAGCCACAACTTAAGAGGGATGCTCATACTTAACAGCTCTTGAGACAATAACTTAGCATCATACGGCACTTTCACTGGTATTACATCCTCCCCTCCTTAAGGGAGCGACGTCTCGGCGCTCTTCGGTTCTTATACTCGCATTTTGTACTACTAGAAAGATGAGGGTACTTCTTACTAAAGAGGTATTCACATTCTAATGTGGACTTCGGTTCACGTCTCGGGTTCCATCACACCTTCACAATGAGTGTTATACTTTGCTTAAATCTCTTAACATCTCGATCCATGGTCTCTACTTCAATTTCCCAATTTCTTCCTACGGTTATCAACACGTCTCTTCTCATAGCTCCTCGCGGTTAACAAGTGATTCTTAATTTACACCATCTCTTCCGTAGCCTCTCGAATCATTTCAAGCCCATTCAACTGACTTTTTCTTACTTCATTCTATCCAACTGGCGATTCATATTTTCATCATCATAATTCCTCAAAGGCTGCAGCTTCAATGCTACCGTGGTAAATGTCGTTGTACAAAGATACTACCAACGGCAAGTATCGATCTCAACAACTATCAAAATCAATCACACACGTTCGGAGCATGTCTTCCAACTTTCGAATTGCCCTTTCACTTGGTTCATCATCTCATAAAAACAACTATCACAAAATAAAATCGCACGGGTCACACATAACCACATCGAAAACGTTCAGAATATACAAGACGAAGTAATTATTACTAGTCGTACAAAATCACCTTATCGCAATATTACGTACATACAACCCTAGTTCGTCAAAAACGAATTCATCGATACGCTAATCATTCGACGTATACATAACTCTCTCGAAAACATCACAAACCAATCAAACACAAAAGCCATTACGAATCACATAAAGCCGTATCACGACATGTTTGCGAAATAGCCAAACCATGCCAAGTAAATAAGTTCAACCAAGTTAACTCATGCTTGCTAATCAGCCAAGCCATGATAAAATAAGAATATTTGACATGATTCTCGGATGAGTCCAGTCAAAAAAAAATTGCAAGTTTAAGAAGGTTCACAGCTTGCCAGCTATGGATGCATATCCAAAAGAAATAAAATACAAACATATGCCACCGCAGAGTGCTCACACACGGATCCATACCCAATATATATATATATATATATATATATATATATATATATTACAAGAACACCATCTTACTTTCGTCCCAAACGTGGTCAAAATCTCAATAGCATCGCCGTTCACAGTTATAAGTATATTACATGGCACATGTTCTTCATGATCGGACTTCATTGGACAATGTCGTCTCAAGTTCTCACAACTTACGATCACTTGACCAGATCACATACAACATAAACACATAAAAGACAAGGGTTCACCATAAAAATATCAACTATGGCTATCTATCGTTTAACCATCGATAATCAAGGATGGTTGAGTCAAGCAAAGAGGATTCCTCACTTAAATAAACGAAGACGGCAAATGAATGGTCTTCTAATTACCGATGAACAGTTGGTAAACTTCAACAATTTATCGCGTGTCATAAAACATATCAAAAGAGCGAGAAAAGAAAATAAATAAAGTACGATACGTTTGATGTAGGAGAAGTCTTCGTCATTCCCCTCAGAGTCACTTGAACTCTGATTTCCTCTACTTTGGCAGTCTTCTATTCTTGTTTAAAATTTCTTCTCAGTGTCGGTACGAGTCCCTTTGGTATTTCATCAACACCCTAGTGATTCTGATAAATTTCACACGTTACACACAACACATAAAAACATTTTCCAAAATTACTCGGCCACAGTGACTTACCAAGTCAACGCCAAACAAAAAGAAAAGTTTTCAAAGAACAAAAGAAAATTCAAAAATTTTCTTTAGGAATCAAGAAGAATACGATTACTTGCATAAGGATCCACCATTTTTAAAAACGTTCTCATCCAAACATTTATCAAAACACTATAAGTTTCAAGATGACAAATTTGTTTTACACGATAGTGCCCTTCCTAAACTATGCATAATTAGCTAGATCATGCATACTTAAGGGTCAAGCAACGACAATTAACAAAACAGGACTCTTCCCGAATTATGCATAGTTAGCTATGCTGTGCATAATTGAGGATCGAGTGACAACACAAACATTATTATGACACACCGAAGATGACTATGAAAGTTTTCGACCTAAACTTCAAAATAACTAAATCATTTGAAATGGAATTTGAAATGGGAAAATATTGTCACTACCGTTTTAAGAAACACATCAAACATTTTTCGTCTACTTTGGAAACATACATTACTTTGCCTATTTATGAGAAAAAAATAATTAAGTAAATAAATCGACACCATTTACATTTGGTTAAACGAAATATTTCACACCCATACATATTTTCAAAATAGACTACTCACAAAATAACGGTAAGGTGGTTCATGATTAAAGATCATTGCAAGCACAACAAGAAATAAATCAAAAATCAATGAGATCGAACAAGGTAAGCGAGCAATATAATCGCCAACTAAAATTAACTATATTAGAAATGAAAATACTTCAAATATATGACTAAAGTCTCGGGATAACAACAGCGATCTACGAATACATAGAGTAAAAATTGAATATCAACACAAGCGTCAAAAATAAGACAACGATCATAATTCCCATCGTCTCGAGTTGCACACACATTCCACCAAGGGTATACGGGGAGAGGAAATTAATCACTTGGTCGAATAGAAACAATTTCACCAGGAAGGTCGAGTTCTTTCACCTCTACAATTTGATAAAGCGGCTTCGCCTCCTTGCTTTTGTTCAATATAAATAAATAACCAATTTAATGAAGATTTATAGCATCATTCAAGTAAATACAGAATTTTAGGTTCCATTAACCGAAAGAAGAAAAGTTACGGCGTCCATGAACATGACAAAAATACACCGGGTAACATACCCTCATTATCAAGTACTAGCGAAATAGTAGTTTTAAAATAAACTTAATAATAATGGTTTCATATCATAGACAATATTAAAATAAACAATCACATGACTACTCAAGTTTAGATACAGACTCATAAAATCAAGGAAGGGATGTCGGACGATCGAACCATCGTGACTCAAAACATTATATATACATCTTAAGAAAATAATACAAATATTCGTTTGTTGGTAATCCATTTGCATTTTCTAGTTACTGTTACCTGGTATACTGTAAAACGATCTTGCATATTTTTAGTTTGGGTTACACCATTTAAGAATTTATACCTTTCATTTCTCAATCTTTACAAAGTTTTTATTTCTAGAAAAATTACAGTTGCAAGAAAATTTCTAACATTAGTTGATTCGGTGACTCGGTTATTATAACTGGTAAAATCATTAGTTTTGAAAATCTCGATACTCGCGTCAAAATCTAAATAATCTTCATATCTTAAGTACCAAAAACGTACATAGTAAGAATTTTCAAAGTTTTACGTTATTACGACATATCTTATTACGTATATACAAATATCCAAAATAACTCCATCTAGTCCAATTAACTCTTAGAAATCAACCTTGACTTTTTATTATACATATGTTTTCCTTAAAACTGATTTGTTAAATCACATTCGCGCACTTCGACTCAAATGATAAAGAGGTTTCACGTGGTATTATCTCAGATAAATTATTGATTTTTTTGTCGAGACTTGAATCTCAATAATAATAGAATAAGTAATCAAAATGCTTATTTTAATAATTCTAAAACGTAGAAAATTCAACTTTTAATCCTTAGCCCATTATCAAGTGATTTTAAAATTATCACATCTCGCAATAGAATAAAATAACGTTCCATCAACATTTAATAATTCATTTCAAGCGTTGGAATCTCTCACTTAAATTGTATATTTCGATTTTTACCCCAGTTTATTCACTACAACAAGTGACGAGTTCCAGTTTATACCAATGCATATAACATGACCTTATGTTTAAAATAAAACCAATTTTACAAAGTTTTTAGCTTCCAAAATACGTGACCAAATTCTTCTACTCATGTTTTTATATTACAAATACGCCAAAAGTTTGCTATATTGACCCGAAAATTAACTCATATCAAGCCCACAGCTACATATACTCGATAGTCATATCGTAAATTTTATTATAACTCCTTTCTCAAATTAAATTAAACAAAATCTTAACAAATCCATCACAAGCTTCTAGTATCAAATTATTAATATATGAAAACAAGGATTTTACGAGTAATACAAATTACTTATTACGATTTACCAACCAAGGTTGAAGGAAAAATAATTTCACTTTATCCATTTATTCTTTTTAAAATTCTACTTTGTTACAAGACACACCATACGTCATTTTTATCCAAAAGTTTCATTCGCCATTTATTTAATATGTAAAACACTTTATGTTTAAATCATTCAATCAACAAAGTTCGATGCTTACTTAACTGGCACAAATGCCGGACCTTGTCATGTAAAATATCGAATTCAAAATAGTGAGACAACAAGACAAATGCAATAAACAGAATGAGAATACGTATGTCAACTAAGTGTTGATATCGGCTTCGGGTGGGTCTCAAAATCATACTCAAATAAAATTAACACAAAACATCCAAACTTCAAGCTATCTCGCTTGATCACAACGCTAGTCTATTTTTAAAATGCATATTTAAATCCAAGTAGGATGATAAAAACGATTAAATAGCGATACGCCTCAACCATGTTTCATAATATACACACATGATTCGCCGCTACGATGCACGTATTGTTGATTATACTTCGTCTATTGTTATAGTTACGCCAACCAATATATCAAACCCATGAGGAATAAAGGAAATACGGTAATATGTGAGTAATTTACGTTCCAAAAAAGAAGATGTCCCAAAAAAAAAGACACATAACGGTGTGATAACGACAATCGAGATCGATCTAGTCAATATAAAATATGTTACGAGGCGTTATTTACGTATCTAGGGTATCAAACGAGGTTCATATTCGGTTATCCGAACAATAAATTAATTATCAAGATTGATAATTAGCGGTAAGGCCGAATTCTCAACAAAACCGCATTTTAATGTACGATAATTACCCAAGGACCATTGCTTCGCGTGCAATGCCTTTAAATACCATAGTATATACATACTTATACATACAACCATTCCTACATACACGTAGGATTACAACGCAGTATTGCCATGTAATGCAATGTAGCCCGTTATGCCAATTACATGCAACATATACGATAATCTTTACAGGAATTTGCAAATTACGATGATAAGTACTCAACGTACAAAACAATATATCTCAATATATATCAAAGTATTTACTTACTAAATACTCGAGAATTCATATCAATTTGAGGGATACATCTAAAATATAAAGCGATGCTAAAGAAATCTTACCGGAGCCATGCAGGATAGTTGTGTGCTTGGACAATTTCTTACGACACCAAAAGTTATAGTTTAGGATTTTTCAAAATGACCTAGTTCTCTATAACTCATGGCTCTGATACCAATCTATAACACCCCCAACAAATGCTATGCGCAGAGGAACTACAACATTTGGGTGCTACGTAGTTATCATCACACATAAGCTATATTAAACGACTCAAAGAGACGTAAAAGTTTAAACATAAATTTAAACATTATTAAAATCATACAAGTCTACAGTTTTCCAAATCCCAAGATAATACTAAACAGAGTTTGCGTTAGGTCCCCACTGAATCTCAACCCAAAAGTACATTTTTGCTCACATGACAGAATAATAAAAGAGTTTTAAGTTAAATAAGGGTGGAAAAACAAGTAGACCGCCAAGCCACAACAACTTCCATCCTCGCATGCTCCGCTGCTATCAATCTTGGTTACCTGAAACACATGCTTAAAACTGTCAACACAAAGGTTGAGCGAATCTATAGGTTTATCAAATCGTAAGTTGAACATAAGTATTAAAAACCAATCATGATCATTCAATAGCATTGTCGCGCAAACAATCTATTAATCAAGGATATGACAATTGTGTTTAAGCTCATGACACTAATCCGTTAACTCAATCACCCGCGTAATAATTACCGGCGTGATTCAGATGAAACCAGTGCCCCTACTAAAGGCATCAGTTGCAATTATACCTTATCTCTTATCACAAATTGTCCGTCCGCAGGGGGTATCAACGTACTAGCCCTCGTCTCGAATAGGGTAGTCAACCCCATAGTACTATCACTTTGTATAAGCGGCTATTTCCCCCTTCGCAAGGGCAAGACAATAGTTAATAGTTCATGAAATTAGGGCCTTTTGCAACTAGGTACTCAACACAATTTCAAGGCAACATTCGGGTCCAACAATCATTCATGACTTATGTTCATTTTAATTTAAATAGCATGTATCCCCCTCGCGGGTAAAAACATTTGAAATAAGTAAAGAGCGAGGCTATAGACTCACCTTAAGTAGTAGTGGTAGTATTAGTAACTACGGCGTAAACGAAATCGATCACCGACGATGAGGATGCCCCGGGAAATCAAATACAACCTAAAAGTCAAAGTACGAAAACCAAATCAATACACCGCATACATAATTGTACTAAACACACACAAATCGAAACACTTAATGCTTATGAAAACTCACACCAAAACCAAACAAGTAGTTGTTACTAGACTTATACCATTTATCAATGTTATTAAAGTTACTATCCATTTTACGGTTTCGCCGATACTTACCAAAAGTATGGGCTGTTTTCCTAGACTTATACCCTTTTATAAAATTTGGAAAAATTCTCAAAAATACCTTAAGACCTGTAGAAAACCCATTTTTAATCCCATTAAAAGTTTTCGCTTTTACGACCCGTTACTCAACACATTACTAAACCTACGTTTTTCGGACTGATTTTGCACATTGACCAAGTTTGACTCATTTGACTTATTTGAAATATACCATTGACCCATTTGTCACCTAAGTCTAAAAATAGACTCACAAATGCAGGTTTGAAACCAAAAATCAACTTTCAAACATTTACCAAACTCTATCTATGGTCCCCGGGATTTGACCCAAAACCAAACATAATTTCGGATTATGTTGATTCTCATCTCCCGGTACACGAACTTTCAAAATATCATAACTTTTGACTCGTTTGGAGTCGTAAGCTCTACTTTATACCGAAACGAAGCTAAGACAAAGCTCTACAAGTACATCCTAACCACAAGACCTGTTTACAAAATAAGTTTTACGAAAACACCTCAAACTTTCTGCCTAAAATCACCCATACCAAAATCATCCCAACGCTCGTTTTCAAACCCATTTATCGACACTAGGCATCAACCTAAGCACTCCTAATCATACTCAAACACTCTAATCAGTCCTAACACCCTAATAATCAAAATCATCATAAAACCCAAACACAAATTCAAGCATGCAATATGTTTAAACCATTCAAACACACTCAAAACATCAATCTAGACACAACCCATGACACATTCCAACAAACACCTTGAACACACCCAACACCCCCCCACATTTCGTGGCTTTTTGGGGCTGTGGAAGACCAAGAACATAAATCCCATTATGTTTAATTAATTATCTAACATTACCCAATCACCAATTAAACGAATTAATGATTTAATTACATCAAAATACATTTTTGAAAAATCTTTGATTCTTGAAAATTTAAAGATGTTGCATGTTGGATTAAAGTATGTAAGAACACTTACAATGGATAAAGAGAAGGTGGTCTAAACTTGGATTAAAGTAGAAAAAAATATGGTGGTGGTATGGTGGTGGGTGGCCAACGGCCTAGAGAGAGTGGGAGGAGGAGGATAAAATTTTTAATGTGTTTTTGTGATGTGTGTTTTTTCTCCTTCCATTTTGTAAAAATTAGAGGGGCCTTTGGTGCCATTTGGCTAATCTTTTGGCCTATTTGGCAAACAACTTATTTAAAGAGCGGGGATGAGTTAGCTAGTCGGTTTTGAAAATTCACGGGAGACGGGGGTCGCCCCGAACACTCAAATTACTCTTAAATGGTTCAAACGCACACAAAACGAATATACACATGGTTCCGACTCGACTTAACACGTAACAAAAATAAAATCTCGAAAAACTCAAATATCGATCAATCGATAATAAAAGGTAAATTTTGGGCATCCGTCGGATCGTAGTCATCATCGGTTCTTCTTAAATCGTCAAATGTTAAAATTACGACCGTAAACGTTGGTTTCAACTTAAACCGTCAAATCTATAACAAACGAAATTTCTTAAAAATTCCAAAAATATACGTAAAATAGGATTAAATAAATGACGTTGGGCTCGGGATATCACATCCACAAGGGAGCCACAACTTAAGAGGGATGCGCATACTTAACAGCTCTTGAGACAATAACTTAGCATCATACGGCACTTTCACTGGTATTACACATGTAAACCGAGAGTAATCATCGACAATGACGAGGATGTACTTTTTACCACTAAGACTTTCAACACGCATTGGTCCACAAAGATCCATATGCAACAGATAAAGTTTCTCTTGGTTGGTGTCTTCCGTCTTGGGTTTGTATGATTTCTTAGTGCTTTTCCCCATTGTACACGCGGAACACAAATGATCCTTGTGAAATGATAGTTTAGGAAGACCACGAACAAGTTCGTTTTTCGCCAAGTGATTAATAGCATCAAAGTTAAGATGAGATAACCGTCGATGCCATAACCATGACTTAGTCTTCGATGCTTTGCAGAGAAGACATACGGGAGAAGCGGCCATCATGTCTTATAGCGATAAAGTATACAAATTATTCCCTCGAGTACCTTTCAATAAATCAACCCCTTCCAAATTACGAATGAAGCAGGTATGCTCTCGAAAAGCAACTTCTAGGTTTGCATCACAAAATTGTCCCACATAAAATAAGTTGTGACCAAGACCTTCCACGTAATACACTCTTGAAATAATAACATTCCCAATATGATATTCACCATAACCCATTATCTTTGCAATATGATCATTCCCAAATCGAACCGTACCAAGAAACTTGCTGACGAAATTTCTGAGCTGAGAGCGATCTCCGGTCATATGCTTGGAGCAACCAGAGTCCAAATACCAGAGAACAATTTGGACCACCTGTTTTCAATAACAACAGTAGACAATGCATTGGAAACTATTGGTTCCGGAGTGTTAGCAGATAGAGATATAAGATTATCAGAATTGCTAACATTTGTGTGACCCTTAGATTTCCTGCGTTTTCTAATGTGAGTTTTAGCACTAACAGGTTTTACAGTTCCAATTTTCTGAGGTTTTGGATTATTCGCGAGCACTACAGTGGGAGTAGACCTAGTTAAAGGGCACTTTGTTCCTACAGTAGTGTTGGTGTTCCTAGTTAAAGGACACGCTTGTGTTTTGGTAGCCTTGGCACTCCTAGTTAAAGGGCACGCTTTCTTCGCTGTAGTGGGAGTGATCCTAGTCAAAGGGCACATATTTCCTACTATAGTGAAAGTTCTACCAGTGGGGCGCCACATCCAACCAACTTGGGTTAACACTTTCCCAGTCGGTTTCCATTCTAATCTATTTTTCTGGGCATACATCTCATTCACATGGTCAATAAGGCAAGAATCATGACGACTAGAAAACATACATTCATTGCAATTCCAACATTTCAAATTAGGATTCACACTAGGCTTAGAACGCTGCACAACCGCAGAGCCTTTAGGTTTAGCTACATGATTCTTTTTATTCAAAACAGAAATAACATTCCTAGGATGGGCTTCTACTTTCTTCTTCACTTGACTACTAAATGGGGGCAAGATCCTATCATTCTTCTTGTTTCTCTTAAGCTTAGATCTTTGAACCTTAGTAGTGGTGCTTACTCCTGTAGAAGGCAACACGGGAATATTAGAAGCTGTTTTTGATTCCGCCTTATCTTTAGTGACCAAAGTTTGAGATGGTTTAGTCCTAGGGCCCTTATTAAGTGGTGTGACGGCTATAAGGTTCATTTTGATTGCACTAGAGGACGATACTGAGATAGTGGCTGCGTTATCCACAACATTCTTACCTTTTAGAGTACGAAGTGTTTCCTTTAACTCAGCCAAGACCAGATTCTTATCACAAATTTGTTCCCTCAAATCAGATATTTCCACCGACTTTCGATTCAATTGTTCAATCAATGATTGATTCTGTGCAGTGTTATTAGCACATGCGGGCTTTACTGAATCGAAGAGTCGTGTATTTTTCTGTTTTAAGTTATCAACTTTGGAAAAAATCTTGGAAACTCGATTATCTAGATCAAGTTTAAGATTCTCAGCGGCCTCAAGTACGTTCACACAGTTAAGCTCCTTAGATTTCTCTATTTCTATCGGCAACGATGTAGCAACTTTGTCACTTGGCTGACGCTGTTTTGATTGTAAATTCAATCGAAAATTCTTTTCAAAGTTTGCATCATCGATATTAACACCTTCGAATGACGTTTCAAAGATTTCTTGAATAAATTGTTGCTTGCATTCAAGCGAAATACAATGTGTTTGAATCTCATCAAAACGTTTTGAAAGCAAAGAATATGAATCTTGAAGCTTTAAAAATTCAGCGTCAGATTCGTGACAAGTACTATCTACCACGGTATCCACAGATTCAACATTATGCACAATAGAATCATTAACAACACTTTTATTCACACAGACAGAAACTATATCATGAGACATCACTTGCGTTAGAAGCAGATCATTTTGGCGTGAAACCCGTTCTATTTCAAGTAAACTGTTTTCATAAGCATCTTCTATTTCATTGAAAACACGCCTAACTTCTTCTATTTCCAAAAACAAATCTTGATCAATATTACGAAGACAAGCTTTAACATTGTCTACAAACGGAACAATTTCATCTCGAAACGCAACTCTAGTAAGTTCCATTCACCTTCCGTTATGGCCGTGGCCGTCGTACGTTCAAAAATGACCTTGTCAAAATCGGCTAAGTGTTGGTGAACCGCATTTAAGTTAACGGACGCCTTGCTTACCGGTGGAATTAACTTTGTTAAATCCGTTTTGACAAGTGTAGGAGACGTACTAGGAAGGTTTTCATTTGACAAACTTTGGGGCACAAGAACTGTTAATTCTGCTAATTCCTTTTGTAAGCGAATGCGTGTCTTTTTCGAATTTGATCTTTGTTATGTTGATCATAACCAATTGTATGGAATTTTGAAAGCATTTTAGAATGAGTTTCATCCCCAAGTGATTGTGTCTCCTCAGTACTACGAACAAAAGGTGCTTCTTTCGATTTTCTAATTATGGTCATATCATAAAGACCGAGAATATATTCATGAGCTTGTTTTGCATAACCGGGATTAGGTGGTAAATCTTGAAGACGTTTAAGTTCGAATTCTTTAAATGATTTAGTTAAAAGATGAACCTTTTCTGTGGAAGAGTATTGTTTTAAAAGTTGTTGTTCTTTGAATTTAAGAAGTTTGGTAGCATTAATTTCTGATTCAACCTTTTTAGACTCGAGAGTTTCGAAATCCATTTTAAGTTTCTGAAAATCATTGACAACCGACTCCTTTTCTTTTAATTCATTAGAAAGATTAGCTTTTAATGATTCTATTTCTTTCAAGTGTTCAATCTTTTCAAAACGAAATTGGTCAAATTCAGAACATGTTATTTTCTCTGCTTGAGGGACCATTTCAAAAGTTTTGATCTTTTCTTTATGCAACGCAAGCTCAGCAGTTAGGTTGGAATTGGTATCTACGGATTGTCTGAGGGCCATATGTATTTGATCAATTATATGTTTAGGCACCATTACCAAATCATGTTGAGCATAAGATTCCATACCCGTCGTAGCATTTGGTTGAGGTTCACTCAAATGTGTAGAATTGGGTACCACATCATTTGAGTTACTAGTTCCTGAATGCTGTTCGAGGTTGTCAATTCCATGCCCAACTTGATGTTGGTTATCATCAATATTATTAGATGTGGTTGGTACCTCACTGATGACATCAGAACCGTAGTGAGAGAGATTAGCAACGAGAGCAGCTTGGGCAGAGTGAATGTCATCACAATCAGAATCGTATGTATCAAGATCATCCGCTTGATAAGCTGCATTAGAAGTGGAAACAACTGCAATGCCTTCAGTATTTGCTGCCCCTGGGTCTGCAAGAAATGCTAACTCCTCTGAATCTAAAATCTTCCCTTTAGACTGAGCATCAACCAAATACATCTTCTCACAAAACCATGCATCATCCCTTCTCCTTTTCGACGGAGTGCATTCCCTAGCCATATGACCTTGTCCTCGGCAATTGTAGCAAGTCACAACCTTCTTAGGACCAATAGGACTCCCATTTACACTAGCTTGAGAATTCACAGCTTGATTGTTCCCAGTCCTTGTAGGAGGTCCATATGAATTTTGCCTTCCCTGAATAGGTTGCGCCGTTACTTGACCATCTTGAACAGTGGCTTGTTGTCGAGGATTTGATGAGGTGTGGAGCTGATTGTTTGTTGGTGGAAATCCTCTAGTTGCAACAAGTTTTGACAAGTAGGCGGTGAGATGGTTTAGAACATCAGCTGGCGTATCATTTGGAGTAAAGACCGGTGCTTGGATTGGTGGAAGTTCATTAGAGTAGAAAGCTTGTGCTGGTTGTGCTTCTATTGGAAAATATCCTTGCTGAGGAGTATAGCCCAATGGAGAAGTGTTGGCTTGTGATGGTGATGTCTGATATGGTGGTTGCTGCGGAAAAGATTGTTGATGAACACCTTGTTGAAATGCTTGCTGTGGCATCATTGGTGGTTGATAAGATGGTTGCTGATAGGTCTGTGGTGGTGGTTGCTGCAAGTATGATGGTTGTTGATAAGTATAAGCCATGTTTTGTTGAGAAGCATACATTGCAAGTGGATCATGAACTTGAGGTGTAGACAACCGAGCCTCGATCACATGGCATTCGTGTTGTTGAAGAAAAGCTTGAAGTTGATCCACATTGGTGTTATGCAAGTCCTTAGCCAATTTAACATCTGTCACATATTTTTTCCATTCTGAAGGAAGAGTGTTCAAATACTTGGTGTTCAATTGAAAGGTAGGAATTGTCATGCCATAGATATTGAGCTCATTCAACAATAGGGTAAATCTCAGATAGTAATCATTGAGAGTCTCCCCTGGCACATAGGCAAACTTATCAAAAGTATCATAAAGCTTACACTCTCGTTCTTGTTTAGTTAACGAGGTGCCTTGCATGAGAACACGAATTCTATCCCATAACTCTTTGGCAACTTTATGTTTGCTGACGAGTTTGTAGACATCTGGAGAAAGGGCTTGGAGAATGATGTTTGTAGCATACTTATCACATTTGTCTTGAATCTTCATATCTCCAGTTAATTCACCCGTTGTGCGAGGACGAGTAGTTGTACCTTCCGTCACTGTACCATAATCTAATGGTCCATTGAGCACCGATGCCCAAATGAGATGTCCATTCTCCTTGTTCAACATATAAAGTTCCATTCGGGAAGCCCATTCCTCATACATAGTCTTCACCAACATTGGTGGACGATTATCCGTACCCGAGAGGATGGACTTATCCGTAAGAGATGTGTACTCCATTTCAATAAGTTAAGATTTACAAACGTTGATCGATCAATGAAAGAAAGTAAATGTGTTTGTTGTTGTGAGTTGAAGTCGAGAAACAATTTTAAAATCCCCTAAAATATGTTCTCAATAAACCAAAAATTCCAAGTCAAAATTACACACGATTGTTCGAAATTTTTTATGGAAAAAATTTGTGATTATCGGAAAGTTGATCGGAATAGTGATCTGAATGCTGATCGGAATGTCCTATCGGAATACTTTATAGGAATGCTGATCGGAATGTGATTATCTGAATGCTGATCGGAATGTGGATTATCTGAATGCTGATCGGAATACCCTGATCGGAATGTCCTTATAGGAATACCCTGATCGGAATGTCCTAATCGGAATACCTAATCGGAATACCTAATCGGAATACCTAATCGGAATACCTAATCGGAATACCTAATCAGAATACCTAATCGGAATACCTAATCAGAATACCTGATCGGAATGTACCCAAAATCGGATTCCCTAAACCCTATTTCGATTACACTGATCGGAATGTCCTATAAACCCTTTTCCGATGACCTGATCGGAATAATTCCCACTTTTCTCGGACAAAACTCAACCAATTCGTGATTTTAAGCCAAAAAATGATCAAAACACCCAAAAAAAATTGTGTTTTTAGCCAAAGTAACTATACCAAATCCCTACCACAACTATGTAGAAGATTTGTATCAAGAAAAAACCATCAAAAACACAAAAAAAAAAAAATTGGACGTGTGAAAATGGATCAAAAAAGACGTATGAATCAAGAACACAAACACATGAACAATACAATCATCCCATGGCTCTGATACCATTTGAAGAAATGTAAATCTTGCTTATGTTTTTAGAGAGAGAAAGAGATAGAGAGATGGTGGATGTCACACTTTTTAGAGAGAGAAAGTTAAGAGAACTATGTGTAAATTATGAAAACCACACACCCTCTCCATCAAAGGAGAGGGTTTATATACCCAAGCCTTGCAATGGGCTTGGGCTTACACGTTTGGGCCGGCCTACACATGTTGTAGGCTAGTATACGCCTTTAGCTCAAGGTCTTTAACCTTGCTCTGCCTCCAATCCAAACACGGCATGTCAGTTCTGCCTGCAGCATGTCTAAAAAAGTACTCGTCAACAGGTACGTGGTTTGATCATTGGCATGACTTCATATAACGGTCAAGGACAACTTCTTGATAGTTCCATCATTCTTGTAGAAACTCAGGGGAGCACTGCAATTGTTAGCCTATAGACCTGAAGCACACCAATATCGGGCACAACGGTATTGACTATTAAGCCTTGTAGAAACTCAGAGTAGCATCGCAATTGTTAGCTTATAGACCTGAAGCATACTACATCTTAAAAGCGTCTTTCAAAAAAACAATAAAGAATCATTTCCTAAAGGTCAAACAACACCTTGTATACTTTGTATGAAAATAAAACATCTTGAACAATCTCATTGCTTTTAAGTAAAATGTTTCTGCGGAGATCTTGCAGAGTTATGAGCTGGTTCGAACCTTGTTACTTGTAACCACCATGAGACGAAGATGTTTGCACTTCTTAAGTTGTTTAAGACTTGGAGTTTAGCAGATTATGAGCTGACACTATTTGTTTGGGTAATTAGCAAACCATATCTCCTTTTGTCCGACATCGCCCACAAGAGTAATATTATTGAGACGGCTGAAGGGAGCAGTGTAAGACCAAGACAACCAGGGGCGGAGCCACCTTGTAAGTAGTGGGGGCAGAGGCCCCCCGATAAAGCTTTGCCGGAGTATCAAAATTAGTAAAGAAAATGGTTAAATTGGTTGCAAAACTGGTAGTGCCCTCAACATGAAAAGCAAAATGCCCTCTACAAGAGAGAAGATATTGGATTTTCAAATCTTTTTCTTGAGAATTGAAATGGTAAATCGGAACGGAAAGAGAGACCGGTAAAAAAGTTGGAAGAAGATGAAGACTAAAAAGATGTATCGGGAAGTGCAGTATATTAAATACTTATATTTTGTTTTAAAGTACTATTTTATTAGTATTAGTTTACACTTTACACTTTAAAATTGTAGGCTTGTAGCTGCTAATGTGTCACTGTTTTGGCCAAATAGCCCCACAAAATGACAAGCTGTAAATTTTAAGTTTAATAGTGTCGTACTTCAAAAAGAATTAACGTTATTATACATTATACATCCTATATATACATCAGTATATTCATAAAAAAATGAAAGGTTAGTTTGCGCTGTTCCCCGTACCTCACAAACCTCCTCCCTCACGCGCTCTTCTCTCTGAGGGGTTATCATAAAATATGATCAGATCTCTTACCTGCGAAGCTCGCTTCCTTCACTCGCTTATTACGTGTCCTCACTCGCTATATCTTCGCACCATCTGTTCTCCACCTGTAAATCGTTGTACAAAAATCTAATTCTTATCCAAGGTACCAGATCAGAACAATTATTTGAGTAGCTTTGGTCATTATAATTGTCCCTGTCGTTTTTGTGATTCACCAGTTTTAGAATTAGGTTGTTTGTTTATGTGGATCATCAGCTAAAAAACATCGATGACGGATCCCTAAATCTACACCATGATTTGATTAATTTATCAGTTTTAGGGTTTTACACATTTTTGGTGTTGTTTTGTTGATCATATATTTTTTAATTTTGAATAATGTTAGGGCTCTGAAATTATATGAGATTTCTTTTTTAATTTGAAGGTTTTGGTGACCGTTTTTGCAGGTTCTGTTGCTGATGATGGTTAATCCTAATGCTTAATTATAGTTTTCAAAGGTACGTTTTCTGATTAAAAAATGAAAGGTGTTTTGTTTTGTTTATTGGTTTATTGCTATACTTATTGCTTTGGTGTTTTTTTGGCAGTCAACACATGTCAAAGAAAGATGAAATGCTCTACACAAGTATCGAAAGGTTAGATCGTTATGGATTAATGTATTTCAAAAACTTTTATTGTGGAAATTACAATTGTCTCTTTCATAGTTTTTTTTACTACGTTATGAGTTCATATATATGTAACTAAAAAAATGGTGATTGTACCATCTGTCGGTGTCAATAGGTTAGGTAAGTTCAAACGGGTCAGAACTTCTAGTTTAGATGAGGAGCGTGGTATGAGGCTATGCCTCGAGTGCGAATCACAATCTGGAAATAATATATTCATATGAAGGATTTTGAAGCTATGTCGGATTTCCATAGCTCAGTAGGAACGTTTGGTTTACCCAGAACAGGCAAGCCATCTGTTTTTCAAGACGTGGTAGGAACCCATCCGTTTCAAGGTTATTGCATGAACCTGTTAAAATAATTTTAGCCTTACTTATTCTTCGGGTACGTTTTAGATGATGGGGTGGGAACCCATCCGTCTCGAGGTTATTACTTTAACCTGTTCATATTGTTCTTTTGTTTGGAGTTATTTAAGACTGTTTTTTGGGCTGTTGCATTAAAGTATATATTGTGGTACATCTACAGGTACTCGGCGGACTTATAGAGACAGATATGTCGGGAGAAGAACTGAACCGCCGGTATCAACCGTCGCGGACTAAGCGGTTGCTAACCGTCATGTGCCCCCGGTTGTCCACACAATTGTACACCCAAAATGGTAAACACAACTGTGCATTTGCCTGTAGGGATATATGAGAAGGTTTTGAGCTATATCATATGCTGCCTGCACCATAGGTATTAAACTTGATTGAATTTTATGCTACATCTATTTGAGAGAATTAAGTGCTGCGTATAATGAACATCATGCGTTTATTGTTTTCTGTGTTTCCATCAGGTAAAGGAGCGACGGTGAAAAGGCACCACAAGTCCGTTGTCCTGCATTTGTGTGCTGCCAGGTATTAGCTAGCCATACCTTCATCGCCTATTCGTATCACTACCACTATATTTTAGGTTGTATTGCTTTAGCTTTAGTTGAACAGTCATGTGAATGCAGAACCTAGAAATCTATTATTTACTGACTTCAGCCTACAAGTACATCTTGAGCAATAGTCCATGTTGAGCTGTTATGATCAACGCAAGTAACTTCATATACTGTAATTAAAGGGGATTTTTTTTGTTGGATATGCAAATTTCTCGAAAACTCGACTCTTTTAATACCACATTGTTTTGTTTCTATATGTGCAGTAGTAGCAACATGGGTTCAGGTCAAAAGATGTCTTTCATATGATTACAAAAAATCTACGGTCTATGAACAAAAAGCAAATTTTCAGGTTATATGCAAAATACACCATCGTTAAATATTAGATACAGCCCAAATTGACCTCTACTTAAGTAAATGCTAACATCACATTTAACTGCACCTAAATGCATTTCATAGTAGCCGATAGAAGCCGCATTGTTTTTCCCACTAGCTTACCTATTTTGTTACGTTACGCATCTAACATGTAGTTTACAGGAAAATGACAACACCTAGCAGCCAATGCATGACAATTGACTGACAAGTTGATCGGCATAATCAATATCAAGTCTGTTGATAGCAACGTTGAAAGGCTTGCCAGCCAGCGTTTATAGAGAGTGAAGGACCACTTCATGGTCACGGTCATCTATGCGAATATGATAGTGGGTAGATAGGGGTCATGGAAACCAGGTACGTCATAACACATAAGGAAATCTTATGAAAAATGTCCAGTCAAATAAAAGTCAAAAATAAAAAAGAGCATGTAATCAGTAGCCGGCAATTTGCGATTTCATTATATATATTTGCAGATTATAAAACACGGTAAAGATGTATATTGTATTGCTCTACCTTTAAAGGTTCAGCACAAGACAACAAGGTGGTATAGATTGTTTCTGTTTGTTTTTCAAAATGATTATTTGTGTCGGTTTACACAACTATAATGAGAGATTTTGATAGTATGTTTAGGATGCAAGCTCATATTTGTGTAGTAACGTCACTTAAGAAATCAAATGGCGACAAAAGGCTTGAAGTCCATATGTATGTGTAGACCCGGAAGACATGCAAACATAAAATGGTCTAAATACTCTGAACACTCGACATCTATAATTCTTATAAGGTTAAAATATCCATCGACTCATTTTAAAAGGGACATTTGCTCATATATTTTTTAGCATATGTGTCGTGTTCACACCTCCTATAGGTTTTGCACTTTTTTAGCTATTCATTTTGGTTGTATACTTTTTTGTAGAGGCAATGAAGATGTTAGTGAGACGCTAATGGTGACTTTTTGTTTAAATGTATACGTTATGGCTCACAAACCATGGACAAGCAGTTGCGGATATAGAAATAAAAAAGAGTTTTGATCAGGCTAATCGAGAATTAAGAGTATGGTGTGTTTGGGTTAGGCTGTTGTAGTTTTACGAGTGAGGTACATTATTCGAGTTACGCCATTGCTTGCATAAACTATTGAGATTGCATTCATTTCGTCCACATATTGCAACATATTCTGTCCGTATTTAGGTAATTGGCATTAGTAACCCAATAGTCAGACAATTGCTTGCCGAGTTTTACATTTTTATGCTTATACATAGAGTAAATTGACGTTTCCAATAGGGTTATGATATTTTTGGTAAATTTTCTCAGCATTATGTTATGGAGGATGTTATATCCGGTTGTACCCCGAGCGGTTAAAGGGACGCATATCACTGGAACATGGAGCACCGTCTTGCTTTTGACATGCCTTGCTACTACGCTGACGCAGATTGTTGCTGCTACTGCTAATGCATATTGTTGCTTCAAAAAGGCAAGATATTTTATTGTACACTA
Organism: Glebionis coronaria; assembly: GCA_025667525.1. Classification (NCBI taxonomy): domain Eukaryota; kingdom Viridiplantae; phylum Streptophyta; class Magnoliopsida; order Asterales; family Asteraceae; genus Glebionis; species Glebionis coronaria. The sequence goes on from CM046879.1 coordinate 583,352,916, forward strand.
CAGAAAAAAAGTATGCAAATAGCTAGCACTTCTGGTTCTTTCTCATAATGGCTAAAGTTTCGCTATTTTGATTTGTACCCACTTGATTAGTGTAATGAAATTGGTGTTTGGGAACTTAGGAAAATAAATCCGTTGTCATCTACTGAATTTAATTTGTTTTTAACGCCTATTTATAAAATTGAATGCAAATAGAGAACGCAGTTAAAAAAAGAAACCAAAGTCAAGACGCATCATCAAAAGCGCTAGGGCTGTTGTCGTTTTAGAAAAATATATTGTATGTGCGTATGAAAATCAGGTTAGGATATTAGAGATGGACCACAGAAGTATACATGTTTATTATATGCTTGCGTTTATTACACCTTTGAATTAGAGATAATAGGGTCAAAAATGGTTTGATTTTGATATTTGAGATTTTTGATTTTATATGTGGCTGTTATCTTGGCTAAAACTTATTTTCCTTATAAAAATTTTGTACTGTATAATATTGCAAGAGTGATGGTGAACTTAGTCATAACTCAAATTAGCCGTTTTGTCAAAGAATTATTTTTACAGCAGTATAGCTAATTTTTTTTCAAAAAGCTGGTCTATTGTTTTTCTTTAAGTTAATAATGCTTATGTTATTGCACCAGTAGTTAATGCATTGGTTATTTTGTAGTGAAGTTACTTATAAACTATTAAAAAATTAATATATTTCTGGTGAGGAAAAAACATTTCGGCAGTAAAGTTACTTATAAACTGTTAAAAATTTAATGTTTTAGCATGTATAAGTAAAGATATGTTTTGCGTCTAACTAAAGCAGTATGGTGAGGCCTTCCGTTTACATCATATGCACTTTGGACCTCCTTTGTTAAATCCTAAACCCTCACAGCTGGGCCACAATCTTGGTTGTCTAGGATAAACTTTTCAACACATTATGGAAGTTAATAGGCGCAAAACATTTAGTTTTCTCAAGTCCAGCCTATTAAATAACTTCCACTAGGATGTTTGGTTTGCTTCAGCCACCAACTTGCTGCATTATAATTTTGCAGTTTAAAAAGTAAAATGCTCGAGTTAACTGTCGTAGATAGTACTTATGATATACGTATTTTATCAAACCCACATACTAATATTCGTGAAAATTGAAACAGCGTTATTGTCTATATTTGTGACGTTTTCTGGCATTTAAACTCTTTTGTACTAAAAGATCCTTATCATTGTAGGTTCATTTCGAAGTCTTGCAAAACTTAAGGCGGTCTGGCTACCAAATTGTCCAGGCATTCCCGCCACTGTGCTGGAATGAACTGATGTTAAAGAGGTGTTTAGGATAAGCGTTTGTTACACGTTTTTTACACTCTGCTGGAATGAACTCGAACTCTGTTGTTCACTTTATTTGTCTATACCATGTTCAAACCTGCACTTATAACATATAAATTCCAATCTTTTGTAATCATAATGCAGATCAACCTTACGCACTAAACATGTTCATTACTCATGTTCTCAAATATCGTTTGCCAACAACCCGCGGCGAAGCGCGGGCTTAGTACCTTGTTATACAGAAAAATAAAACACATCCAAATTCTACAAGTTTATAAATCTCTATACATATAAGAAATTTATGAAGATTTGATACTAGAAGTTTAGCTGCTTGTTAACTTTCGTTTATATTTAGCTAGGTGGTAATACCTTAAGTGATATTAGAACGTATGTAACTTAGAGAAATTACATTATCAGTATGGTTTCATTTTCGATATCGTATCACATTTTTAGTTAATGTTACTAGCATAAAAAAACCGACCCGACCCGTTTTGAATTTACTATAAGATTGTTAACCCTTGTCGAGTTATTATTTTCGCTTGTTGCCCCCTTTGAGTTGATTTCCTGGCTCCGCCACTGAAGACAACACATGAAAACCCACAATAGAACTCGACCCGAATCCAAAAAGCAAATCCGGAAGGCACGCGATGCAACCGGACGGTAAAGCCCATAGACAAGTGTCCAGAATTTCCGGAAGATTGTTCCCTTGGAGACCATCACACCCCCGACCAAGGCCCATTGGGCCTATCGGCCTTTTAGGGATTTTGAGTAGTATATATACCCCTCTACTATTCAAGATTGAGGTGACTAATTTCCTATTACTATATTAAAAAAATAACCTTAAATATTAAACAATGAAACTCAGACTTTCTGTATTAAATCATCTTTATTTTTTTTTGGTAACCGTCATTTCCGACACATGAGTTAATAGAAAAAACTAACGAACAATCCATTAGAATGTAAAACATTATTACGACAGAATAAAAAAAATATATTTGTTTACGATTATAGATTGTAATGACTTAGACGGTATTTTTTTCCAAAAGAAAAACGTCATACCGTCTCTGACAACAGTCATACGCAATCAGATAAAAGGGTTGTTTGTTTTTTGTGTGCGAGTCAAACGTTGTAAGATCTAAAATCTCTGACTCCCTCTTAACAACGAAAGACACCCTTTAAACCATCTAAGCCCACCTCCATCCATGTAAACCCACAAAATCTATCATTGATCTTGAAAATAAAACAACCAAATCTACCTCGAGAGCTTGTTATCGAGGTCTTAGTCATGATCTTTGTGTGATTCGATGCTAAAAAGATAGAAAACCATAAAAGAATCATTGGTACAAATTCATGGCTCGTTTTTTTTATCATTGTAAAGAGAAATTAAATGTTATTTTTGGAAGAGAAGAAGGAGATATTGGTGGTTTTTTGGTTGAAGTTTTATGATTAGGTTTAAGTCATTAAAGGTATATGGTTGAAGTATATGGGCCAGTTGTTAGGGTAAATATTTGGCCCAAACTTATGTGTTAAAAAAATTTAAGGTTATTTACAAGTATAGATGGTCATATAAAATTTGTTATCAATTGCACTATAATTAGTATTAGGCATAATTATTTGGGTTTGGTGAATAAAAAACAAGCTAGTTTTCGTGAAATTGAAAAATTTAAATGATAGTTGTAACACGTTTGTTTAAAAAAGTGAATTAAAATCGTGTGTTTATGAATTTTTAAGATTGCAATTATTCATCTTCAAATATAAATTTACTTATTCATTGTATTGCAATTGTATACTAATATATATACTTAAAAATAGACAATTAAACCCATTCAAACATTTAAAATCAAACAAAATTATTTTATTTAAATTTAAAGTTTATAACCACCTCTTACGAGTAACATGTGATATTCAGATTCAGAAATAAAAACATGTTAATGAAACAAACACCATCTTATTACATGTCAAAGTTAACATTTTCATAATGTATCTCTTTTTTTTTCCTCATTATATTTTAGAATACACGGATCATTACATAAAACCTTTCAATAATTACTTATAAAACATAATTACTTTATTTATTCTATTTCACCATAATCTGTGTCATATCAAACAAATCTTTATACTCTCTCCGTCTTAATTTATTTGTTCATTTTAATATTTTTAAGTATTTTTTATTTAACTTTGGCTATAAATTAAATTTTTTGAGTGATGTAATATTTGCTAAAATTCATACTAATAAAAATAAATTTAAAACTAAAGTCATTCATGTAATTTTCATAATGTATAACATAACAAAAAGTTTTAATTTAAGGTTAAAGTTAATAAAAAAAATACTTGAAAAGTTAAAAGTAGATGTATGATAAAGCAAATGAATAAAAAAAAGAAAAAAAAAACCATTTTGTTTTGTTTAAGAGACAAACGAACAAAAAAAAAAAAAAAAAACCACGGATCTCCAGCATGTGACAACCTCACAACCACTGGATTTCATTTCATTTTAACCATCCAACGGCCAAAAAAGAAACACAACACCCGGATCGCCAACCTGTCAAACTCACCCACACATTATATAAACAGCACTCCCTCTCTCTCATTTCTCACTAAACACATTTTCAAATCTCCAAAGCAGATCCAAATTCATTTTTCAAAAAGAAAAGATGGTATCAGGAAAGACAAAGGGAGCCGGAGGACGAAAGGGAGCCGGAGTGCGAAAGAAGGCGGTTACGAAATCAGTAAAAGCAGGGCTTCAGTTTCCAGTGGGAAGAATTGGAAGGTTTTTGAAGAAAGGAAGATACGCGCAGATGACTGGTTCTGGTGCTCCTATTTATCTCGCTGCTGTCCTTGAATACCTTGCTGCTGAGGTTTTGGAATTGGCCGGAAATGCTGCAAGAGACAACAAGAAGACAAGGATTAACCCACGCCATTTGCTTTTGGCCATCAGGAATGATGAAGAATTGGGGAAACTGCTAGCTGGTGTTACCATTTCTAGTGGTGGAGTGTTGCCCAACATTAACCCCGTGCTTTTGCCTAAGAAATCTGCTGTTACCGAGGGCGACAAGACCAAGCCATCGCCAAAGAAATCTCCAAAGAAGGCTTAAGTTTGTTATTACGGGTTGGGTTTTAGCGAAACTTCTTGTTTTGTTGTTTAGTTGCAGTTTCAATGGATCTTATGGTTATGTATCTATCTGATTTTGAAATAGAATGGTTACTTTTACTTTTAATTTGTGCTTGATTTACATTTTTAGGTATGCTAATTCATTTAGGCTATTGGCTAATGATGGTTGGTAATGTGGAATCATAGCCAATTAATTAATTTTATTTGGTGATTGAACTAATCAAGTTTGTGCCTGAGATGTTGCAAAATAATTGGTCATCTGTTTTAAGATGTCCAGTTAAAAAGTATGGCAACTTTATTTATAGATGCACTTGAGAACATGATTAGCCGAACAATCAAAATGACCCTTTGTAACTTTCACTCATATGTAGGCCTTTTATTATGCTTCCTTTTCACATTGTTGTCTATCGATGTGATTACATCCGAGACAGTCATATTGCTTGTAGGCCTTAGAGAGCTGGGAGTCTTGGCGCCGTGGGGTGCCAAACACACGGCGCGGTGCGCGTGATGAGTCCCCTGAGCCACAAAAGCCACGGCGTGTAGCCCCGGCGCCGACGTACTCACGGGGCGTGAGTTTGATTTTTTTTTTTTTAAAAAAAAAATTTTGAAATTTTTTTAAACCTAACGGCTCCTAGCCGTTTTTTTTGAAAAAAAAAGTTTTTTTTTTGTTTTAAATGCCTTAAACGGCTAGTTTTTTAAAAAAAAAAATATTTTTTTTTTTAAATTAAATGCCTCAAACGGCTAGTTTTTTAAAAAAAAAATAAAAAAAAATTCAATTAATCCCTATATATACTACATTTCCTATATCATTTTTTACACACACACAAATCATTCTCTCCTTTATCATTCTCTCATTCACAAACACAAACACAATCAATACCGCGACGTTGAAGATTCCGAAGACTCCTCCAACTAGTAGTTTTTTTCCGTAATTTTTTCGTTTTTTTTTTTATTTATTCGAAGTTGTATTTTTCTATTTTTTAGGATTGTAATATTTATTTCTATTTATGAAATGAATTAATTTAGTTTGAAAATGTGAGAAAAAAAAAGTGGGACCCACAAAGGGGAGTCACTTGGAGTGATGACTCCCCTGATTTTTCCAAGTGAGTGAGTGAGTGGGTTTCGCTGACGTGGCATCCCAAAAACCCCTCACTTGGGGTGATGACTCCTAGTCCTCTTAGTTTATGTTTTACCTGCACTCTTCAAGTAATTCACAGTTCACATGTAGTCGTTTATTAACTTGGTTCAGCATCTGCAGATGATGTAAATGAATAAGCATCCTTCAAATTCGTTGGTGAATGGCCAAGACCTTGTTGTAGATGCTTGGGGCGGGGCATGATTGCCAATGTGACTGCTATTTGTTTTGAGAATAGAAAAAGCAACAGATTGACATGCTGCAGTAGCACAAGGGCCATGGGTTTGTTCATGACTAAAGACTGTGAAGAGGTAAGTAGAAACAAAATACATATATAAGAACTAATTTAACAAAAATATTACTCCATATTTAACGATTTTAATGCTAAAACATAATCAATTGTTAACTGGTTCTTAACATAATCAATCAACAAATTTGTTCATCAACCACAAATCCCAACAAGACAAAACCTATTAGAGTCTAATATGATCTCTCATGATGATACTAACGAAACCAATCAATACACACAATTGACAAATAAACCATCTGCTTCTGCCGCAACCTCTTATGAACACATTTCCACTCCTGATACAGCAGCCTCAGCCTCACACGCTCAAGAACTGAGAATTGAAGGTGGCACAATTTTAACTATCTACTCTCAAGGGTGAGAATCTTTACATTGTCCTTGTTCGTTATCAAACATGGCTATTTTAACCCATTTGCTTGAAAAGGGGTTCTCTGGCCGTCCTTTACCTCAAACGGGTCCGGTCAAAACGATTAACAAACCCAAAGTTTACTTTTAAGCATTATATCTCTTGAATTATCACATTCAAATATTTAGTAATTTTTAAAAGAAAATTGTTAATCAGGCTTTTTTGTTTATCATAAGTGTTTGCTGGTCACCCGAACTCGTTTTGCCCCATTCTAAAATGTGACATGTTTCAATTCAAAATCATATATCTCTGTTATTGACTGACAACTTCTGAAAACAGATTAGCTAGTGCTCTAACGCAAGCAATAGACAGCTCAGGCTTGGATTTGTCAAATGCTAATATCTCGGTAAAAATTGATATTGGAAAGCAATCGAGTACAAATAGACTTTAACAACTTTCAGTAATTTTGATTACTCTAATACATCCTTGTAAAATCTTTAGCTCGGTGTTACACAATAGGATTCTGTTGATCAATCAATGGCACGTTCCAGACTTGCAAGCACATGGGAAGAAGAGAATGATGAAGGCTTCAAGAGGTTGAAGACAAGCCCAATTTGAAAGTTAATATATAACAAATTTCAGTCATATATAACAAATTTCAGTTCATATATAACAAATTTCTAGTAAATTTTGATCTCATATGTTTGGTGGGGTGGCGGTGTAGAGAACTGTAATATTCATCTCGCATAGAACTGTAATATTCATTGTAATTTTGAGGAGCTTACATTTTGTCACGGGTGGAACATTTTTTCTTATGAATGTGCCCAACAACTTGACCTACTGAAGTTCATTCCCATATCAATCCTAACATACAGCTAGTTGATATACATGTAAAATGACTTACAATTTAGTAGTATATGGATAGAGGGTTCAAAATATCGGGGAGATTGACAAACTTATCCGACCAGCTTAATCCAAAACCGCAAAAAATATAACAGGTTAAGTGGGATAAGTTCCTTTGGTTTATCGTAATTCTTGTTTCACCATTCTGGTCCCATAAAAAAAACCTATGCAAAACTGTCTAAACTCTAAACGTCATAACTCAGCCTTGGTCAGTCTGTAACTTGGTAAGTCTATTCTTGTATCCACTCAACTGAGATTTTGAAATCAAACTAAATTAACAAAGTGCTCTATCTATTATTCCTGTATAAGCAAATCCAAGCAGTAAAAACATAACGCTTATTTGTAAGCCATCTTAGACCATACACATACACGCGCGCACCTTCTTTCCTTCCAGCCATCCATGTCTTTTTAGGCTTCTGTACAAACGAGAATGGGAGGAGAAATGTTAATAAAGCTTCGGTAATCAATTCTAGACATGACTGTTTGCTGCATAAAGAGGGTCCTGATGGTTCAGCAACTGTCAAGGGTGAAGAAAGTCTGTGTGAAAGAATAAGTGAGCATAAGTTGTGAAAGTTTATGGACGTTAAAATCGATAGTCGTGTGATAGGATCGAACTCGAGATCACGGGATTGCACACATTACGTGAAGAGTTAATTTATTTATTAAATATATTTATTATATTTATTAAATCAAACTGCAGCTAACGACCGTTAAGTAATTAAAGGTTAACTTTTAAACGATCGTTATAGAATATTAAAGAAGCTAAAAGAAGGTGTCAGAAAGTTCTGGAAACCCCCCTTTTAGCACATGTTATATCCGGCCTAAATAGAGGAGACAAGAGAGAAGGGAAAAGATTTTGTTGTTTTATCTTGTTTAACCTTGGAAGAGAAGTTTTCCAAGGGCTATATAAACACACCTAAGGCTTCATAATTTTTCATCCCATTCTCTCTTTTCTTTGTCCTAACCGCCGGCCAAACACACCCTTATTAGGGTTCTTCTTTGATTTTCTATAAGCTATTTTAGATCTAGTCCTAGCCCCTCTCTAGGGTTGTTGGGTAGATCTTCCATAGACTTGGAAGGCTCGGTTCTGTTCGTGCTAGACTCACGATTAGCTCATCGTATCACGTGTGTACAAGATCGTGGTGTGATCTTATTTTAGATTACATCCTGGTGGTGTCCTTGATCTACTTTACCGGTGATCGTACTGCTAAGGAAAAGGTATGTAACCCTAGCCTTGATTAATTATAATTGTGTTATTTAAAGATCTTGTTATCTGCTTCCGCTGTATGCTCTTTGATCTATGTTAGGGTTTTTATAATTGTTATGATGATCTTAAACCATCAGTGGCATCGAGAGCCGTTTTAACATGATTATAATTATCAAGATCTAAAGTTTTTTTTAACTAATATGATTTGTGTTAAAATTACATGTTGTTTTTTAGGTTTTATTAAAAATTAGTTTTTTTTGTTCAAAATGGCTTTGCCGTTTTTTATAAAAAAAAAAAAAAAATTTTGTAAACCCTAAAATTACATGGTAATTCACTTTAGATTTATGCATGAATTAATTGTTATGTCATGTGTGGTTACGATCCGTACTAGTTTTAATTGTTAAGAGAATATGGAAGATCCGTAATAAACATGCATGTTTTTACGGATCATATAATTTTGATTGCTATTTGCTTCATTTGATTCAAAGTTTTAAAATTAGGGAAGACTTTTTATGTTCATAAAAACCCTAGATTTGATGTTCTTTGAATAAATTGTTTGCATATGGCTATTTGATTTAGTTTTTTTTTGTACTACTTGTTTTCATGCGTTTTTTTTGTATGTTGTAAACAAGGGTAATTTTTTTAAGGAAAATAATATGGACTAAATCTTATCAAAATTAATGAATTGTTTTGAGACCTAAATTACATATGATTTGTGTTGATTAGAATTGCAATAGCAACTTAACGGCCTACTCAATTTTGACAAACTATAAAGTGGGTATAACGCACCGCTGGTCAAGTACCCGGTTAAGGAAGGAGGTGCTATGCTTTTACGCTGACCAAATTCCCGGCTCGCCTGTGCGTCAAAATTGGAATTACCTACGGTTGTTATTGGTATAATTCTTTAAGGTTGTTTGGTTTAACCAATACCTCAACTTGCAAATATATGATGAACTTTTAGTCTCACCAAAAAGTTTACTAAACGTTTTATTAAACTTATGCTATGGAGATGTATGCATGCTTCTCCATACATGATTTTGACACCAAAATCTATACCCTAAAATTTAAGTCATATGCCCTCTAATTGACGAACACTTGAAGTTACAATTGTCGTCATATAAGATATCGGACGATGTTGTAATGGAGAGAAAACTTCATGACTGAATAAGATTGCACATGAAGGTTTTACGTTCTTTAGATTAGTCGACTTAATTAAGTTACTCACTGAGAACTGGAAACTTAAGGCATAAAGAAGGGATAAAACATGTTTACAATGCAAAAGTTTTTGGCAATGTAAATCCCTGACATATCTAGAAATTGCAATATGATTTGGCAATTATTGTTTGACAAGTTACTATGTTGAATACATTTGTCACTAGCAGATCAACTGATGTGATAAATCTATGTCAATATGGATTCTAGTTTTTTCAAGGAAATACTATGGTTTTATTACCGGGGTAATTTTATTTTCTTGAATTTTATTATCGAAAATACTAATGTTTGAACTTATTTCTGTAGAAATGGCTCAACCCGAAAACAATCTGACAATAAGCTCGGCGTTCAAAGCATTTTTTGAACGGCCTGAACTTACTGGCCCTAATTTCAATGATTGGTACCGCTCACAAAGAATTGTTCTGAGAGCAGCGGGTACCATCAATATCTTGGAAACTCCTTTTCCGGAGGATCTTGCTGAAGGAGCAACTGATGCGGAAAGGCTTCAACACGCTGCTAACGTTAAGAAGCACCATGAGGTGGCTGCTGTAATGTTAGGGAGAATGGCTCCATCACTTCAAAGGAAGTATGAGCTATTTCATCCTAAGCAGATGCTTGATGAACTCAAGGCAGTGTATGAAACGCCACAAGCTGTAGAGATCTATGATCTGGTTGATGCTCTACATAGTTGCAAGCAAGCTCCTGGAAAGTCCGTAAGTGCACATTACATGGAGATGAGGGGTTATATGGAACAACTCATCGCACTAGGACAACCCTTCGATCATAATATGGCTATTAACTTGATCAATAGGTCCCTTAACAAGGACTTTGGTGATTTTGTTCGTAACTATAATATGCATTGCACGGGGAAGACAGTGAATGATTTGCATGCAATGCTCATTGACTTTGAAAAGGGTTTGAAAGATAAGGCACCCACTGCTACTCCTCAAGTACTTTATGTACAAAAGGGTAGAGTGTCGAAACCAAAACCGCAAGGGAATAAGAAGCAGAAAGGCAAAGGCAAGGTTGATAAGAGCAAGCAAGTTGCGACTACATCAAAACCTAAGCAAAACTTTGCTAAGAAATCTCTGAAAGATGAGACTTGTCACCACTGCAAGATGACTGGACACTGGAAGAGGAATTGCTCTCTCTATCTCCATGAAATGGCAGAACACAAGAAGAAGGCTGAGCAAGCTGCTGCAGCACCATCTTCTGGTAACTTATTTATGATAGAGTTATTTAATCTTTCATACAAATCAAACTCCTGGGTATATGATACGGGATGTGGTATTAATATTTGTAATACCCTGCAGGGATTTGAGTTGAAGAGGAGACTTACCTATGGGGAACAATTTCTGCAAGTGGGCAATGGCGCACAAGCAGCAGTTGAAGCTATAGGAATATTTAAATTAGTTTTACCTTCGGGTTTAGTACTATCTTTAAATAATTGTCATTATGCACCTACAATTGTTATGGGTGTTATTTCCTTTTCTAGTATGTTGGATCTTGGATTTACTCACACGATTGATAATAATAGAATTTCTGTTTTCAAAGATGGTTTATTCTATTTTGATGCAATTTCTGTGAATGGTGTTTTTGAAATTAACATGCATGATATAAATCCCAAGAGGAAAAATAATTCTGTTTTTAGCATGAATAAGAAGAGTAAGTTAGACAAGAACTCTTCTTATCTTTGGCATTGTAGACTTGCCCACATTGGGAAGACTCGCATACAAAAGCTTCAACGTGATGGGCTTTTGGAAAATATCAATGATGAATCATTTGATAAATGTGAATCTTGTATCTCTGGGAAGATGACCAAGAAACCTTTTAATAGCAATATTGAAAGGGCTACTGAACTACTTGGTTTGATACATACTGATGTGTGTGGACCACTTAGACATATGTCAAGGAAAGGTGCTAGCTACTTCTTGACGCTTACGGATGATTATAGCCGTTATGGTTATGTTTATTTACTTAAGCATAAACATGAGGTATTTGAAACATTCAAAACGTTTAAAGCCGAAGTAGAGTTACAACTGGGAAAGAAGATTAAAGCTCTTCGTTCTGACCGTGGTGGTGAATATTTAAGTCAAGAGTTTAAAGATTATTTAAGTGAGAATGGAATTGTTCAGAAACTTACTTCTCCGTATACTCCACAACCAAATGGTGTATCTGAAAGGAGAAATCGTACATTATTGGATATGGTACGATCTATGTTTAATCTTACAACTTTACCATTATCTTTTTGGGATTATGCTCTTGAAACTGCTGTTCGTATTCTGAATATGGTTCCCACAAAGAAGGTTGATAAGACACCATATGAACTATGGTATGGCAAGAAGCCATATTTGTCTTATTTGAAAGTCTGGGGTTGTGAGGCGTATGTGAAACGTGACTCTGGAGATAAACTCCAACAGCGCTCAGTAAAATGTATCTTTGTAGGTTACCCTAAGGAAACTATGGGTTACTACTTTTATTATCCAGCTGAGAACAAGATAGTTGTGGCTCGGTATGGAAACTTCCTTGAAAATGATCTTGTAAATCAAGAATTCAGTGGGAGAAATTATGATCTTGAAGAAATTCAAGAAGATACATTGCCTTCTGAAAATACTAGCGATGAAATTCCTGTAGAACCAGAAAGTCTGAGTGTTCCACCGGAATTAATTCCTCCACGTAGGTCACAAAGGACTATACGTGCGCTGGACAAACTATGTCTATACATAGAGGATGATGAGGAGGAAGTAGGGGATCTTGGTGAACCTGCTAACTATCGATCCGCAATGTCTGATCCAGAAAAGTCAAAATGGATAGTTGCGATGAATGAGGAAATGAAATCCATGGAAATCAATGATGTTTGGATTCTTGTGGACGCACCTAAAAATGCTAAAGTAGTGAAAAATAGGTGGATCTATAAGAAGAAAACTGACATGGATGGTGATGTACAATCCTACAAAGCACGTTTAGTGGCTAAAGGTTTTACTCAAACTTTTGGCATAGACTACGAGGAGACATTTTCTCCTGTAGCAGACTTACGAGCTATTAGGATTCTCATAGCTATAGCAGCATACTATGACTATGAGATATGGCAAATGGATGTTAAAACTGCCTTCTTGAACGGTCGCTTAGATGAAGACATCTATATGCAACAACCGGAAGGGTATGTTGATCCTAAATTTCCAAAACGCGTGTGCAAACTTCAAAGGTCTATTTATGGTTTGAAGCAAGCATCACGTCAATGGAATAAGCGATTTGATGAAGAAATCAAAAAGTTTGGATTTATTCAAAATCGTGATGAGCCATGTGTATACCGCAAAGCTAGTGGGAGTAATGTAGTGTTCCTAATTCTATATGTCGATGACATATTGATCATGGGAAGTAACATTCCAAGACTTAAGGAAGTTAAGGATTATCTTGGTAAATGCTTCTCTATGAAAGATTTGGGAGATGCTGCATATATTCTGGGAATTAAGATCTATCGAGATAGGAGTAGACGGTTAATTGGTCTTAGCCAAGATGCTTATATTGATAAGATATTGAAGAAATATAACATGCATAACTCTAAGAAAGGTTTCTTACCGATGGAGGTTAAGCATGAGTTAAGTCATGAGAAAGATGCATCATCACCTGAAGAGGTGGCTTACATGAAGAAAGTGCCTTATGCTTCGGCTGTAGGATCTATTATGTATGCTGTAAGATGCACAAGGCCCGATGTGGCGTTTGCTCAGAACTTGGTCAGTAGATACCAACAGAATCCAGGGAAGTCCCACTGGACTGCTGTTAAGCATATTCTGAAGTATTTGAGAAGTACGAAAGATATGTTTTTGGTATTCGGGGGTAAACCAGACACAAAATTGAATGTAACAGGATTCTGTGATGCGTCCTGGCAATGTGATAAAGACGATACGAAGTCTCAGACGGGTTACGTGTTTGTCATCAATGGAGGAGCAGTTGACTGGAAGAGCAGTAAGCAGAAAACCATTGCTATGCATGCGACTCAATCTGAGTACATGGCCGCTTCAGAAGCTGCAATGGAAGCTGTTTGGATTAGGAAGTTTATTGGAGATCTTGGAGTGATGCCTTCAATTAAAGAACCTATTGATATTTATTGCGACAACTCTGCGGCAATAATATTCGCCAATGACCCTGGAGTCATGAAGGGCGCCAGACACTTTAAACGTAGATATCACTACGTTCGAGAACAAGTGGAAGCTCGAGAAATAAAATTAATAAAAGTTCACACAGATGATAACGTAGCTGATCCTTTTACTAAGGCTTTGTCTAGGCCAAAGGTAGTTAAGCATGCCAAGGCAATTGGGCTGCAACTAGCTAGCGAATTCATGCAATAAATCTGTTGATTAGTATTTGGATAAAGGATGTAAGACATTATTAAATTGATGAAATAAAGATTGGGTTTCGTTTATTTTCTGTTATTTAATTTTGTATCCTATTTTACATGTTTTAATCCGTGAGCATTTTGATGTTTCTAAATGTCCGTTGTCGATTAATAATATGGGAATATTATTAAACTAAGACAATTCAAAATGGTGACAGAGTATACTTGAAAGTATATTGGTCAATTTTGGATGATATTTGATGGATCAAATATTGGACTTATCCCAACTATGTGATTTTGCTTTATGGATCTTTGTCATTAAGTAAATCATAAATAGTTATCCTTAGACCTGAGATGCCAGAAAACTGCATTGAATATAGTGCATTTCTGTAAGGTAACCTAACGCTAAACGTAACTGGTAGTCATAAGGGTTATTTTCAGAAGTGTTGCGAAGTTCATGTGTTTTGCTTGTAGTCGAAATGGGATTCGTTTCCTTCAAATTATTATTTGAAGTATAAATACAACTGGGCCCCTCGGGGGAATAGTAAGATGTTTGTGTGGCCACACCCAAATGTGTTTTGGTAATCTTGCTATATCCGTAAACGAGAAACAGAATAGTTAATGAAGTAATGACTAAGATCCATATCCTTATTAACAATGTATTTGAAATGAGAGGATAATAATAATGATTATATATCATTAAAAGGTTTTGTCCAGGAAGCCTTACTCGAGTTGTACTAGTGACATTGTTAGTGTAACTAGACGCTAATCAATGTGATCACGACATTCGAATTTTGTCCAAGTGGGAGCTGAAAGTTTATGGACGTTAAAATCGATAGTCGTGTGATAGGATCGAACTCGAGATCACGGGATTGCACACATTACGTGAAGAGTTAATTTATTTATTAAATATATTTATTATATTTATTAAATCAAACTGCAG